>JACEGR010000005.1:0-600000 GCA_014170235.1 Listronotus bonariensis
AAATCATGGCTAACTTGATTCATTTTGAAGATAGCGAGTATTTTTCAAATTTTTCTACATTTGGCCAGGCACTTGTAACCCACTTGATATTAGAGATAGACAAAAAAAAAACAGAAAGGTTTTAGAGATTTTTACGTAAAATTCAGTGGCGTATTTTTTCCATTGACTTTGAACAACACAAAGTTGAGTTTTTTTAATGAGACAGCCTGCATATTTTATCATCATTTAAAAGGTCTCCTTAAAAGCTATAAAATATACCTCATTTGATAAATCTATTATTAAATAGTTTCGGAAATATGGCCATCATCAGCATTATTTTAACGGAACACTCTTTATATTATATTACCGTTGCAAAGATATTTGCAAAGAGGTTTAAGAAAATACCACATGTGATATATTTAGCTCTTGTAGTTTTTAAAATATGACCATATAAATCTAAAAATAGTAGATATACGCACTAAGACTCAGAAGCTAATATTTCCGAAAATCATTTTTATTGTGGTAAATTCTTAAAGGCCTTTTTAATGGAAATAATATATGGAGGAAGCTTTTTTAAAAAATGCCATTTTATTAGCGAACTCCTGACGATGGCTTTATTTCCGAAATTATGAGAAATTAAATATATTAAATGTAGCATTTTTTACGGCTTTTATGACGACATTTCTATTGGTAATAATAGATAAAGGACGTTAAATTTAAAAACATCCAACTTTGTGTTATAACTTAAAAATAAGGTATAAGAAAAAATATAGGTACGTCACTGAATTCTACTTAGAAATCTCTAAAACTTTTCTATTTACATTTTTTTCTGTCTCTAATAGCAAGCGAGTTACAAGTGCCTGGCCAAATTGAACAAAATTTGGAGAAACACTCTGTATCTCCAAAAGAAATCAAGTTAGCCATGATTTACCTTTACCATTGATTTTTAAAAAAATTTTATGTTTCAAAAATTGAAATCGAGATTGTGCAATCAGATTTGTTTTATCTCTTTTACTTTTCGCTATACTTTGCAAAGTCAACAAAAGGCGCCATCCTGTACATACAATGCTACATTCAAGAAAGTAAACAGATTTACTTTTACATTTTTTAAGGAAATAATAAGTATTCCGGTAAAAAGAAAAGTTTGTGTTTAGAATATTTAAGATATCTTTGAAACTAGATTTATTGTTTAAATAAATGTGCTAATATCTTAAACATAACAGCTTTGTTTGGAATAAGTAAAGTGTAGTACGGGCCGTATTATCCATTAGGCTGACTAGGCTACAGCCTAGGGCGCCATAAAAAAGTAGGCGCTAGACAGGGGAGGTTTTAAAAAAGTTTAGGTTGAGTGAGGATTTTTGGCGAGTAATTTCTCGTGAATAAGGGAATAAAGTGCTTTGGAATGAAATAATAGACGTGAAAAGGAGGAGAGGACCTTTTTTGCTGTTCAAAAATTTTTTAATGGAAAATAGGCGCTCCGAGAATTTTAGCCTAGGGCGCCTCAAACAAATTTTAGCCTAGGGCGCCCTGAGTGTAGTGTAGTGTATTGTAGTGTAGGACTAAAAAGTGAAAGGCGAAAGTGGGTTAAAAAAGTTTAAAAAAGTTTTGATGCCAAACGCGTTTAACTGAATTATGTCACAAATGTCAAAAATTTAAACAGGCTTTTATGGTTTTATTTTTAAAAAATATTTCTAAATATTAGGGTTTTCTAATGGTAGGTTTACATCTGACATTTTGGCATGATATTTATGTCAGATAGAAAATGTAAACGGTCAAAAATGTATGTCTGATAGAATTTTTTTATTGTTTACAATAGCCAGAATTTCGATCTGACATAAATATCGTGCAATAAATGTCAGTCACCTACCATAAGACGAAAGACAAAGACTCCTTCGACAAGAATTAGCGTTTTAATAAAATGTATCTAACTTCACGACCTTGAAAATAGTGTAATTCAGTTAAAACTAGTTATAACGAGGACTGAATGTCAAACACCTGGGTCTTTATTCTTGAAACTGGGGAACAGCTTTCTCATGAGAAAAGTGCGTTCTCTCAAAAAGCATAAATAAGTATTCTTGAACGTAAACGACTGCTCCCATCACGCGACTGTAGACTTAAGGTCTGGCCACACATAACCGTACCGAGGCCGCACCGGGTCCGGATTCACAATGATAGAGAAAAGTGGGGCAGATTAAATCGGATATTTTTAATAGCACTTTGCATGCCCCCAAATATGTAAAAAGCTTTTTGTCAAGCTGAGTCTATTTTTTTATGTAGTATATATATATCTCCTTGTTAAAATTAAACAGATCCTACTTTTCCCTGTTTTTTTATCTAAACTTTGAGTGTATTATAGGTGTGTTACCCTATTTGTTAAGGTTTATTATATGATCAGGTGACTCATATTAATGCAAATTTATTAAATACAAAACTTTTTGCTTTAGGTTTTCGGAAATTAAGTTTTAGAATATGCTTTCTAAATTGGTGCTACCAATTTACCCCTGATTAAACTTATGTTTTCACGAAATTCATAAGGACAGCTCATGCAACCGTTTCCTTTAGTTTAATAAATAATATCAAAGACAATAATTATAGATTCACTAACTATAATTGTCTTTGATATTATGTAAAAAGAGTCCCAAATTTTGTTGAGTAACCATGAGCAGCAGTTTTTAGAACTAAATTATAAGAAAAATATTTTTCCTAACATGTTTTTGGACTCGTTGAGGTTACAAAAGGACAAATGGACCAAAAATTTTTAAATTTTAAAACGAGATTTTGGGAAAACAGTCCAAAACTAATAAATACAAAATTTAACTTAAATTGGTATTATACAGGGCGAGTTATAACTAAACATATAAAAATGCCCAAGAGCTAACTTTATTTATTTTTAAAAATGAAACAAAATTGTATAAGTAAATGTTGTAGAAAATTTAATTTTATGTTAAAATTTAAAGTTAAAGCATGAGAGTTAAAAAAATGTATTTGTTAATTTTTACATTACGTATTACAACTAAAACAATGGGCAAGGGGGGCAAAATTTAAAAGACAATTTATTAATTTTAAATATTTTTAAAAATTCGCTGCCTTAAACCAAGTATTTTAAAATATTATAATGGATAATGTAAAAATTGAAAAATATATATATATATATTTTTTGCTTTAATTCTTTAACTTTATATTTTGGCATAAAATTTAACTCTCCACATTTCCTTGTACAAGTATGTTTAAAATAAAGGTACTTTCCTCTTGGTCATTTTTCACATTTTTAGTTATAACTCGCCCTGTATATTATTATTCGGAGTAAAATTTTGTATTTATTAGTTTTGGACCATGTAACCAGTTTTCTCAGAAGAACGTTTAAAGATCCAAAAATTTTTGGTCCAATTATTCTCTTGCAATACGTTTACCCTTTATATGTAAAAAAGGCGATTTATTATTGTTAGTATGTTTATAATGTTAAACGCATTTGTCTAATATTCTGGTTGCCAAACAGATTTTTTTGAAAATAGACTTTATATTTGCTTTAAACCATATTTTCCAGCTAGAATGGAAGAATATTTGCACTGTGGGTCGTTCAGAACCAGTGTTGTGTTGAATTTAGAAACATTTTTTCCGGGGGAGTTTATTATTCCCGGGGGATCCTAAATTAACCAAAAATAAATTATTGCTGCGAAAGAAGTTAAAGAGCAAAAAAGGTCTTCACGTGTACTAAACCAAACAAATTGTATACCTACTTTAAGATTAAATTCATACCTATGATTTGACATCAAATTTCTCCGGGTTTATCAAAAAATCATTTAATCTAAAGGGGCAATTCGATTGAGGTAACACTAGGTAACATAACGCATGCCACATTAAGTTTTAATATTGTTATAATTATTTTAATACTTACAAAATTAATAAATAATATTTATTATTAGTTTTTTGAATTTTATTACTAATAAACTTTTCATTAAAAAGTTAATCTATCAATAAAATTATTAATAAATAAATAAAATTTAATGTGGCATGCGATATGTCGCCCAATGTTGCCTCAATGGAATTCCGCCTTAATGCCGGCCTAAGCTTAATCTAATACCGGCTTATTAGAAATGTTTGTGTTTTATGGTAAAAAAATAAAAAATAAGGTTTTTACTAAGGTAGGTTTAAACCGCATTTAAAAAATATAAATATATTATTTACCATCGTGCCCAAAAAAACGGGACAACAATCTAGTTTTATCTCCTGATCTATTAAAATATTATGTTTTGATGTTATCAAAACAATGTAATTTTGTGACAGCCACGGCAGAAACTTCTTAAAAGGAAGAAAAATGATTTCCTATACACCAGAAAACAGTTTCCTACTTGAATTTTATCGTCCCATTTTTTTAGGCACGATGATACCATCTCTCCTGGTCTATTAGAATATTATGTTTTAATGTTATCGAAGCAATGTAATTATTTTGTGACAGCCACGTCAAAAAATTTCAAATATAAGGAAATCGATTTCTAAAGCCACGTACAGACTTGGATACAATCGGCGAAAAAATTTGTTGGCCGACTGTATCTTGAATGTTGCACATTGGTCGGCAGACATGGCAACATCGATGGGCGTTTTCATTCAAGGAATCGGCAAGTCCCCTGTTTTCCATTTAATATGGAAAACTTCGGCAGGATTTGTAACGAGCTTTAAAACTAGTGTGGACGCGAAACACTTGTATTTGGAAATGTTGGCCAACTTTGTTGCTGAAAAATTTTTGGAACAAGATACAGTCGGCCGACAATGTCGTCCCGATTGTATCCAAGTCTCTACATGGCTTTATAGAGCAGGAGACACTTACCCATTTGTATTTTAATGTCTTAGTTTGGCACAATGGTACATTTGTATGCAAAGAAAAAATAAAAGCCCAGAGCTCTATAACCAGTGGCGGATTTGCATATTTGCCGCCAGTAATTTGGTAATTTTTTGGTTGGGCAAAAAAGACATGGTTTTGGTCCTAAATTTTGAAGGACCAAGAAAAAGGTCCTCACTTCCATTTTTCTACCCCTACAAAGTTTCTACATCGAAATAAACAATTTATAAAGTAAATCTGGCGCCCCCTAAAAATTTGCCGCCATACGTTCCAGCCCACTCAGCCTGGTGGTAAATCCAACACTGTCTATAACAACCCTTTTTTGGTATCTGACATGTAAAAGATCACGTATTTATCTAATAGATTATGAGTCTTTTAGTCAGAAAAACAAATTATTTGTTTTAACCGCGACCAAACAGAAAGAGGAAACAGAGAAATTCCACCCAATGCCAATCTCTTACTAAGTAGATTCAACAAGTAAACACAGTTCTGTTAGTCAGTTAGTTCTCTTTAGCGCTGCGGTACGGTACGGTCGAATCGATTCAAAACTTTACTTTGCACGAAGTCTACGTTCTTTCGTACTTAAACACACTTTTTAGTGATTTGACTGGATACATTTGTGAAGTTTTACCTAAAAGTTTTAATATATATGTAAGTGTCACTGCCAGTTTTCTTACATTATCTCTAAAAACCGCTCAGGGAAGTCAATCCAAGAGGTATGAGTAATATTAGCCACACACTTGTTTTATTGACAGTAGGAAATTATTAGATTAATTTTTTTTGCTGGACGTAATTTTACAAGGTACTTTTATTTTAATAAAAATATTTAGTTATGCAATGTAAATATATATTACGTGATATAATACAAAAAAGCTTCTATGTAAATACCACAACAAATTTAAATTTGCCATTAAAAAATTGTTGTCGCATGACAAAGGTGCTAAAAAACTTGTTGATTTTTAAAAACGTCGCTGTAATTAACATACCTTGCTAAGTATATTTAAATAATTTGTATACCTTCTGGGCAAGTTGATAACAGTTTTCAGGGTCGACTTTATAAATCCAACTCTTTATTATTTGTAGTACTAGCAGTATTATTATTTATTATATTTAAACTGAGACTACCAAAAATCAGGTTTTTAATGTTTTTTTTCTCGGTACGTAAATATAATATATTTCCACCTCGATTTCCACCTACCTGACATATGTAAATAATTATTACCATATTTTCTTATTTTTATGTACTAATAATCTGTATTTTAATACAGTCACAAACACATCCAAAAATATACAGTTCACGACTTTAAAATACATTTAATAAATCAACACAAAGAAGCAGTGCCGGATCAAGGTAGTTTTTATAACGAAGCGAACTTAAAATTTAGAGGCCCAGGGGATTTGGATAGATAAGACGGAAAAAACATTTGAATTTTTGCACGAAAAAAAAATAAGAGCAAAAAAAAGGTTCTCGCCTTTATAACCGCGCTTTTTCTGCGTTACTGCCCAGCAAACACTATTTGCCGGCAATGTACACTTTTCATATTGGCATTGATGGTAAAGCATTGGCAATTGGTGGCAATATTATGCCAATATCTTATACGCATTAAAAAGTCAACCCTAAATAAACACTTAATTGCCAATACATTTTACATGCAGGCGAATTGCCGGCAGCATACAAAAATAGCGGCATACCAATCCTGATTAAATAAAGCACGCGTTTTTGTTGCAGGCAAATAAATATTGGATTTTTGAAGGCAAACCTTCAACGCATATTCATACTTTTTAAACCATATTATTAAAATTGGTATTTAACTAACATTAAAGCAATTTTTTTGATCTGTTTTATTTATAATAGCAGCTAAATAACATTATTTTATGTTTTTTTACATAATTTAAAGGAAATGGCCTTTTCATAACATTTTATTGTTAAAAATCATGCAAATAAAAATTAGGTCAAACAAAATGTTTATTATGTATTTTGGAGCGAATAAAAATAAAATGATGGTAAAATTAGCTACGTTAATTTCGACCGAAAGTCGCTTTGTGCATTTGTTTTCTACGTGGTTTTCTAGCTTTTTAGTTTCTTTAAAAAAAAAAGTTTTTTAATAGACATAATTAAAATGTATTCATTACCTAATAAGTGTGTGTTGTGTGATTAATTGGTGATGGCTAATCGAGAAGGCAAGATATTAAAGTAGACTGTTAGGAGCTGTAAACATTTTGTTTAAAACTTTATTAAAAGTTTTAAAGACGTGTTAATACAACACCGACTCCACAGTCCGTGAAGTCGGTGTTGGTTAATAAAAATATTATATATATTTAATAGTTTTTTTGACATACCGATAGATGGCGTAATGGACAATAAACTACTACGTTTCTGCAATATCTTCGTTTTTTATCGTCTAAACCGTACTTATTAGACAAAAATAATTCGAGAGCGGTCTGCGGTAGGTGATCTCACTTAGCTTTGAAAGAAATATCTTCGGCTAGTGAAAAATCTGCATCTCCAAGTTGGACAGTGTTCCGAGAGATGGTACTTTGCATTGCAAGGAAATTGCATGCAGTAAGGAGTTTTTCCTATTTTAATTTTCAAATAAAATATCGCATCATTTTAGCTTTAAAAAAAAGTATATGCGACAATTTTCGTCAATAAGGCGTCAGCTTGCTGCTTGGGAGTATCTGCATTTGCCCACTTTCGTCTTTTTGTTATCTTTTTGCCAATAACTTATTAATGATGGATGCCATCATCTTAAACGCATTTTTTGCCAATAACTTATTAATGACGGATGCCATCACTTTATCTGCAACACGTGGCCTAATAACGGCCAATTGCCCACTTTCGCGTCTTTTTGATACCTTTTTGCCAATGCCTTGCCATTAAAGAGTGTTGGCAATGCCAGTAAATTAAATGTACAACGCCGGCAAAAAATGTTATATGGGTGGGCGCTTTTAATTCAAAAAGAAGTTGTCAAAAGTGAAAGTAAAGAGCAAAAAAGCCTTTTAAATTGCACAATAATATAGAAACACCATACATAGTACAAGAATCTTTTCACTTTATTTTTGGCGCCCCCACATCCTAGCGCTAAAGCGGTCGCTTTACGCTTAATCCGGCACTGCAAACCAGTACCTACCTATTAACTCTATCTTTTTGGTAGGATTCAGGCTTTTTTTTAATAAACGCTGGAACTCGTATTTTTAACCGCGTTCTTCTTTACGAAAGAAATACAGTAAACTCCGGTTATAAGGTACTCTAAAAGCGTCTCTAAAAGTGCGAAAAAATTCTACCACAAAATATGACGATCTAACCCAACTTACCTTAGTCCACAGCTCTCACAAAATATTTCTTTTTTCGGGGGTGTGCCTTAGCCCCAAAGTGGAAGAATTCGGTTTTGTTTTTTTTATAATTTTATATTATGAGATAGGAAATCAAAATGAACGCAAAATAATCGTGTTGGTTTTATTACATTATTAACACAAATGTTAAAAAACACCGTTTGGGCATTGAAAAAAAATTGTATTTTTAGAATTAAAGAAACATAAGGAGTCAGGTGAATAAAGCTAAGTAAATGTTACCTAAAAAAAAGCAAATACTATAGTAATAACTTTTGTTAACTTTATTCACCTGGCTCGAGAAGTTTTTGATGTCGGTACTTATCACGATTGTAATAATTGGATGACGGCTGTCAAATTTTACAGTGGTGGTCCTAGGGGTTTCAAATGAATTTATTTAAAAAGTGCGACGTGGCCCACGCCAATTGTTATTGGCCTTCGGAAGAACACTTTGGGAAAGAAAAATATTATATTGAAATTTGCGAAAAAAAAATGTTTCAAAAACAAAAAACCTAGTAATTCGTTTTTTCTTGCATTCAATTAAACTATATAGTCAAATCACAAATATCACAAAAATGTCTGCACTGGCTTATCAATAGAGGCGTCCGAAATTCTTACATAAAAATTTTAGATCAATAAAATAGTTTTTTAAAATAGATATAAATAAAATTTGTTCAACTTGACAAAAAAATAGAAATAGAGGCTTCGATTTTGAAAATTAGTGTTGAGGGGCTAAAAAGCTTTTTTGCAAATTCCAAAATAAACATTTTCTTTAAGAATGTCATGGTGCTTGTAAAGCTTTACCTAGGTTAAGGGGTTAAGTTTATTGTGTCCAGTGACGTCTCAGTGGGCACCACAGCCAATATTATTGAGAAAACAGTTTTTATTTTTTTTTCTGATTAAGCAATTAAAAATAAAACTTTTTAGTTTTTTAATTTCCTTTGTATCTAGCAGACAACGTAGTAAAAAAATAAACCAAATTTTTTATACTTAATTTAACCTAAAATTATTTTAACATCGTAGAAGATACAGAAACACAAACTAATATTTTTATTTTTTAAACTCTTAAGGAAACACAACCAATTGTTTTTACAACATATTCTATTAGTTTCTGTTTTCATGGCAACTACGATGAATTGCGATGTACGCCAATCAATATCAAAAGGTCATTTACCTATGTAATAAATGTTGTTTTTTAAAAGAAAATTAAGTAAAGTGTCGTAGTGTTTTACATCGTCGGATTCGCTTTAAAATACTGCATTTAGAAATATTATGAAAGTGATATGGTCCTATTTTGGTTTTTGAGTTAGGGTAAAAAAACAAAAAAATTAAATTTAGAGCCCTCTAGTAAAAAAGTATAAAAAGATAATATCGATTTCGTATTTTTCTAAAAGTAAGTAAAGTATGAGGAGTGATTTTAGAATGATCATGGCACTCTATATGAAAAATAAAAATATTATGTAAAAATATTATTTGACCAAAATTTCTTTTTAAGATATTGTATTCCGACAAAAAATGATCTGGAGAATCCGAAAATAAAAAATATCCAGGGTGTTCCATTTAAAAATCAAAAGTTTCAGTTATTTCCGGTAAAACCGGAAGTCGGAAAAGCCCGTCATAAACACCTAAAAATTACTTTTCATTTGCCTAACAACCCTACCAAGTTTCTTCAGTATCGATAAAGAAATAAAAGAATGGCAGCCGGAAAGTGATCTCGTTGTCACCCGGTATATTAAGTAATAATGAAGGCGTTAATTTTGGATAAAAAATAAAATTGAATTTTATGTTGTCTGTGCGTAAGTGCGCATTTTAAACTAAATAGCGTTTAAATATTCCATTGTTAAAATATCAAGACTCTATTTCTCATTAAAAAGGTTATTGACACATTTAAAATGCAACATTACTATACACATAAACACATATGACTCCAGCCTTTAGGTTTAGGAAAATAAACGACTGTAAGCAGTTTTATTAGAACTCACATTTTTCGAGTATTATGTAATGGGAACTATTATGTCATAGTAGTTTAATTTATATGGATGTAGATAAATATTACGTACACATTGGCTACGTTTTGATTGTCAAAGTCAAGTAAATTTATAATTGTCATCTGCACAAAATTTAACTCATTGAATACAATGCAGCGTCTGCAGTATAAATATTTCTTTAAAATGTCCCATTGTTTTCACCATAAAAAAGGCATAAAATTTTAATATCCGTTTCGCCTGACACTTCTAAGTTAAAATGCTGGCGTGTTGGTAAAAGTTTTTACAGTGCATTGCGTCAGGTTTTCTACTTTTACTAACTAACCAGAACTAACCGTTTTTAAGAACCACTGAAAGTCCATACTTGTATTGAACAAATCCTAAATCAAACAATTTAATTAGGAATTATTATTTTACGAATAAAATATTTCCTTACAGGTAAATACTACCTCGTCCTGGGATCATCTAAAGGGGCTTTTATTAGGGCTATTACAACCATATATTTTAATGCTTACCTAGTCTTAAATGATAAGGCGAAACTTAAACACTCCAAAAATCAAACTAATGTCGCCCCGTGTCTATAGACAAATTTATCTCTTTAAATTACCTGGTCTTTAAAAGTATACTTTGGGTACTTAAATACTAGCAGGGTAAAGATTAAACAGAGAATGCCTGCATGTAAACACTCCGAATAGCGTCGCTCTCGCTTTTGTTGCGTTGGGTTGTTGCTTCAGATCGTCTCCTTTTCAAGCATTGACAAAAATTCACCATCCATGTTTTAAAGTGGGGCGATGTGTATTCAGAGTGTCCACGGATGGAGTTAACAAGAGGACAAATTGAACAAAAATTTCATTTTTCGAAAAAAGTCATTCTTCATAAAAATATTTGCTTGTAAAAAAATATGATTGACGAAGAGAAAATGTTCATTTTGTATACAGGGTTAGCAAAAACTTAAAAAACATTATTTTACTCTAAAAGTAAACTACCTTTATTTTTCATTTTTAAGCAAAATATCATTTAAAAAATTTATTTAGAATAGCATTTTAAATAACTTTATTAATGTTACAGGGGTATAAAAAGATTAATAAAAAAAATTATTTAAGAATTATCAAAAATTAAATATTTTAAATTTTTATAACAAGATGACCTAAAAAACTTTCATAATTTTCTTTTCAAACACCTGCTTTCTCCAAATTCCCACAAAACACAAATTTTCAACTGTAAACGCCAGTTTTCGCCAAATTATGCAGTTTAATAAAATTTTGTATTATTGTTTTTATCGATTTCAAACAATATTCTAAATAAATTTTCTTAATAACATTTTGCCTTAAAATGAAAAATAAAGGTAGTTTACTCTTGGAGAAAAATCATGGTTTTTAAGTTTTTGCGAACCCTGTATACAAAATCAACATTTTCCCTTCGTGAATCTTATTTTTTTGCAAGCAAAATTTTTTATTTAGAATGACTTTTTGTCGAAAAGTGAAATTTTTGGTCCATTTGTCCTCTTGTTAACTCCATCCGTGGACAGTCTGTATTAGCAATATTAAAAAGCACACAAACTTTTTTCTTTGAAAGAGACATCTCAAAATTTGTTCTTAAGTTAACATTAAAATTTAAAAATGTACTATTCTTTCCAGAAACCATATTATTTTTAAACCAAATAACTTACTTAATCCATTTGAAAAATAAACGACATAATATTTTGTTGTTGGCCCATTTCGTCCTAAATGACAAAAAAAAACATTTCATTTTTAAATTTTAAAACGAAAACAAAAATAAAAAAGTTAAAATTGCATTTATGCAAATACAATGTGCAATGTGCAATGTTGGTGTTTAATGCGAGAATAATGAAGTCATTATGTTAAAGTTTGCATCTGGCGGGCAGATTTGTTATCTTGGCTAAAAGGCATTAAATACTGAAATTTAAATCAACGCAGAGAAATGTTAGATAATCAAAAGGTACCATTTTAGGTACCTACTAGTTTAAATAAAACAAGATAAAGAGACCCAGATAAGTGGTTCCAAGAGTTATTTTCGTTGACCTATGACTTTAAGTTTTGATGAGCGACCATGTGTTGTATCACGTACCATTTTGGGCACAATTCCAAAAAAGACCATGACAATGCAAGCGGTACTAACGCCTTTTTTTAATTTAATTAAATGTCAGGCTGTTTTAAAGTATTACACTAAATTTATTTTGTACATAAAAATACTTATAATAATTTTTCGTTTTAAACTGCATTATAAGATAATGAATAAATAATTTGTGTATTATTTTTGTTGCTAGTTTTGGAGCATACCAACAAATTTATTATAGCATGCCTAAGGCCTCGGGCACGATAACCAGTGACGCTTAGTATCGTGTCAGGAGCCTAGAGAGCCATTTTTTGCGGTGTTTTCGAGTTGCTAGACGAATCCAGATAAAATAGATTAAGATTGTTAAATTCCTAGACGGACATAGTTGAGTTGCTACACGGGAAGATGGTTTAGCTCCTAGACGTGACCTTACAGTCGTTGATAATATTTTCAAATGTTTATACATACTTCAAACTGGGAAAAGTTAATTTTTATTGGACCCCTTGTGAATATAATAAAATTTTATCGACCAATTCTAAGTTTTGTAAAATTATCTAAATTTTTCAAAAAGCTATTAGTTATAGAATATTTTTTCACTCTACAATTTTCTTATGCAAAATAATTTTTAGATGCCTCTAATTGGATAAAAAGGTAAATATAGGTTAAAATTTGTGATTTATAAAATTAGGTAAAAATTCACGAAAAAAACACAAAAAAGGTTTCGCTTTTGAAATTAGGATGTTTACTGGAGGTCCAACAAATTTTTTTTTTTTCGCAAATTCCAAAATTAAAATTTTCTTTACCAGTGTTCCAGAGACTACTAGCATCTAGTATATATTTGGTGTGGGTCTCCTGTCCAAGTTTTTAGGTATAATAATTTGAAAATACGGTGGAAAATACGCCAGTACGTGACCTCATTACAGGCAGGTAAAAATTCAACATCACAAATTTTATTAGGCATTCCTTACAGGCAGTATAATATAAGATAAAATGTTGTTTTAATGTACTTCCTACAGGTTTAATATATTTATTGCTAAATATTCAATATTGACACAATCCTATTGAGGGTGACTTTAGGGGGCGTGACATATGAGGGGTTGTTTGTTGTAAATAAAATATTTAATTATATTCAGTTTTATTGTAAAATCAGGTATAGTTTAGTCCGTCCCTGGACACACTGTAACTGTTTTACCTACAGTTTATAATACTAATTCATTTATTTAATTAAAACTTAAAATATATTTTTTTATAATTAGAATAAGTTAACAATAATCAAAAAAAATAATATTAATAATTTAAATAAGGGTCTATTGTTATTCCTTTAATAAAAAAATTAGACTTGTGGTTTATGATTCCTGCGGCATTTTTTGCATCTGGTAGTTGAGAAGACGAGATAATAAATATTGAAAAAAAAAACAGATTTTGTACTTGTAGTGATATATTATTAATAGCTATTATTTTATTCTTTAAAAACTACATAAAAAATTAAACTAAGGATTTTTAAAAATTATTATTTCTTTGGTAGAGGGTCCCAAAGCCGAAGGGGGACCCCTATGGCTACGCCACGGTGTATAATAATTTTTTGAACATCATAATATAATGCAATTCTTTTTTATTTTTTGAGTTTAGAGATTACAAGCCCAAGAGATATTTAGTAAAAACAGTTAAAACTGCCATGATTTTTTGGTTTAATTAGGATCTGGACGTTATTCATTAAAATAAGTAGTAGATTTTAATGCAAAATAAAGCAAAACAGAAAAAATTATATAAAGCATTCGTTTTACAAGATATTTTATGGCATGGCATTGTGATTTTTACCGTCTAGGAACTCAAAAATCTTGTTCTAGCAATTTATTCATCTATGTCTAGCAACTCAACATTTTCAAACACTAACGTACCGTGGGTGTCTTAAGCGAGGTAAGAGGGAGTTTGTTGACACGGGACTTAAAATACTTGAAGATTTGGGGGAAGGAAAGACCTCCGCGGGCAGCAGGTTCCACAACCTAGAAACTCTAGGGATAAAAGAACGAACAAAGTGGGAAGTTCGGGGCCCGTCCAGTTGGACCGTATAGGGATGCATACGCGCGGAACCACGAGTTTCTCTGTTGGGAACCGTAAGTGGAGGAACTATACTGGACAATTCTTCAGAGCAGAAGCCATGGAAGTACCTATAAAAAAGCGATAAATCCCCCACAGCCCGACGATGTGCAAGAGAGGGAAGCCTTTCCGTAAGTGAAGGATCATTAATGAGACGAATAGCTCTTCTTTGAATAGAATCAAGAATGCTAAGGGTTGTGGGGACGCCATGCCCCAGATATGAGAACAATATTCCAAGGGAGGTCGGATTTGGGACACATATAAAGTGTATAAATTAGAAGGGGAAAAATACTTTTGGCTCGAAAGAGAAATCCAAGCTTTTTGAAGCTGCCGTGGCTATAGATACAATGTGTTTATGCCAGTTAAGGTTACTTTCAAATGTGACGCCCACAAGATTAAAGGTGTCTTTGCTCTGTAAAACTTGGCCGCTCATAAGTAGAGGATGAGTATTTGATGACTCTTTTCGCGACAAGGAACATGATTGTGTTTTGGATGCATTAAAATGGACGAGATTTTTAGCGCCCCAATCCAATATTAAATTAAGATCCTGCGAAAGAGATATCTGCATCGCTCTGCGTTTGTTTTCCAAGTCAGGTTTAGTAATGGGTTTAGGAACCTGAAAACTGGAGTGAAGGGTACTATCGTCGGCGAAACTATGAATGGAATTAGTTGTGGACGAGAGAAGGTCGTTGATGTGAAGAAGAAACAATGTTGGTGCCAGAACTGAGCCCTGAGGGACTCCAGCATTTACATGATGAAAGCATGAAGAATGGCCGTCCACAATAACTGATATACGACGATCAGATAGATAACTAGAGAGCCAAGTACAGAGTTTAGTTGAAAGACCATAGGAGGGAAGTTTATTAAGAAGTGCGGCATGCCAGACCTGGTCAAAAGCTTTGGATATATCAAGAGCAACGATCTGGGACTCACCTAGAAACTCAAGAGACTTATTCCAACAGTGTGATACGAAGGAAAGAAGATCTGCCGTAGATCTTTGTGGCGAAATCCATACTGTCTGTCATGCAAAAATTTTGTGTTTTTCTAAGTACTTAAGAATTTGTGAATTAATTAGTTTTTCCATTACTTTACAAAGAACTGAGAGAATTGAAATTGGTCTATAGTTAGATGGAAGAGATTTAGATCCTTTCTTGGGAATAGGTTGAACACGTGCAGCTTTCCAGCTTTCCGGAAAGATACCTGTGTCGTAAGAAATTCGAAAGAGCCGAGTTAAGATTGGTGCAAGTTCTGGAGCACATTTTTTAAAACGATTGCTGGTATGCCATCCAGCCCAGACGATTTCTTGGTGTTAAGGGAAGAAAGGACCAACGTTGCCTTAGTCCAAAAGTGGTTGATTTCGGAGTTACTGGGCGACAAAAGTTTAATTTGCTTTTAGTTTCTATTTTTATATAATTTTGTTAATGTTTGGTTTATTTGCACAATATTTGGGTACAGAGGGTTTTGGGGGCTGAGCAAAAATAAAAATCTGCTCCTATTTTTATTGTAAAATTTAAAAAGCGCAACCTTCGGCCTTTGCAGGCATATAAAACAAAATATATTTCTTAAGCAACTTTGTATTTTGTTGGCTGGTTTAATGCGGGGTTGGTCATTTAACTATATTTGCATAAAGATTTAGGCGTAACATTTGACACTAAACTATCATTCCAACAACATATTGAAGATATAGTTGGTAAGGCTTACGAAATCCTAGGATTTGTTTTACGTAACTCAAAGAACTTTAAATCTATAAGGACATTAACAATACTTTTTAACAGTTTCGTTAGGTCAAAACTAGATTATGCCAGCATTATTTGGTCTCCAAGCTATACAAAATATATTATTATGTTGGAACAAATACAAAAAAAGTTTATTCGTATATCAGATATTATATTAAAAAGCAACATGTATATAATAATTACCCAGTAAACTTAAAGAGATATAACCTTATGACATTATTTGACAGAAGAATTTACACTAGCATAGTTCATTTTTTTAAACTTATGAATGGATTAGCGTTTGATAATGTAACTTTAAAATCGGTGAATATGTGTGTTCCGAACAGGACTAGAATGGTTGGCTTTAGAACTTTTAGTGTTAAGACATATTATAGAATGAACTATCAAAGAAAATCTCCTGTAAATTCAATGATCATAAATTATAACAAACATCAGCAATTCTGTGATATATTTGGTGACCCTAATAAAATGTTTAGTAGGAAAATTAAGAATGCATTATATGGTAAAAATAATAGTGTATTGTTTAGTTAGACTATTAGTAGTAGAATATATGTAGGCAATAACTAATAAGTAAGTATTAAGTAGCATAAGGAACTGGACACTTGGAATACTCTTGTTGTGTACCAAGTGTCCCATTATTAAACACAACCTGTAATTAGGCTTAGATATTGTATGCATACGTGATAAATGTTGCTTTGAGCAGCTGTTTTTGATAAAGTAGGTATCTGGATTTAAAAAAACACATTCTCTATGGCCAGGTCTAACCTATACAGAGTATTTCAAAATAAGATGCTGATCTTTACATGTTGTGTGAATCCATGGGTATATTTAGGAAAAAAATCAAATAAAAGTATGTCCTAAATGTTTTTACTTTTGAGATACAGAGTGGTAAAAGGCTTTTTTATAAAAAGTTTATTATCGTGAATCTCAGTTGCTAAGCCAGAGAGAGATTGAATTCTAGACACACCGTATTTCCAAAATAATCTACTTGTGGACTAAAGTACTAAGTTGGGTTAGATCTTTATATTTTAGTCATAGGAATTTATGGTAGCATTTTTCCGCACCTTTAAGAAACGCTTTGTGTAACATTAAACACAAACTTTTAATCTAATCCCATAAATATTTAAACTAACAAATTTTTCTAAATTCAGTATTTTTATTTATCATCCAATGTTTTTATGGGTGGACTAGGAACGTGAAATTCGGTAAATTTGATTTTTGTTTTGTCGAAAAATACGCAAAATACAAAAAAAAAATTAAGGGCTTTAATACGTAGTTTTACCAGTCAAATGCAAATAAAATATAAAACTTCAACAAAAGCCAGTGGCGTGCATTTTTAATTATAAATATTCGTTAAGGTACCGCTCGAGACGCCAATGGATTAGGTAAATTTAATAAAGTTTGATCTAATACGTACTATAAGTTCTATCAAAATTGAAAAGGAATATTTAATATATTCACAAAAAAAATTCTTTTAGGAAGTTTAACACCCTGTATCTGGGAGACAATGCATTTCCGGACCAATAATTTTATAAATATTTCTTCATATTTTTTGATGTAAAATCTGCCCTTAAATTTGTATAACATAATTGTGTAACACCTTTAATAGAACATAAAACTACATTTTTTTGACAAGAGACTGTGTTTTCTCCAATTTCTGTCTAAAGCGAACATGATGATGAACATGAAAAATGGCTATAAGTATTTTTATCACCCCTTATTGGTGTAAAGGATGTCCCATTTTGGTTAGTTCTGGTTAGTAATAGCTTGTAAAATGGCAAAATAATTTTTTGACAAATATACACGATGTTTCAATTAAAAAAGCCCAACATTGGTCAATATTTTAAAGACAATAATATTTGAAAAACATCTTACTAGGCCACTGCATTCAATGAAAAAAATCACCCTGTAACTCAAAAAAGTAGCTCCTCAGGTTTGCGAAAACCGCAAGAAATAACTAAGATGCCTCGCTGTTGCAATTTAAATGGGACATCCTGTACTATTAGAAAACCCTTGGCATTTCTGATTTGCAGGCAGATAGAAGTTGTGTTAACTATGTCGCAATATTTTGGTAAACTATGATACTTGTTATATTTAACACACTGATCTTGATGGACTGCGAATGTTATTACCTGCGCGAAACAAAAGTTACATTTCATGGGCGAAAAAACAGGTTTGTGCGCAAGCAAATCGAGGGTGAACGCGCCTGGCACCAAACAGACTATCCGGATTTTATCGGAAAGAATTTGTCGACGGCGTCCTGGTTTTCTGTACGGAGTACGGTAGCTAATGAGCGTCACGGTCAGACCGCGGACGGAGGGTACGGGGTGCCGGTGTTTGTATTTTTCCACGGCTTTTAAGTGCGCATGTTCGTCCACCCGTCCATTTGTTTACTGCGCGATGTCGTAAAAATCCGAAAAATGCATCTTGCCACTGCGGATCTAAATGTAGGTTATCTATTATTTAACAACGTTGCCTTCTTCATTTAGCTTTTAGGTAATTAAATCGGATGCAATTAACTTTTAATACATAAACAGTAAAAAATATTTTTGTTGATCAACGTATAATTTTACATAACGGTGAATTAGGAAGCGCATAGTAATTTCCTAATAGTTATTTTATTAGGTCGTACCGCTTGTGTTATTTGATAGCAGCTAAATATTTTACTATAAGGAGTGGTCGAACATATATCGCCTCTTTAAATTAGAACTACATAGCCACCTGCAGAACTGTTGTAGTGGTCGTATTGGGCAATAAAATCTGGGTATAATTTTTAAACTGAGCTTAAAATGTGTTTAAGCAGATATTAAATCTATTTTTCAATTTGACTGTCTGTGGCATTTCAGCTCCTTTATTTTGGCAGCTTCGGTTTTTGACCTGATAGCAGACACGTGCCACCGGCATATCGGCAAATAGAGGGTGAATTCATATTTTATTTTAAAATAAGATTTCTATTATAAAAGTGCCCATAGGCAAAATACCACGAGGTCGAACACGATGACACCTGGGTCAAAAAGCCAGATGCTTCAAACGGGATGCAATAGGTCATAGTACCTACCTTAGCACCATATGGCACTTTTTAGGTCACGTGCTCATGATTTGCCCCGTATTTGCAAACAATGTCTGGTTTTGTCTATAATTTAATATTTATTTTGAATATAGGACATGTATATGTTTAAAATTTTACAGCAAATAGTAATAATAATAATAATATAATAATAAATCTATAATTTATAATAATATTGTAAAGAGGTAAAGTTAGTAACTTTGTTTGTTTGTTTGTTTTTGGCCGCTAATCTTCGGAAATACTGAACCGATCATCAAAATTCTTTTACCATCAGAAAGCAACACTATACAGGAGTATTATAGGCTATATTTTATTATGGTTAAACAAAAGTTCAGATAATAACGCCCAGCAAAGTGGGCATGGGTCAGCTAGTAATAAAATATATAATAAATAGTTTTATGCTCTACAAAAAAGGTCTTTGTACATTTTTCGTTATAAATTCATTCCTTTCAAAGTAATTAGTATTATGATACAGGGTGGCCACCGAAGTATCCGAGAAACTTCGAAAATAAATTCAACAACAAATATCCTACCTTCTGTATTTGTTGTATTATGATGCGTACCTATTTCGCTGCGGCCGACACAAATATTGCCCTCTACGGGGTGGGCGAAACTAAACTTGAAGGTACTGAGGCGCACAAATGCTGGGCGCGCGGGGAAAGGGGTGAAATCTCGTTCCTCTTCATTCGCTCGGCCTCTCAGGCCCCACGTCATTAATTAAAGGTTAGTATTAGTTATTAACAAAAAATTTTTATAAAGGAAAAAGAAGAAAAAGCTTTTGAGTATTAATAGCGCTTACTTATCTATTATCTAAAGCAATGTTACTTTGTATTTAAAAAAATTGAATGTTTTGCTGCTTATCGCCAGAGTTGGGAGATGTTCCATTCTTTTTCTGATATTGCAAAGTAAAATAGTTTAAAAAAGTATCACTTATAGTAAAAAAGCTAGCAATTGTGTCGACTTAACTTTTAACACCCTTAAGAACACCCCTATATTGAAAGGTAAATAGCCAATACAATCTTAACAGGGTCGAGGTTTACAACCTAGCACATAAACTGCTTTATCCAAGTCATAATTCAATATTTACATATATCCTAAAAGTGACTTACAATTTAAGTAAGAAATTTCTAGAACTAAAATTGATGACAAAACTAAGGCGTAAGGGATTATAAAAAAAATAATGATTTTATTTTCTTTTACTTATCATAATAAAATAAATATGTTTAACAGTTACTTCTATTACTACATATATTAAAAACAAGATATAAAAATTATAAAATTAATGCCGTCATATTTTTCTGTACCGCTGTATATAAAACTTGTTTAAGGAGATTACGTAAGCTTTTATAATGAGGTCTCCTCGAATATTTACTGGTGTTTTAAATATTATCGGTATTAGAATTCTGAATTGTATATCCAAAAAGGTTTTTAGTAAAAAGTATTGTTACCAAATATTAAAACTAGTAACTGGTCTTTCAAGGCATTTTTAAAGAGGTCATTACTAGAATACCTAATATATGTACATAATATTAAACTAAAATTATTACCTGTTATTGTTTATTTTATGGGTTGCAAACGACTTATATAATTAAAAAGGAAGTGGGTCAACTGACAGGTCATTGCAGACTGAATATACACCTGGAAACAATAGGCCTGGCAGAAGAAAACCTATGCAGGTTCTGCCAGGAAGAAGAAGAAACCGCAGAACACATATGGTGCTACTGTGAAGCCCTTTGTCGTCTGCGGTTTGCAAGGCTGGGTGAGGAAAAACCTAAAGCAGCAACATTTACCAAGGAGCCAGTTTCAAGCTTGTGGAGTCTGATTAAAAAGACCTACTTGAATAGTGTGCTCTAACATAGGGATGAAGGATACACAATAAACCTGAGCTGGTTGCAGTGTTAGAGGATTACAATCCACCTTCAAACTAATCTAATCTAATCTAAAGGACGTAAAAAAAATCTAAAGCTGGCTTTACACTTATCAAACTTCTTGTCAAATATTTGTTTAAAGACGGAGGTGTATATTAAGAAAATATTTGATAAACCTCTTTGAAGCAAATGTCAGTGTTGCCAATTACCACTTAATTCTCTCTTATTACAATTCGTAAGTCTGGTTTTTGAAAATAAGGATAAGGAAAATCAATGAGAAAAAAACGAATTGTTGCTGTAATACTAACTTGTGCTGCAGATGCACCTTTGGGTACTGTCAGTAAGACAAAAAAGGTGGTGGTCTGGTGAAACCATGGCTTCTAAAAAAAAGCAGCTGGCTTAAAACTAATAATTGAAGAATTTTAAACCGATCCAGAACAATTTAAGCTGGATTTATGCAGGATAGTTTTCAGAAATGTTAATTTTTAATCCATTAGGTTGGTAGTATGACATCAAATAGTATCCTTCAAACAAATTTGACAAGGTGTCTTTGATATCCATTTTGCTATTTTACATTGTCAAATTTGTTTAAAGTAAACTTGGTGCAACTTATTTAACAAGAAGTTTGAAAATATAAAACCAACTTTAAAGTTAATTTTGGAATGTAAAAATTGAATATAATGAAATAATTCGGTATAATACCAACAACTTGTTTTTATGGAAAGATGCTGGGACCCGTCGTATAGTATTTTATTTTTAAGAAACTATTATAAAGTAAGTCATAAATTTAAGATATTTTTTTATTAATTTTAAATAATTTTTAAGAATTTTTTCACAGTGCCCTAATATCGGACACTTTTTTATTAAGCCTAGTATTGATTTGCATTTTTCAATAAACCTAATATTTTTATAACAATGCAAAGTATAGGCTTTACATAACCATATATTAAATAGAAATAACCCGTTTTGCATGTTTAAAAGTAAAAATAAAATTTTTAAGAAAAATGGGCAACTCTTGGTGACAAAAAAAAACTTTTTCTGATATCGAATAGGGTATTTGATATAAGGACAGCCAGAAACACAACAAAAACAATAAAATTTAGTTTTTAATAAGGCCTAAGATACCTAGAAATGGTGGTATTTTAAATAACGTTAAATAAGAAATATTTTGTCCTAATGTTTGATACCCCATGTAACTATCTTTTTTTTTTGTATGCACTTAATTAGAGTGAACATATTGTTGACTTATTTAAAATGTCAAATTAAATAATTTACTTAAATGTGTAAAAACTACGTCACCGATTAGCAATTGTAAAAACTCCAAATTTCGCAGTTTAAAAAAGTGACTTTACAGTCCTCTATGTTTCGTTATTGGTATTAAAATATTATTCCGTGGCTTGAATTTAGCGCCATATTGAACTGCAGAGAGGTTTTTCGTGATCAGATTTCTGAGAATCATCACTATCCGATATTATGGCACTTTTCTCTATTAATTCACGAAAAATGTCAATGCAAACGAAAAAGGTTCTATAAATTGTTTTGATATTGGCAACAATCGTAACAAAACGACATCTGTCAAATTTTAACCTTTTTGACTTATAATTAATTAAGAGTATTTTTTTCGATTTTGGACAATGGTATGTAGTTTTCTTTTTATTTTAAATATTTGACTTATAAATAATTAAGGGTAAACATATTTTCTTTTTCGCTTTTAGATAATGATGTGTAGTTTTTTAAATATAAATATACAGGGCGTCTCAAAAAATGTAGAACACACTATACGTCAAGTATTGCGGGCTTTTAAAATATCAATAGTAAGCTGATATACCCATTAACGATTAAAAGTGAAGAAAGAAAAGTATTGTGGTTTTAATCATTTTAAATATTTGTGTCACTGTCAGAGTGACAAATGATATAATTACATGTAACTAATTACACAGGCCCAAAAATACAAAAGTAGTAAATGTTGGATATCAGACAAAGATTTCCTGAAGTCGAAACTAGAGGTCAAACTGCAAAAAACCGAATTGCGAGGTCCAAGGGGTACTAGCAATTTTATTTTTACTGAAAGAGGGGTTATGCAGCACCTCATTTTAAAGGCCCTTTGATACTCTATTTAACGCCACTTTGTTTTGAAAATCAGCCCAGCCATTCCAGCCTTACGACCATTTAAAATTTGGCTTAAATACTAAAGTACAGTTTTAATGGCATTGACTTGTAAGTCTGGAACGGCTGAGCCGATTTTAATCATTTTAATTGTATTCCGTCACACTTTATTTAGGCCACCTGGTAGTGTCTAAAAGATCTGTACAAAAAGCTACCACAAATTCTTTGGGCCAAAATACTTATGCAAAATCTTATACAATTTACCGTAGTCGAAAGTTTGCTGGTTTTCAAGATATAGGGTGTCAAATTTTCCATGTATTTTTTACTTGGATACCCTGTATCTCGCAAACGATCCACTTTTTAAATAAGGCGAATTGGGTAAATCGTTGTATTTTGGCGTAAAGAAATTGTAGACCAATGTGTATAGACCTTTTAGAGGTACCCGGGTGGCCTAAATAAAGCGTAGAAGAATGCGAAGGATTTTTTTATGTGAAATAAAACATTTAATCCAAAATATCTGAGAAACGGTTGGTCGTAGCGATATTTATTAAGTATATCATTTTTGTGCAAAAATTGTAAGGGGTAAAAATTCTTTGCTAGAATTAGAATTGACCGAGGCAAAAAAGGTATGATACTTTGAACAATGCAGGTGGCTCCCTCTATTTTTAACAGAAAAATATGAGTAGCTTCCGATTTCTTTCTTTGAGAAACTTTATCATACAAAATTTTGTAATAAAAATTTAATACTTAATAAAATATTTAAAAATAACTAAAATAAAACAGAAACTTTGACACAGCTTGCAAACGATCAACTTTTCGACTAGGGTAAATTGCATTGGATCGTTATATTTTGGTCCAAGAAGGCTATGGTAGCATTTAGTACAAACCCTTTAGATACACCCATTATATTCAGAAAAATTTCTTTGCTGCATATAGTTTTATTTTTATTTTTTTTACCATCACCGATTCCTTTAAACTTTAAATTTCTAACCAGAACTAACCCATAGTCCCGTTACACATGAGACGTACGTACGCCCTACGCCTGACAAAATGTTTTGCATTGAAAGTACTGTAACCTTTCACATGCATGCTTGGCGCGTACGCATCAGGTTACATTACTTTCAATGCAAAACTTTTTGTCAGGCGTAGGGCGTAGGGCGAGGGCGTAGGGCGTTCGTACGCCCCATACATTACAGGACTTATAAAGAACCACTGGAACGCCGCGCAAATGTAGACAGGTAAAAAGGGAGTATTAATACTCCATCGTTGATTGCTTTACTTGCTCCTAAGTGTCGACAAAAAAATCAGGCCATCAGATAGCACTGGTATTTTTAATGTGAGCCAAATTCGGAAGTCATCACTACAAATAATGAATTTTAGAATTTCACTGAACGAGCCTATTGAAATCCATTTACCTACGTGTGCAACCTTACAAATACACACATTACTGTTACTTACTTTCAGTTCTTTTTTTAAATAACCATTTATGTTGTTCAGTTTTTCACTCTCTAAAGCCATAAAAACATCAATGGTCATATTTTTAATTGCGGCATGGGAAAACAGACATAAAGATGAATTTAAATAATGGTGACCCTAATTTATCTAAACAGTAATACAAACAAATTAAAATATTCTTGTGTGAAATAAACAGAGCCAAAGCATTAATTTGCGTTTGTTAGATAAATAGTTCAGTAACCCTGACAATTTTTAACGGCTATTGTTTTCATCTTTTAATTGGTGACTATTTTAACTACTCTAATTTTTCTTTCGTCACACAGTGGGAATTTTGCGGGATTTTCGGGACAAAACTATTTTTTATTACTGAATATCTTTTACATACTAGCAAAAAAATATTTGAAACAACAAAGTAACCCTTAATTTGCATGATTTATTAGATCAGTGGATTTATTTCTTTAATGGGATAAAATAAATTATGGTTCCTTCTGGTCAAAATAAGGAAAAAAAGAAATAAAATTGGTTATTTTTTAAAGTTCGGTACAATGACAATCCAGAATTCTTAGAGTTTTATAGATGATGATGGAGTTTTTGCTTCTCTTAACTTTAAATATTATTTATTTCTTAACTAGAATAAAAACATCAAAAACAGTTCTGGTTCCCATGATAGTTAAATAGTTAAATACTGAAGAAGCATTTGTTTAAAGCACAATAGATAAAAATTCGTTTTATATTTACTTTAGCATTTATCACTATTATCATTAAGTCGTTAAATTAAATAATATGAAGGTCGTTTATTCTACAGAGGCCACCAAAGTGCCTGGTCAGAGTTACCATTTTATCGGCAGACTTAAGGTGCTAACGACTGTGACACATCTAACTGTAATTTCTTAGAAATTGAAAAGAGTTTCCATTCTAACAATGAAAGTACTGTCTGTATACGGCAGTACCATAGTTTAAAGAATATACAATATACATTTATTTAATGTATTCCTAGTTAGAGACGCGCATTGTATATTCTTACGAATTGTTACACCGAATTTGTGTAATTGCCGATTTCGTGTATTCGACAAAATTAAAATTGTGTTTAATTCGTGAAATAAGCTGTTCTGGTTAGTTCTGGTTAGTTCTCTCCTAGGAGTGTTCAGAGAAAACTAAAAAATAAAAAATAATTAAAAAGTAAAAAATCGTTATTAAAACAAGCTTTTATTAAAATGTACTAAATAGAATAAAATAAAGAGATTTATCTGTATAAATAAAAAAATAAAATGGATTTAATTTTTTTAAATTTTTTGGGGTGCGTTTGATTCTTGGCCGGAGCAGGTTTTTAAAATTAAAAGGGTTAAGAAAAATAGAACTTTTTGGGTTACTTTTTTTAGTTGCGTTTTCTTTTGATATTCATCTATACTCATATTATAAAGAGGCTAAAGTTTGCAATTATTATTGTTTTTTAGTGTTAAATTCAGTTTTTTTCGGGAGGGGGAGTTTAAGATTTCCCGGGAGGATTCAAAATATTCGGAGAAAAATTTAATTTCCACCCAACGGAGGGTACGGGTTGGCTATTTGTAAATAAATATGAGTACTTAAATCTCGCGACAAGCTTTTTTTGAATTTTTTAAATTTAAAATGTGTAATAAGGTTAAATAAATGATAATAAAAGAAGTTTTAAAGAAAAAATTTACCTTGTTCTTTTTAATGCATTTTAATAAAAGCTTGTTTTAAAAACGATGACATTTTTTCTTTGAAATTATTTTATTGTCAAGTATCAAAAGATTGTATGTCACAAGTCACAACCATTTTACAATTTCTTAAAATGAAACTACAAAGATTTTACATGGTCATTTTATATCACGTAACACACAGAAAGAGGCTGTGAGCTAGAAAAGAAAGAGTTAAAACAAACATAACTTAGGACTGATAACATGTTTAACATGTGGCTTAAAGATTTTTCACATTGTTTCTTTAGTGCAGTGTAAAAAATGTTATTATGCGTTTAACGACCTCTTCTTAAAAGATAATAACGAAATTACGTACAATTCTCCAAAGCTCTTAAGACTGTTACATTTAAGATCGGTCTTAAAAAAATAAATATCTTCTTAGTGTAATAAACATGTATTCTTTACTAATAGTTCATCTTTTACACGATAAAAAATGGACGGTAAACCTAAGTTTTAAAGTTAATTTTTGAAAAATGCGGATAGGTAAAAGTAATTATTTTAACATTTAAATTCTGGTTAGTTGTATTTTTAATTTAGTTTTATCAAAAATGTATACATAAAATCTAAAGACGTTAAAGTAAAAATAGAAAAAAACCAGTGACTGTGCTCCTGGAATAATAATAATAAAAAGTTGATTTATTGATTTTGAGAAAAGATAACACATTGATAGTTTATAAATATTATCTAGGAAAAAGCGTGCAAGGTTTATGCAAGATACGACCCTCTGGCTATACACTAAATGGTATACAGCAGAAAATTTAGTAATATACAAGATGTAAAACTTTTCAAAAAACTTTAATAAAACTTCTCAAACTCTTTTTTATAAGAATTTGTTAGACTAGATATAAACGCTGATAAATTAAGTATTTGTTGTTGTTGTTACTTAATTGCTAATAAGAAGGTATACCACTTAATTTTTTAAAGAAAAAACACCCTAATGTTTCTTGTATAGTTCAGAATTAAAGTTTGGCGGATTTTATGTTTTTTTCTGGAAAACTAAGCAAGCAACTTTAAAATATAAAGATACAAACAAGTCGTATTTTTAGGTGTTTCATCTGGAAAAAATATAAAAGTTACAAAAAATCAGTGGCGTACATTTTATGTCAATAATATTAGCTAAGATGCATCCCACGCCGCCACTGGTCTTACAAATTAAAGTTAGCTTAGGGCCAAGTTAACTTCCTAATTCAACAAATACCATGGCCACGTTAATCGCAAAAAACAATGTTTCTTCTTGCTTAAATGGCAGTAAATCCTTCTGGTCCTTTGCCGAAAACATCAGTAGAGATGTTTGTACCAGTTCTTTTCCACCACTAATTTTGGAAGATAAAATTATTTCTACATCTAAAGAAAATTTGCTGCCAATTCAAATCTTTACGCTCCCGGTAATCACCATATTCCAACTATTCCTCCAGTTCCTCATAACATGACCAGTATTATTTTTAAGGTGAATCACATTAGGCGTATCCTTTCTTCTGTTAACAACAAAAAATTACTGGGCTGGATGGCATAATAAACAATACCGGAAATAAAAAAGGGTCTTTTATGTATTTTATATGCCATCGCCAATGGCTTAAAATAAGTATTAAGTGTATGGCATAGTTTTCTGCTCGGTACTTCTATACATCTATATGAAACGCGGGGGCGGAACGCAAATCGCATTATTTTTTTAAAAGACTTAAGTCCCTAGCAGAGTTGGGTAGTATTCGAATACTCGGTATTCTGAATACTATTCAGAATACATTTTTACGGTATTCGAATACTATTCGAATAGATTTATGTGCTTGGTATTCAGTATTCGACGGAATACTTTTTGGTCAGTATTCGGTATTCTTTATTCTGAATATCGTTTTTGAATATTCTGGTATTCGAATACTAGTATTCGAATACCGACATTCAAATACTGGTATTCGAGTACTGGTATTCGAATACCGGTATTCGAATACTGATATTCAAATACCTATATTCTGGTATTCAAATTCTGAATTTAAATACTGTTTGCTTATTTTATGAATATTGCGTTACTTTTTATGCATCTTAAGCGGGTTAAAATGTTCGCGGTGGTTTTGCCGACGACGGGGTAAAATTTGATATATGTCTTATATATCGTCATTTGCAAACTAAACTGTTAGTTCTGGTTAGAATATATTTATTTTTGCAAACAAATATATATCTAAATTAATTATTTTAAGTTCTTTGGGGTTTTGCTATTAAAAAAAAAACAAGTAACTTGGTAAACATATAAAAAGTGACATTGAAAACTATGTTTTCTATATGTATCAGGTTAAACTAATATGTATTTATCTCCATTTTACACAAAAGGGATGTGTATAATAAATTTTATTATGTCAGTTTAAATCATGACTATCTGGTAAATCGTAGACAGTATGTACATGTATCCCCATTTCAAAAGTAAAGTCAATAGTTTAAAAAATAAAAAAGTTATTTTTGGAAAATGTGGGAGATTTTTTGTATGCTTGAAATGATTAGTTTTTAAGCAAGAACAAGGTACGCCACTGCATTTTTGTTATGGAAAAACGTAGAAAAATAAGAATGAGGTGCTTTTTTAAGAGAAAGGAGTTTTTTGCTCTTCAGTATTCATGAATACCCAATCGTGGTATTAATGAATACCGAGTATTCGAATACCTTTGTTTGTAGTAACTAACCAAATTTCAGTATTCGACCTAACTCTGGTCCCTAGCGAGTCGACAGTAATACGAAAATAGCGGGCCTTACAAGGTATTATGAAGCCATTTTAAATTGGAGAATATAATTCATATTTTATTGCTTTGATTAATTTTTATTTGACATTTTACAAAAGTTGGTTTTGTTACTCGAAAACTTGGTAACTATTTTTGTAAATTTTCTACATCACCAGTTCTTTTGTGGTCAAATCGATAAAAACTTTAGAAGACACAGAAGCGACAATGGCATTATCATCCAAGTATTCGACAGTCACAATATCGTCGTCAAATGAAAACAAAAAATATTTCCGGGGAATTCCCTGTTTACTGGGTAAAATACGGTTTTAAGCTCGTTATAACCAAAAAAATTGCGAATACAACGAAAAATTAAGTTCGTTTCATCCGAAAGTTTGTAATAACCTGGTTCGTTATTTGCGAAAATTGTTTCATATGTTTAATAATATTTTAGTTCGTATGCTATAGATTGGTTCGCTATAAACGGAAGTTCGTAATAAGCGGGTTTGTTATAAACGGACATTACTGTATTTTAAAAACTCAATAAAGATATAAGTAATGTAAAATTGTACCTAATCTGATCGTTAGACTACATAATATGTTTTATAACATCGCGGGTATCTTTCGCAGGTGGCTCACCTCTATAACTTTTTATCTCTACATAGTTATATCACATGAATGTGCATTATTTTACGTATTAAGTTGTTTCCTGTCACTTTCGGTTTAGCCGAAACCGGCCCTAATTTTCTTATTGTAAATGGGACACCCTGTAATATATTTTTACTTAGTTGAATAAAAATAACATTTCGAGTAAAATGACACTGCATTTGGTACTTGGTACTGCTGTTGGAAAAAGAAAACAATTGATAAGGCATTTTGTGATATACTGCTACCTAAAATATTAATTGTGTGGTATTAAATTGTTGGTAACAATATATTTTTTTAGCTATTTAAACTGACTTAAAACCATGAATACAATTTTGCAAACTTTAGACGGCTCTGCAGAGGCTATTTAAAACAAACAATTGTTAGGGGGCGTCCATAAATTACGTGAGATGTTTTTCCATATTTTGGACCCCCTCCCCTTGGTGAGATTAGGTGAGATACCATATCGAAAATTTAAAAAATAAATAAATAAGAGATGTCATAAAGTGGCAAATGTAGTCCTATTGTACTCCAAATTTCATTTTTACTTAAATTAGAAATAATAAACTGGGTGTCCGGTCTAAGAAAGTTCGGGTCGTTTCCGGCTAAACCAGAAGTGATAGAAAACAATAACGTGAAACAATGCATATTTATGTGACATACCTACATACGTACCAAATTTTATTTTAGTATCCTAAAAAAAAAAGTTACAGGGGTAAGCCACCGACTAGGAACATTATATAAAATATCAATTTTTAAAAAACCAACTGAATATTGATTTGTGTCCCAAACTCCCTATCTTTGTTTGCACTGTGCGACATATAAAATAGAAAAATAATTAATTCTAAAAAACTCTTTTTTTGTTTATTAATTTATTCTTTAATTTTTTTGTATATTAATCTATGTAGCTATGTTTTTTTGTCCCTTGGAAACAAAAAAATGGCTCAATATATCTAAATTTTCATATAATAATTTTGAGATATGATACTTTGACATATGTTATTTTGACAGGTATCATATTTTACAAATGTTAGTTTAACGATTTATATAGACAATAGTTGTTTGAAAATTTACGAAAGTAGTTTTTAAACAAAATTAACAGCCAAATGTCCTGTGCCTTTTTTAAATATAGGAATTCTAGTAGAATTTATGACAAAAATTATTGGCAAAATTTTCTAGGAATATTTTTTTTTTAATTAAAGAACCCCGCTTAATCCTTATAGAAAGTGGGTTCTGGTAATTTTTTTTTAAATTTGATGTTGTAGATCTCAGCGCTCTATTTAAATGTTCCCCTGGGCACAATGTGCCTCTAGTTTTAGAGTTAGTAGAGCCTCCAAGTTAGCAAAAGTTGCTAACTTTGAGGCAATATAACTCTAAAACTAGAGAGGATGGCACATTGTGCCCATGAAACATTTAATAGGGGGCGTCGAGGTTTACAACATATCAGATTTAAAAAAAATATCCGAAAGCCACTTCCCATAAGGATTTAGAGGGGTCCTTTACAATAATCATTAGTAAAATGGTTGCTACATAGAATTATAGATTTAAATCGTTGATAGAGTTCATTTCACGCTCATGCCCACAAATGTAATTTTTATAAATAGGTTTTAATGAATTATTTTAACAAACCTGAAAGTGTAAATATTAAATAAAAAAGGAATTGATATTTATTAAGGTACCTATTTTAGGTATAGATAAACAGAATTTTTTTTTGGGTATGGCAATAGTTGCTTGCCTGCTTGGGATGGCTTTGCTGCTAGGCAATCGCCAGATGGCAATAGTTACTTATTTTTTTCTTAAAGCTTTGAACTAATCTTAAATATTTTGCGCACTTTATTGATTATCTTGTGTAAAATATAGACCAAATTGGGTTGAATACTGAAATACAGTATTTGAATACGAATCTTGAATACCGTATTCGGAAAAAACCGTCCCATAAATAAAATCATTCTGAAAAACAATTCGGTTGTTTTATAGAGATTTACCCATAGAACACACAAAAATATATATATTTTTTGTAGTATTTATTTAAGTAAAGTATTTCTTTTTAAGCAGTAAAAATGCATCTTTAACTGATTGAATAATTTAGTGTTGACCCACATGTGTGATGCATCTGCATCTTTTTAACGCATGCACTTCCGTTAAAACCCGTCGTTATTGATAGATGGATGGATTTCTCATATTTGGAATAGTTAATGTAATTTTAATCAAATTATTTTTCCCACGCAGTTAGCGGTAGGTACCTACATGTACATATGTATGTAGTAATACTGGAACTACAAAAAAAACTGGCTGATATTTATATTATTAAGATAACGGGTACTTACATAAGAAATGCCACAATATGTGTGCATATTATTTTCTTCTACTTTCTTATAAACTTTAAACAGTATTCAGTATTTTCCTCCTGATCGAAATGATCGAAATGATCGAATCACTTAAGAGAGGGATGGAGAACCTTACGTATCAACGTGTCATTTTCTCAAGAAATGTTTAATGAGGCCATTGAAGTGCCATCAACTAATTTTGACTTTGTGATAATTGAGAAAATAAAAATAATAAATACCTGCTTCACGCATTTTTTTAGTGCATGATGAATTTTGTGGTCACTGACGTGCCCAAAATATTTTGTCGCGTGCCATTAATGGCGAACAGAAAGTGTACAAGTATCTCCAAAACCATTTAAGGTGCGTTTACAAAATTAAGTATTTGAAGGGTTCCGGACAAGTTGAATTAAACAGTGATATCGGTATAGTTGCCAGATTTTCCAGTTTTGCGTTACACGTAGGATCTTTGTTATTTTAATTAAAAAACTATATTTATTTTAATTGCAATAAAATTGAGCGTGCTCTTCATGATATCAGAGAGTGGCTGAAGCCTATAAAAGTAATGAATATTTAGAAAGACATGGCTCTGGCTAGGAAGCTTTCAAAACTAAGTTAAAGTTATTTTTTGCAGTTAAATTGTTATATTAAGTCTTATTTTTCTAGGACAAGGAATGGGTAATAAATAAAAATACGTAATACATTCTATAACTTAATGAAAAACTTTGGTTGTTGAATTCGCAATCAGGATTAACATTTTGTTTTTGGATTTCTTAACCATTAATAATACAGTTTTTCTGCCCATAGTACAAAACTATAAAGGGTAGTTCCTTATGCTGTTTAATAAAAATAAGTTTCTAGGAACATTATGTCCCAAGTTACTTCATTGCTTAGTAGTTCAGTTAAAGTTAATATTTTATAAATATCCTTAAACCAACTTGGTTGAAATTTTAAATAATAAATTTAAGTACTAATGCGCTTGTTTAGCCCTAACAAGATTTAAATTATTGGGTCCAGTGGCGACATATGGCGCAAGATAAAGTTAAAATGGATTTGATTTTATTTTTTAAAACAAATATATGTATAAAAAAACACACACAAAAAGATGTTTTTAATTGCTTAATCGAAAAAAAAAAACATATTTATAAACTGCAAGTCAGGCGTATTTCTTTTTTTCAATATTAATGGCTGTGGTGCCACTAATTTCAATCTAGTGAGAGGTCAATGAAAGCCTTTTTACTTCAACCAGCTGTACCAAAATATTTGTTCTTTATCTTGGAAATAGAGCTACTCGGGACACATCGCTCATCTGGAAGAAAAGTGACACAACTAAAAAAGTACAATTTTAGTTACTATGTTGGTAAATTGGCTTAAACACCTTTATTTATTACATACACAATTAAAACCAGTGATTTATTCATGTTTTTGTTAATAATTCACAAATGATTAAATTTACCGACACCAACAGCTAACTAAGGATCCAACAAATCATTTTGATTTTTTCCTGAACAGATGTTTTTTGAATTGTGAATTTTCATCTTGATGAGCGATATGTTCATATTATATGAACTTTTTTATAAAATATAAAGAATCATTGCTTAAAGTTTCCTACTGTAGTTAGAAATTACCTTGTATAGTGTAGCTGATGTAAAAATATAATGTAAATAGAAAACTTATGTTACAGCAATTATAAGAGACAAGGATTTTATTGATTTTAGGCGGCTCCAGCCCTATACTAAACCCATTGTCTTATAAATATTAACTAAAATGATGGTACCAATGGGCGGAACACAGCGATATTTAAATAAACCAAGTCGATGACATTTATATTAACGCCCATACTCAAGCCCAAATTTTAATCGATATACAATACTTAGTGGCAAATGATATGAAGACTTGATTAATAATATTCTCTCACAATGTTTTCACTAATTGTTTAAACACTCTTAGGATGAGTATTAAGGTGCTTGTTATATTTACTACAATATACCGGGTGATCATGTGTATTTTACTCAACTTTTTATTGGATTACAAAATTCCTAAACTTATAGGAATAAACCACATTAGAGAATCACCTAATATAGCACTTTATATGATAAAAAAACATATGTTTATCTTTCAAAATATACGTATGTATAGTAATATACTTTTATAATAAAAAAACATTTTTGAAGCCAATATTGTAAAGAATTGTATTTTTATAAAAATTTAAGGTCAAAAAATAAAGTAAAAACTGTGTTATGTCATAATTTTGGCATGACACTTTTTAAAATACTACTAGCTAATTAAAAAAAAAAAGATTAATTAGGTTTAAACATTTTTTTGACGTTGTCATTTTAATGTCATCATTCATATGTAAAGTATTGGCTTAGTCCCATGACACATGAGACGTACGAACGCCCTAAGCGCCTTTACACACTAAGCCGGTTTTGACGGACAGAGAGATAAAAAATTATACGAAGCCTTTGAGTTTGCTGACTTTCCCCGTTCTCTGCGTATGAAAGGTTTTATTTGACTCCATACACTTCGATAGCGTTGGTCCGTCGCCCGTATTTGCGTCTTTCGCTAATATGAAAAGGCAGTAGGCCTGATGCATTGAAAGTAATGCAACCTTTTACATGCATGAGAGGCGCGTACGCATGTGAAAGGTTACATTACTTTCAATGGATCAGGCGTAGGGCGTTCGTACGCCTCATGTGTAACGGGACTAGAATCGGTAACTTATCGTCGAACGTAAGTAAATATTAAAAAATAATTATTATTAAATATTTTTTTACGAGAATTGCCTTACTTTATATTGGAACACACATTCTTTACAATATGTTTTTTTATAGATTTTTTCTACTTTCGAAATAAAAGTACTTAACTTTTGTTTATTTTCATAATAATTCATAGTTATAATTTGCCCTGTATATCACTAAGTTAATTAAGATTTTCTATTTTTATTGTTAGTATTAGATGACATGCAACTGGTTTCCCAAAATGCCGTTTTAAATTTCAAACATTTTTAATCTATTTGTCCTTTAGTCTACACTGTATGGGCAAGAGATATTTACCGATCGATTAAGTATATTAAAAAAAACTCGTTTTAGAAATGTGAATGCTTAGTATCATTACACATGAGACATACGAAAGCCCTACGCCCTACGCCTGACAGAAAGTTTTGCATTGAATCTAATGTAACCTAAAGCTGCGTCCAGACTTGCAACAATTCGCCAGACATTCCTCCAAACTAACCAACCCTATTGCGCGCTCCTTTGACTTCAAAAAACTAACAAGCTCTGAATCACCGTCAAATCATTCGCCAAGCCCTTGAAACGACGTGAATTTCGTCCACCTCCACGTCGCTATGTGGCGGGGTATTCGGCGTGGAGCAGCGCAGCGCGGCGAATGTTGCAATTCTGGACGCGGCTAAACGCATACGCGCCGCGCCTGCTTCTGAAAGGTGACATTACTTTCAATGCATCAAGCGTATGGCGTTGGTACGTCTGTGTAACGGGACTTAGATGTGTATGTATGTTATTGTTATACCAAAAATACAGAAATAAAGATACTATTTTCATATGTGTCAAATACTAAATTTCACTTTCTTCACAGTTTCTTAAAGTACATACTATACTTTTTACGTTTAAAACATAATTTAAAATTTAAAAAAAAAATTCTTTTTCAAGTACAGTAGCTAGTAAAACACTAGGAATTAAATATTCTGTATTTCGAAAAATTCCGACCTCAGTTTCGCCGTCATTGAAATTAATTACATCATAAATTTATTTACCGGAGACTGTTGGGCACATGTAAATTGGTCCCCGAGGCAAAATTAATAGGGAAATTGGTTCCCAAGCTTTTTGGTTGCCCTGACAACTTATATGTAAGTTGGTTCTTATTATGTTTACGTTACCTGATTGCCCCCGAATATCGAATAAGTAATAAAAGAGAATTGTGATTAATTTTTGATTTTAGGGAAACATTTTTGCCACTTTCACCACTTGAACTGCAACCGTCTAGTAGGAGTGACACTTACGCCCAAAATCTGAAATTAGGGATGGCAAACCTTTACGTATTAACGTGCCTTTTTATAACAGTAATGTAAAGTAATGTCGTAGACGTGCCATAAAAAAATTTTAGTGAGTAAAAATGTTAAAAAGCAAAAAAAAGGATCATCTACTTCCAACTTGAAAGTGATGTGTCCTTGGTGCCATGACGTACTTTTGAATAGCAAAAAGAGGTCATCTACAAACTTGCATTTGTTGCTACTTCCGGCCGCTTCACAAGAAAATCATCCCTGTCCTAAATGGAAAGACAAGTCGAGTGATACCTTATTTTAAAGGTCTCTTAACCCTAATTACAAATGCCAAGTTTGAAGTCTCTTCTATTAATTTCGTTGATATGAGAGCTTCTTAAAATTTTGATTCTTATTTTTTAATGTATAATATTAAATTACCTGTAAAAGCAAGCTACTTTAAACTAAGGGGATATGATAAGGGTTAAACGATCTTTAAAATTAAATATTAATTAATATTTATGGCAAGTGTGTGATTCACCCTTAAATTTTAGGGGTGAGTCACACACTTGATTAATATATCATTTTATAGATCGTTTAACTCTTACCATATCCCTTAGCAGCAGCGTATACAAAGGGGGTATTTTGGGGAGTTTGAAACCTCCCCTCCTCCTTAGCACGATCGAGAAGGGAAATTTGTATGGGAAAGTTTTTTTATTGCGCATGGTTATATGGGGCCCCCTTAGGGTCTGAGAAGAATGAAAGAGGACATTTTGTAGCAGAAAAATCAAGGAAATTAGTTGCAACAATATCGAAAGTAAGAACATTTTTTTGCTCTTCAAAATTTACTTACAAATTGTAAAAGAAGTTATTTTTAAAGGGGGCCTTTTTTTGCTCTTTAATTTTTTTTTAACCAAATTTCTTGGCACTGAGAATTCCCCAAAAAAAGCTATATACAGAATTGGTTATTGCATTACTGGCCAATATACCTTTAAAATATGTAGCTGATATACGTCTGTGCTCCTTAGTTTAAAGTAGCTTGCTTTTACAGGTAATTTAATATTACACATTAAAAAATTAAAAATCAAAATTTTGTCAAGCTGTCATATAAACGAAAATACAAGCAGATACTTTAAAACTTTGCAGTCGAAATCAGGGTGAAGAGATCTTCAATATAAGGTATTTTTGGGTTGAGTCTCACACCTGCTAGACAATTGCAGTTCAAGGGGTTTATTCCCGTATAACTTCCCAATTATTTCAAAAACGGTTTTTACAATATTTTTTTAAAAAGTAATGCACTTAAAATATCTGACGTATGTACATATTTATAACCTTATATGTGTTAAGTACAGTCCCATTTAAAAATAAAGTTCCTGACTCTTAGACTAGATGGTATGGGCGCCAATGTACCAAAAATTATTAACATGGATTTTTTTGCAGAATCGTAGTTCAGAATAAAATGCTGATTACGATACATGATGCCAGCTTGTATCTTGGTCAGAAATTGTTTAAACCGCCATTGTTTAAATAAATTAGGGGTTCAGAGGGTTTATTCCCGTTTGGGGATTCTCGTTTGGGCACCTAATAGAATTTTACCTGACCTGACCCTTTTTTGTCTGGTTTGGACACCTCAGCAAAAATGCATAATTATTTCTTCTTGTTTGGTACCCTAAAGGTGGGAATAGAATTCTTTAGTGGATTTATAAAGTGTGTATTAGTCTTAAGTTTAATTAGGGAATTAAAAAAAAGACTTGTTTACCAGAACTAACCATACTCTGTAATAATAACAGAACTATTGTAATGCAATAAGATTGTCACCGATTTAGGAGTCTTTACACATGAGTTTTATTCAAATTCGCATTTGGCTAATGCGCATTACAGCGCTCACGTAAAATTAAACTGACTATGTCTGTCTAAATCATTAAGTTATACATATGTACACCTTTAGGGTACCAAACAAAAAGAAATAATTATGCATTTTGTCCAGAGGTCCAAACCACAAAAAAAGGTCAGGTCAGGTAAAATTTTGTTAGCTGACCAAACGAGAAATCTCCAAACGGGAAAACACCGTTTAGGGGGTGAAAGTGGCATAAAATGTTTTCCCCTATAATCAAACATTGACGGGGCCAAGAGTTTTTCCTTAAACGACCTGGAGTGCCCAAAATTAGCTTTGTTTTGATTTCAAATGGCTAACCTGTATATATGATACATAGGTATTTCACAGCAGAGTGAAAAGAAACATATTTAATGAAATACAGTCGATGAATTTCATTTTTGTTTGAAAATTTTAACATTTTTGTCGGTTTTTACTTTACTATTATGTCAACTTGCAGGCGCGGCGGGTTTTGAGTTTTCATATGGGTGCCGGTGCAAAGAGCCAAAAAAGGTCCCTCCCACATCAACAACATCAACACAACACATTTGAAAAACAAAAATGTTAAAACGTTCATTTCTCATATGGGTGCATTGCACCCATACATCCACCTCTTTGGGTGCTTTGGCCCCGTGCACCCACGTACTCGCCGCCACTGTCCACTTGAATTTCTTTAGGTTTTTCCAGAAAAATGAAATGATGCACAGACGATACCTAGTTATGCGAGTAAGTTCAGTTAAATTGTAAGTCCATATAAGGGTGGAAAGAAAGAGTCTTCTGTAACATAATTTTCTGTCAAATAATCTGAATACCTTTAAACATTTTCAGTCTGTTGATGCTATTGCGACAAAATCAAATACAAAACAGTCACAATCGGTGTCTGCCTGAGCCGTCTACTTATTTTTACAAGGGACCAATATACCTAGGACCTTTCTGGGGTCGGGAATCAATTTACATAATAATGTTTATGGCTTTATGATCACTTATCTAATTGGAAACCAATTTACCAACACTCGGACGCTTGGATGACATAACTATCAGCTATTATCACCTGTTACTGCTAACAATAATACACGTCCTTGAAAATTTTACATATTTCATATTTAACAGCTAATGTAAATATATTTCTTTAAGTTTTTACATATTATTATTTTTAATAATCATGTCTAGGTAATATTATAAACAATAATTTTAATTTACCTACATATGCATATTTATCCTTAAGTAAACTTTTACCAATTGGTTATAAAAGGTATTTAAAGATTATTTATATAGCATACCGTCTCAATGAAAAAATCATGATTATTAAAGCATTTGAAAATGTTATAATCCTAATAAAAATAAGGCTTAATTTGTCAAAATTGTTTATGAACCATTGCATTAATGAAACATACGATAGTAAAAAAAAAAATTCTGCGACTGTTATAAAAATGCTATTTGTTTATTGTTATCAGGAAGATAATGTACTTCATTTTATTACTTTCCATAAAGTGTTAAAAAAACTTTTTTAACAGTTCGACTCTTTTTCACTGGCATAAATAATATTTTCAAATTGCTATATCAAAAAACTGGGACATGGGACCCACACCAAATTTTTTCAGTTGCTAGTGGCCTTAAGAGGAACGCTTTGGTTAAAAAAAAATAATGTTGACATTTGCGAAAAAAAAATTCTTATTCCCCCCAAAAATCCTGAGTTTCAAACGCGAATACTCTTTTTGTATTTTTTTCGTAAATTTAACAAATTTTAAATTTTGAAAAGTTAATAATATTAAAAAACTATAGCTAGTTGAAATTTTTTAACTCCGCAATTTTTTAATGCAAAATTTTAGATGCCTTCAATTATCAGAAAAGGTAGATATTTTAAGCGATACATCATTTATAACCTTACCTCTCGGACAGCCTGTATAAATATGATTGACAAACATGTGTACAGTTGTTCTAATGTAAATCTGATGAAAATGTTTCAAAAGAAAATTTTTAAAATATTTTTGTTTTAGTAAAATTTTCTTGCTGCACTTGCGATCTGCGTGCACGCGCACATTGCAGCAAGTTTTAAAAAGAGAAGAATGCGCGTGAGCAGATCGAAAAGTTGCAGCAAGAAAACTTGCATGCAAGAAAAATTTTAAACTCTAAAAACAGCTTTAGCAATATACTATTTTGTTGTTTAATAATTAAACCTTTTGGTGTCTTACAAAAAAATATATTCTCTTTGGGGTAACTAAGTAGACAAATCCAAATTAAGTTTAATCATTAATTTTCCTTAAATACCCGGACGGTAAAATTTAACTTTTTTGATTAACGGATTTTATTTACCCGAGATAAGTAGGAAACTAGGTATTAAAATATAACTTACCAAAAGTAAATTATGATAACTCTTATCGCTTCCCAGAATAGAAATATCTATCCTGATAAACAGTTTTGTTCCACAAACTATTTCTCTTTAACGGCTAGGTATAATTTATCAAAAGTCGCCAAAATAAAAATACATTGCAATTAATCAATGCGTGACCATTTTGACATCTTAAAAATCTAAAAATCAAATAATATCTTGGACAGTGGCGCCTCGTAAAGAATAGGGCTAAAATTAACCATTATATAATATTTTTTTGGTTTATTGTGTAGTTTTCGACTTAGTAATCGGATTTTTATTATCCCCTAAAATATACAGGGTACGACAAAAGTATGATTTTTTTTTTAAATGTCACACCCTATATATTATTTTACCATTAAAAAATATTTTTTAAATATGGCCATGCAAAATCTGAAGAATAATTTTAATTTCCATAGAAACGCAATAAACTTACGTCCCCCTAGCTTTTTAAGGACATTCGGAAAACCTTTGACATTAAATGCCAAATATGTTTTTGTTTTTTAGTGTCATAGTGACATACATAACTGGATTATATTTTTAAATGAAACACCCTACATATTGAATTATCTTATCAAATGTAGTATTTTTTAAAGCTCTCTAAATTTTTTTATTGGTGATATAATATACTGGGTGTTCCATTTAAAAAAATCATACTTTTGTCCTACCCTGTATATTTTAAGGATAATAATAATCTAATAATTGATTTAGAAACATTTTGGACACTTCAGGTCATTTAAGGAAAAACGCTCGGACCTGTCCATTTTGATTTTAGGGAAAAAGTGTTTTGCCACCTTCACCCCTGAACTGCAATCGTCTTGCAGAGGTGAGGCTCACTCCCAAAATCTTAAATAGAAAGAGGGGTCGAGGTTATACCTTATTTTAAAGGTCTCTTGACTCCCGATTACAGCTGCAAAGTTTAAGAGTTCGTTCATATGACAAATTGTCAAAATTTTGATTGTTATTTTTTAATGTATAATATTAAATTACCTGTAAGAGCAAGCTACTTTAAACTTCAGAGGATATGATTAAAGTTAAACGATCTTCAAAATGAGATATAAATTATTCTTTCTAGCGAGGATGTGATTCACCCTTAAATTTTAGGGGTGAGTCACACACTTACCTATTATATCATTTTAAAGATCGTTTAATTTCGTTAATATATACCCCTAATTTAAAGTAGCTTGGTCTTACAAGTAATTTAATATTATAATAGAAAAATTAAAATTAAAATTTGACAAGCTGTACATATCAATGGAAATAAAGCAGATACTTTAAACGGCGGTTGTAATAAGGCTGAAGAGACCTTCAAAATGGGTAGTTACTAAACCCCTTTTTCATTTATAATTTTGGGGGTGTCTCGCCCTGCTAGATGGTTGAAGTTCAAAGAGTGAAAGTGGCAAAAAATGTTTCCCTAAAATCAAAAAATTCACCGGATCCGTGCGTTTTCTTTTAAATGACCTGGAGCGCCCAAAATTAGCTCTGTTACGTTTTTCAAATGGCCACCCTGTATATGTATATCTTTACGTAGTTTTTATGTTTTGCTTTTAATACGCAATAAGGTATATTTTTACCATTAGTGAAAACACAACCATTTAAATTAATTTTCCGTGATTAATTAGTATCTTGGTTACGAGACTAATAGTTATTTAGTTCTTTAAAATAAAACTTTGTAAATTTAAAAGAAATAGTCAAATAATGTGTCAAATAACTAAAGGGGTGTTTTTCAATTTTAAAATAAATCAAAAGATAAAAACTACTTTAAGTATACGAAAATAATAATGTACTCCTGCAATAATCTGTATTAAAAGTTCTTAGCAGTGACATTTGATATTATAATAAAGAAAGTGATAGAAAAGTTTATTGCTGGCGTTTGGTATATTTTAAGAACCTTTATAATCAATTTCTGCACAAAAATAAAAAAATGGGACATATATCCACCTAAAGCAAATGTAAGACGATAATATTTTTTGCTTTTGTATGTTGAGCCCATCTTGTCAAATAAACTACGAGGCGCCACTGATCTTGGAGTAAAGGGTCGAAAATTCGAAGGCGGGTTTCACTTCAGCCTAGCAGTATTAATTTCAAAGTATGTTAGTGAATGAAAGCGTTGTAGGGGTAAGCAGACTATTATGATAACATCTTAGACTCACACAGAGGAAAGAGGACTTGACATATTTAGAAAATATTTTAAAAATATGTGCTCTTAGGTAAAAACAACCATACCGCACGTAGTCTTTTGTCTGGTATGTCGTTTTCGTGATTTGTGTTACCAGATCATCCTAGAAAAGTTTTGATAAATTATTTATGTGTACATAATAGTACATATGTATTATTGTTAAAATTTTAGAGTATATTTTATAGTACAAATATTTTGGTTTAGTAGTATAACACCTAGTCAATCTAAATTTTTAAATCGTATTAATTAGAAGTTTTTGGAATTAATTGGATGTACAGGGGTGCTTTTTAAAGTATATTATAAAGGTAAGAATTAAACCGATTTATAACATCAAGTTAATTAAAGTGTTAAATTTAGTTTTAAAAATCGAAATATTTGCAAATAAAAAGTGCATAATTAACATGGCGGGAATATATTACACATTAAAGAGATTTATAAATTTCCAATTATTTCGAAAACGGTCATTACAATATTTTTCCAAAAGGAATGCACTTAAAATCAAAAAATTTTACGAAAAAAAACGTATTTCTCAACCGTCTAGTCTAAAATATCTGACGTATGTACATCTTTATAACCTTATATGTGTTAAGTACAGTCCCTTTCAAAAATCAATTCCTGACTTTTAGACCAGGAGGTATGGGCGCCAGTGTACCAAAAATTATTCACATGGATTTTTTGCAGAATCGTGGTTCAGAATAAAACGATAATTATTACAAAGATACAGGATGCCAGCTTGTATCTTGGTCAGAAATTGTTTAAACCGCCATTGCTTAAAGAAATTATGGTAATTTTTTTGCGTGAAATAAAAATTTATTGAATTTTTTGACTTTTTATAACCGAAAACGACTCTTTACATGTTTTTGAGAAATGAATATTTATCAAGTTATAGTCATTTAAATAATTGAAACTAAGCAATTAGGCCTAGGTGACGGCCACGCATGCGAGCGTTTTTTCTCGAGAGATAAATCGTGGACGACTGAACTAAAAAAATAAAAATATTTCAAATCCAATAAATATTGTTAGAGTGGCTATTACCTAGTTGAATATTTGTAATTTTTTAACGGGTAGATCCAAATAACTGGAACAGTCGCAAACAGGATGCTCCTACGTGCTGGTATCGATTTCAATTTTCATCCCCAACAGAAGATCAGCTGGTTCGAGTTATGCTCACTCGGATTCGTGCTTAAGTGTATACGCGGCTTAACATGTGAATTATATTATTCGGATTTCGCAAATAAAAATGATCTATGGCCAAAATCTCAAAAATAAAGAATGTTGTGATATGTCATTGAAATAAGATTTTGGTATGGAATTGAAAAATAAAATAAAATAGGAGTGTTCCGGTCTAAAATGTTTGGAAAATGTTGAATTTTATCTCATCAATTGCATTAATAACTGAAATTACGAAATGTAAGTGATTTATTAAATAAAACAAAATGTATCGATACCTCTGAAAGTAAAATAGGTAATTAACTCTGAAAGTAAAATAGGTAATTCTTTTATTTCCACAGCCCACTTAGCAAAAAGAAATATTCAAAGCAGAAATAATGGCGGTACTAGATTAAATCTCTTAGATCTTAAAAATTATTTTCTGGGCGCCATTTTAAAGAGACCCACCTTTATGATATATCATTAAAAAGAGAGTACGAATATGGAAAAAAATAGGCCTTTGTATTTAAAATAAGAAAACTGATGATGTCAAAAATGTCAATTTATGCTATGATAATACTGTGCAATTTTATTGGTCTTTCTTAAAAACTAAAAAAAAATGCGGGGATGGGGGAGGGGTAACAACATATCGTGTCATCCTGTATGCATGTAATCTTGAACTTTTGTAAAAATTGTAGAGTAAGCGATTTAACAATTTTAAATGTCTAGATTTATTTTTTATTTCTTAACAAAGAATGAATAATTTCCAGCTTTGGCGTTCTTTTCTATGTCTGTCCTTCTCTTACTTATACTTACATCGCTCCGCTGTGCTGTTGCCAAAAGTATGACACTTGTAACATCTAAAAGCTACGTTTAGATCTGACATTTGTTGCAAGTTATTTATGTCAGATAGAAATTCTGGCAAATGTAGACGGTCAAAAATGTATGTTTATTGTAAATTTTTGACCGTTTACATTAGCCAAAATTTGTATCTGACATAAATATCATGCAATAAAATGTCGAGATGTAAACGTACCTTAAGTTGGGTTGAAAAATGGTAAAAAAATAAATAAAATCCCATTTGGTATAATTAATTATCTTAATTGTTTAACCAATTGCGGCTTGAACAATTTCTGACCAAGATACAAGCTGGCATCATGTATCGTTGTAATTCGCATTTTATTCTGAACATGATTCTGCAAAAAAATCCATAATTTTTCATAGGTTCATTGGCGCCCATACCTCCTAGTCTATCTGAAACTTTTAGTAGTTACTATTAATCTATAGTTTTGTCTTTGATTATCTTACCAATTTTAATTAAAAAAAAGATTGAATGCATGTACGTATATATTTAAAGAAGGGGTGGATACTTGTTACATGTTTTGTAAAATGTGTTTTTTTAAGACTTATATTTGTTAAGAAAACAAAAGGTATGATCATACCAAATGAGGGTGTTAGTTCCAAAGTATACAATCAGTAGTATTAGGTACCACATTTTATAAAAAATAAAAATTATTTGAAATGCATTCTTTTGAAATCTGAATATTCTGTTTGGGATGTCGTGCTTAAAAACTTATTTATTTTAAGCTCAAAATACAACTAGTGCGACATTTAAGTATCTTATTTTTGTAATAAACACTTTTTTAATTAAAGCGACTTCAAAAATAAAAAAACTCAGTAATAAGTTTAAAAAATGACGTCGGGTAATAACATATGGTATTAACGTATAAAAAGCTTTTGCTTATTTGGTTATTAACATTTTTTTTATCTGAATAAAACGAATTTAAAAAGAAAAAAGACTAAACTTACTAAAGTCTCTCTTTCAATTCAGTGACAAGGGTTAATTATGTTAAAGAATGTAATAGCAATTCGTAAACTGCCCTCGTATTATTATAATATTTGTTTACCGTTACACCAATAGGTGGCGCTAGTACAGCTTTGTCGCACGAACAACATACGGCAGAGAGAAAACAATAGGTCTAGTACCTTTCTCTCTTGCAATTTTACTTAGTTTTTATGGGACTATCGCGGAAGTGCACTATTTAAAATAAAAAAATAACACAGCCCCGCAAAAAAAATATGGTGGTTCGGAAAGACTAGACCATGTTATCGTTATGTTTTTGAGGTCGCTAAACTCGAATCCGGGGTCGGTTTGACCCTATGGGGTCAGGATTTAGGTCATTTTAAGGTCATGGCCCAACAAGTACAAAAGCTGAAGATGTGAAAGACCAGACCATGGTATCCTTTGTTTTTGGGGTCGCTGAATCCAAATCTGGGGTCGGTTTGACCTCATCAGGTCAGGGTCAAGGTCTTTTAAGGTCAGATCATCAAAATTTATCGAAAAGGGACCACAATCGTAATATTTTTAGGTTTTTGGAATCGCTTAATCCGAATCCGGGGTCAATTTGATCCCATCAGGTCATGGTCAGGGTTATCTCTAGGTAAAATCATTAAATTTTATTGAAAATGGTATATTTATGTTTTCCGGGGTTAACCATATAACAAATTATAAATTAAAAATTGTATACAGTTGCCGAAAATATAATATATTTGGCATATGAGTGGAAGCAAAATGAATCAGGAGATTTGTGTTTGCTCCACTCACATGCCATTAAAAATGCTTGCCTAATTCTATAGAATTAAAATATAATAAACTTAAATAATAAAAAAAATGATTGACAAAACATAAATAATTCAATAAGTTGACTCACTTAAGACACAAACCAAGAGATATTTTGGCAAATCCGAACAAAATTAGTTACAACCCACTGCTTTATTTTAACTTTGATATTTTTATTAAGTTTTGTTCTCAGCCCCATGGGCATCATATTGAGTATTTTAGGTCCGACATAGGTAATATGCCTCTGAGTTCCAGAAAAGAACTGCTGCGGTAGAGATAGGTAATTTCCACTTACAGCTCTGGTTTCGTGCAAATGTGAAACAAATTTATTAAATATTTTAAAATTCAGGGAAAAATGTATTACTCTTATACAATAGAGTTGTCTAACTGTGCACATACCAGATTCCCTAAATAAGGTGTCAGTTGGAAAGCTGCGTTTTTGCGAAGCATTATCTTAAGTACATATTTTTGAACATTAACTAAAGAGTGTAATATACTGTTGCACGCAGCTCCCCAAGCTATAATTCCGTAACCCATTACTGACTCAACCAAAGCTAAATAAACTAGATTTAAGAGATTAATTGACAAAAATGATCTTAACTGATAAAACTTGTAAACCAATTTTCTCACTTTCTTTGCTACATATTCAATATGCGCATTCCATTTTAAACACTGATCAAAATAAACGCCCAAATACTTAATTGATTCACAACGTGCTATATTAACATCACATTTACAGTTTTTAAAGTCGTTACAGTTACCTTTATGTAACACAATGCTTTTATTAGCCGGAAGACCTCGCCTATTCAGGGCAAAAGGCATAAAATAAGACTTTTCACTATTAAGTGTCAATATGCTGCTATCCATCCATAATTTTATTTTAAAAAGCGCTTTTTCAGCCTTGTTAAATACATCATTCCATTCTTTGTCCTTAAACAAGAGCACAGTGTCATCTGCGTAGCACACAATCTCATCTGGTTCCTGGAGTTTAAATAAACTATTTATATAGATAACAAACAAAATAGGACCAAGCACAGTGCCCTGTGGAACACCGAATTCTACCTCTTTTTCCTCACTAAGGATATTATTAACTTTTACACGTTGAAATCTACCAATCAAATACGATTTAAATAAATTCAATACTGTACCTCTTACACCAATGTCATACAATCTATCCAATAAGATTCGGTGGTCCACGGTATCAAAGGCTTTCTTTAGGTCCAAAAACACAGCAAGCGGTTTTAAGTTATTATTAAGACAATCAATTAAAAATTTAGACACATCATAAAGTGCATTCGAAGTGCTAACACCTTCTTTAAAACCATACTGACACTTAGATATAATTTTATTTTTGCAACAGAAAGTTCCATAGTCTGAATTTTATACATTTTTCGACAATTTTATTAATAACACTTGTCAAGGCCAAATCATCAGAAGTTATTGTAAATGCACCAAAATCATGATATTTAAGGGTTTTTTTGGTTGCTAAATCCGAATCCGTAGACAAATTGACCCTCCCGGTCTATTCTCAATACATTTTGATGATTTTAACTAGAACTAAAAATGACCTTGACCATGACCTGATGGGGTCAAACCGACACTAGATTCGGATTCAGCGACCCCAAAAACATAAAGATACCATGGTCTAGTCCTTCGGACCACTAACTTTTTTGTGGAGTTGTGTAATTTTAAAATCGGCCCATAATTGACGGAGTAATTGTGTAGCATACACACAAAAAAACATACGAGACGAATTGATAACATCCTTTTTTTTAAGGTTGGTTAAAAATAAGAAAAATGGAGATTTTGTTTGGAACTAGGCCCCTTAATCTTTATAAACATTACAATTCCACACATTTTTTTTCCGAAATGTATTTTTTTCTGTTTATTTAAGTGTTAACTCATACCTTTCACCCACACTCATTTGATTCTAAAAGTCCTTCACTTCTATGACCTATGGTGTCAAACTTTCGTCATTTATAATTTTAACCAATAATGGGTTTAAAACATGTTTTAAAATTATTTACAGTATGTGCTATATACGCCTTGTTGTGTTTGTTGCCTTGATATTTTATTAGAATTATTAGTCGACATCAGCTACTGCAATATGAATGTACTCTAATGTACACACATGCTTACATAAAAGGTTGTAATAAATTTTTAAATTAATTACACACATTGAAAATATTGTGCAATTATGTACAATCAAATACCTGACCGCTTAAGTGAACTGCAAAAAGGTTATTTGAATGAATCTACAGAGTGTACAAATAATCAAAGTTTAGTGTTAAATGCTAGAAACAAGAAAAACTTTCAATTAACAGGTGACTGGGTCACGCATATAGGGCGAAAAGGATATAAGGAAATAATGGATGCTCACACACACTTCGGTAGACCTGCAACAATGCACAAGTCATGTAAAATACAGTGTGGACGCAACCCCTCCCCCTGCTAGCTTTTGTACCCTTAATTTTTTCTTTATAAAATTTAGTATGAATGATGAGAGGATACAAACTACATTTTGGCGTAAAAATGATAGTGGCAACAATCAGGATGGCGAATGGGCGCAATCTTAGGAAAAAATTAAATGAAAAGGGGGTCTTGTAAGATATCATTTTAAAGCTCCTGACAAGTACTTTACCCCGTAATCTAAAGTCAATATCTTTACCCATTACAAAATGGCGGTACTTTTAAAAATCACCTACATTTTTAAATTGGATGGCTATATTTTCGTAACTTATAAAGTTAGTTATACTTAATATGGTATTTTCTTAAAGCTCTTTTAAAGATTTTTTAATGGTAACTAAATATATAGGGTGCTTTATTAAAAATATATAGTTTCGGAACTATGACCTTTCATATCAGGTATTTATGTGCTTTTTAAACTACCGCCATTTTGTAGTGGGTGAAGGTATTTACTTTATATTTTAGGGTTATAAAGTACTCACCAGGAGTTTTAAAATGATGTACGACAAGATCACCCTTTCTATTTAATTTTCACAAGATGGCGCCCATACGCCATCTTGATTGTTGCAAATATTATTTTTACGTCAAAAATAGTTTATATTCTTTCATGAGTCATGCCCAAATAAAAAGAAAAAAATAGGGGTACAAATTTAGCAGTGGGGAGGGGGACTATTTGCGTCCACGCTGTGTATTGTATTATGACATTTTTAAAATAAAGCAAATTGAAATATGCATATTTTTGAGGATGTTCATCTTATCTTTATAGAGCATTAGCGTAAGCTGTTATGCAAATAATTAAATATGTTTTAGTTTACCGATTTTTCGTGGTAAATTAAAGTGTTTTATTATGTATCTTATGTAATTTGGCCTACTGAATTCTAATTGGCGAACTTACTCATGCGTCAACAGTGACGAAATTTTGTTTTAAACCATTAAATTGTTTAACACGCGCAAGAAAACAATCGATACCTAATTAAAAAGTAATATTTACCAACAATTTCCAATCGGTTTTAAAATTATAAAAAAACATTCCAATTTTTGCACTTATAACTTGCCTTCGTTTCAAATAAAAATAACCTGACTCTACCATAAGGAAAAAAAATATTATTTATAGCAAAAGTATAAAACTTTAAATTTATTTCCTTTGTTTAAAAACACATATAAACAAATTAAATATTTTTTAGGCTACCATCTTATCTATACAAAAGCAAGTTACATACATATTTTTATTATACGGTCCAAAACAAACAATTTCGGTCCAAATAAAAGTAAGATTTTTAAGCAGTTTTATATTCTGTCGCGATTGGCACGTCCAGAAACACAATTTTCGGGCCCCTAAGGGGTAATTTTCCAGTCCCAAAATAGGAGTTTCAACGGGCCAAAAACTTTTCGCTTAGTGACTTAAGGGTCCGATACTGCGGTGTTTGGAGTGAAGCAAATGCTTTGTACAGTGAATAAAGCATGTCAACATTAGTAGATTTTTGAACAGACCCACCTCAAAAGTCCTGCTGGCACCCCCACCACCCTCAAAGTTGGTTAAGGGATTGATATAGTTTTTTTCTAATATCTTCTAAACGGTAAATGATAAAAAAGTGATTTTAGTGTCGTTAGATAGAGCACAAAATTCTGCAAAATAGTAATAACTAAAATTGTATTTTTGTTTATTACGTAAGAATCTCCAATATAAAAAAGTTGGAGGGAGCATCCGCAAGGCATTTTTACGATATATCTTCCAAACGTTACAAACAAAAAAAATATAAGACACAAAAATTAAGGCCAAAGTTTTCCCTGTCGAATGGTGTATAACATTATACTATTTTCTTTTAAATTAAAGCTACCAGTGGCGTTCAAAAGTAGCACTACCAGTCATAGTCGGTAGTTAAAAATAGAAATTTTTAATGTTATACTTTTTTCCAGAATATTTCTCACTTTAGATACACGAAATAAATCTTACATTTTACCAGTACCAAACTCAATCCACACGTCTTGATTTTGATTTTGTACTGGTAAAAAAATTTTCCGTGTAATATGATTATTTATTATTACTAGTATGCAGAATTAGAAATAATTATAAATTAATAAAACTAAAGTAAAAAATATTTAAAAAAAATTAAAAGTATAACATTAAAAATTTCTATTTTTAGGTACTATACTGGTGTAGTGCTACTTTTGTACGCCACTGGTAGCTTTTTTTAAAAGATAATAGTATAATGTTATACACCATTCGATAGGGAAAACTTTGGCCTTTATTTTTGTATCCTATATTTTTTTATTTGGTGGATGGTTTGGAAGATATATCGTAAAAAGTGCCGTGTGGATGCTCCCTCCAACATTTTTTTGTTGTAGAATTTTACTAAATCAACAAAAATACAATTTTTAGTGTTACTATTTTGCAGAATTTTGTGCTCTATCTAACGACACTAAAATCAGTTTTTTATCATTTACCGTTTAGAAGATATTAGAAAAAACTATATCAATCCCTTAACCAACTTTGAGGGGGTGGGGGTGCCAGCAGGACTTTTGAGGTGGGTCTGTTCAAAAATCTACTAATGTTGACATACTTTATTCACTGTATAAAGCATTTGCTTCTACTCAAAAACCGAAGTATCGGGCCATTTTTGAACAATAAGCATAAAAATCCCACTGTTGCCATTGCTACGTCCGTAAGATTCTCGACTCCTAGGGAGTCATTTTCCTCGTCCCAAACAGGGAAGTTCAACGAGGCCAAGACTTTTCCGGCACCTAAGGGGTTATTTTTCCGGTCCCAAACAGGAAACTTTTGGTTAGCCGTCGTGACTTGCTCGTGGCACAAATCCTGCTTTGGCTTTAGAATGCACCCTCGATCCTGCTTTATTCCGGAAACCTGGCATTTCTGGGCCTATAGAGGGCCCTGGGGCCAATTCCGACATATAGGGCCATTGCTGAGGTCAGGATCGTGGCTCCAGCGTGTGTAAATGTACATGGGAATACACACGGTGCATTCCAATTGTCGAGCCACCCCCTATAATCTCTGTTGCCAGTACACGGTTAAAAAAAAATCCAAAACACACATCGAACTTTATTTTTAGGGGGACACATTTCTTTTGCGTCAAAATTAATCTGGTCTTCAGGCGTCGCCTCCCCTCGTACCAACATACAAACGTCAAAAGTTTAAATGGAAAGGTGGGGCCGGCGAAGTCCTCACTTCTTTATATTTGCGGTCGGGCCCCCTGGCCCAGCGTGCCTCCGAGTTTTTCAGCATCTGGGCTCCCGTAAGTCACTGCAGAAATCCACCTAAACACGATCCTTGACTGAGTGTCAACTCTCAAGTAACTTATTGTGTAAAATATCAAAATAAAAAAAAGAATTTCAACAGCTGGGGTATATCACACACATAGATAACAGGCATTGCCCGCGAATCCCGCAAAACATAAGACACCCAGCATGCTTTACCAACTTAAGATTTGCAAGTTATCATGCCGAGTACAATGTACAACACATGGCGCTATATTTCCACCCTCAACCTCTCTAAATATTTATTCTTCTAATGGTCAATCTGGTGAGCTTTTGCCATGAATGCAAATGTAATGTCATTATATACTTCCTACGACCACTTGTGAAAATAGCAAATAGCACACTGATTTCATGCATAGAAAATGCGTTATATCACACTAGTGTTGCAAAGTACTTTACAGCACTAGTGTTGCAAAGTACTTTACAACACTGGTGTGATACATATTATGATGTCATTCTAAAAACTGCTATTGGTTTTGCAAGTGACATATTTATTGTAGTGACAGTAAAAAAACTTTTATTTACCTTAAACGGTAGAACCCAAATTAGCGAAAATCATCTTATTTTATATTTATTAAAATTTACGAAAAAATAAAAACAAACAAAAATAGACATAACCACAAAAACAACTTTCCACTGACTGGCACAGTGTTGTCCAGAGAAATGGAGAGGGGGTGGAGAGAGATAGAGAACTCGCTTCGACCACTGCGCATCCCATTTTGCGGGAACGGCATGGGCGCCGCCATATTTACCCCTATTTTCCTGAATTTGTCAAAAGTGTGATATCCATCATCAAAGTAGTAATTTACACTAACCTTATTTTCACTATATTCCGCCTTCTTTTTGCACAAAATTTTTATAAAACACTAAATTGCCACACAATATTTTATAAACACCTTTTAAAAAACCTGTTTTTATTTATTTTACACGTTTTTTTCATTAAATTGAAAATAATTTACCCATAAATGCTGCAACCATAAATACAATATGTAGATGTATTTATGGTTGCATACACGAGTTTGTTTTAAAGTAAAGCTTTTGAATTAACTTTTAACTTACGTTTTATTTAGAAGAGTGTCTAAAATATGTAAGAATCGATAATTTTTAAAAAACAATTATAATAGCAGAAAACCGTATTAAACTATTAGCGTTATTACCTAACAAAGCCATACAATTTTTATTAAGTGAGGGCCTTTTTAAATTCCAAAATGATAAAAGTTATATAATGCTTCTAGGTAGGTGATTTTCGATGTAAAAATATTGTCAAAACAGTATAATATAGCAGTGAGGAAAAGTATATATCACACTAGTGTTGCAAAGTAAATATCACCCTAGTGTTGCAAAGTTCTCAATTGTTTTTTATTTTTCTGAACAGACAAACTTTAATTTATTTATTTTTTGGTAAATAATTTGTGGTCGTAGGAAAAATAGTGTACAGTACTCGTGTGAAAATGACTTTCTTACACTCGTGGGTTTGTCGCACTCGGCTAACGCCTCGTGCTACAATATTCCCACTCGTGTGAAATTAGTCATTTTCCACACTTGTAATGTAATATACTACAACGTAGTTTTTAACAGAACAGAAAATTAGAGTTTTTGTAACCTAGCGACCCCATTTAGTGTTCACCCAAAAACGGCTGGTTACTCTCAATTATAATGTTGCTGTTTTTTTAAAAATTTGCTTTAAAAATACGATATGCCAGTTTAATATACTAGTTCTTATTAAATGTGGAATGTAATGTCTAACGAAGATTATCTGTAGGTAAAATTGAATTGAATGGTTAGGTATAAAAGTAGTAGTACCGAGAAAACGCAGCTGAAGTCACATTGTTTTTAATAGCGCATTTATTTAAGCATTGAAAACGATGAAAAATACGTCTTCCTGTTTATGTAAAATACTATGATTTTTTAAAATAAATGAATAGAATAGAATCCGGTGAATAATTCACCGAGACTCGACTGTTTTTTTCTCAAACCGCAATTTAAACTTCGCATTAATATTAATGGGTAACTATATTATCTATCTTTAGTCATAGAAAGTTTAGTAAACAGGGAAAGCAACAAATGAGTTCTTTTTCCTATAAATTGTTCCTATAATGTCGGTTGTCGAAGTCTGTACACGTGTGCTTTTTCTTGCTTGATTATGGTACACTTTTATAAAGTAAATGAGAACTAGTTAACATATTTTAAATACAAAGTGACTTGAATATATGTATGTATAAAGGTTTCCAAAAACGCTCCTTGTGTAAAGATAAGAATACAGTTGTAGAGTTTTAATAACTACACAAGCCCACAAAAAGAACTCAAGACCCAGAGGGTAGACCACACTAGTTCTTGGTATTTTGGGGTGCTAAAACGATATATGATATTATTTTTTCCACCCCAGTTTATTAATCAGAATTATTATTTTTTTTAAATAAGTTAAATAACTTTATAAAATAACTGAGGTAATGAAAACTGGCCAAGTCAAATCTAACCTACTTTATCATAATATTTGGATTTTGTACAGAACTTTGCACTCATTTAGATCTTCATTCATTTTGCGGTGAAGCCCACAGCAAAGCATAATTTTAGTATTAAACGTGGCTCACTTTTTTTAACACGCTTTTATTAACTTGGGTTGTATCTATGTAACGGAATCTTTGCGCCTAATTTTTACCAACTTCCAGCGATTCGATTTCTTTGAAACTTTGCACACGTATCAAGGACCCATGACAATGCAATAATCTGCAAACAGTATCCCGTTATCCTGATTAGGACCGTCAGGATAAAAAGTTCCTGTACAGATCCTCTGTGTCTCTTGACAAAATGGCGAAGGAATTTTTAGTGAATAAACTGGAGCATTTTAACTAATTGATATATCGAACTAAAAATGAAAATAAATAATAGTTTAAAAACTAAAACACGCTTTTATATGTAACCGAACTAAAAATTAGAAAATAATTTTTCATTACAAAGAGTTTGTCACTTCAGAGTAAAAGCGTGGGGTGCATTTTACTATTTTTTCATAACTTTTCCCTCATAGATATTGGCAAATAGAATAATTATAACATTTAATATATTAAGCACCCCACGCTTTTTACTCTGAAGTGACAAACTCTTTGTAATGAAAAATTATTTTCTAATTTTTAGTTCGGTTGCATATAAAAAGCGTGTTTTTTTAGTTTTTTAAACTATTATTTATTACATTTATGTTTTTGGTGGAATGATAAATATTTTAAGCAGTTCCTGTATTGCTTTATGTATTTGAAGTAGTTAGGTGGTCACGTCGCTTCGTGTAGAATTTCTTCAAATAATATTAAGAATTAAATGTTAATAATAAAAATAAATGTCTGGTCACAACGACCATACCCAAACGATTCAAATATAACGGTAACTATCAACAAGCTGAAAAGGGTTACGAGTACATACCCGTAGAAACCCATGAATGATCCTATATCGGTTCAGTAGCTTATGGTGAGATTCTAAACCACAATGATGACCAAGCTCTTAACAATTTATCTGAGTACTACCAATAAAAGCTCAAAAGAAAAAAGCTAGAGGATCAAAAGATAATAATAAATATTGGACTTAACCTTCCAGCTTTTTTGCAGATCAAGCATCAACAATTATTTAATTCCCGAGTGGTTGTGAAAACTCGCATTATATTGATATTAAAAAGGATATTTAAAATGATTATTATTGTAAAAAGTATGGACGATTGTTATATTTACTCACCCATCTAGAGTGTAATGATATTTGTTTTTTTTCTTAGGGCATAAAAACAAATATTATAATAAGCTAAAAGCTTTCTTTTTACCAGAACTTAGATAAATGCCTTCCGGCATAGATAGTTTAGGTTAATATGACAAGTGATGACGGCACCAAAAAAATAAAATTCTATCATTGGAAAAATAAAGATAAAAAGGTGGCGTAAAATTAAATTATCAACCTCCATAAAAATTACAATTCTATGACGTTACTGGGACCCACGCGATTTTTATGACGTATAATATTGCGCCACAATTTCGATTTCAATTCTTTGTCAAGTCACAGTGTAAACTAAAAAAGATTTATGTATAAGCTTTCATGCACAATCTTAAATATTTATTGCTTTTTACAGCAGCCGGTGTTGGCTACAAACGAGAGTTACGTCATTAAATGTACTCATTATCTAAAGTTCATTCATAAACTGCTAACTACCAACCTACATCTGTGGCGAAATCTATCTTTTTTAGATATCCCATTCTCTCTCGCCATGTGCTTGTTCATTTTGTTTTTCTATTATGAATAATACAAATGCCGAATTTCATTTAAGACATTTGAATTTGCAATTTTAATTTACATAAATATACATTATGATTTATTAATTCTAAATATTAAAAACATTCCCCTCTTACTGAATTTTCTACGAGCATAAATTAATAAGTACGTATACATAGTGACCAGATTAAAAATCTTAGTGAAGCATTTTTACTTTTTACCGTTTAATTCGTTTTTACTTTAAATACTGACCTACATAACTAAAAAAACAAGAATTATGGGTTTCATTGTATATGAAGTTTGGTTCAATTCCCTTATTTAAGAGGTTTTTTACCTATCAAAAGACTTAAGTGAATTGCACTAAGCTAAAGGAAATTACAAGCTTTTTTAAAATATTTATAAAGTTGCCCCTGCAAAGTTCGTAGTTTTAGTAAATTGTGTCAGCATTAAAGCAGAGCAGCAAATTGCTCTTAAAAAAAAACAAAGTAGCTTCGGCGTTTGTCTACTTAGGTGGGTGTGTACAATATACGTAACTGCGCGTCTATTGTTCATTCTCACTTTACAGTATCGTTTGCAAAATCAACGAATTGTCGCTTAAAAACTTGTTTGTTAAAAAAATTATATGGATCTCGCATGCGACACAGGGTATTCAAGATTGGAGAATCGGCGGCCTGTTCTTACATGTTGCCTGGCGTGAAGTGGGATTAAATCTAACAGATTCGGTAATAAAGGTATTTTAGTAAAAAGTTATATGGTTGCTACATTAAACAGCATTTCTTCCACAACAAAGTTTAGCACGTTAGGTAAGCTCAATATATTTGTTTTAATAAGTTTTTTTTTTAAATAATATTTCGACTAATCAAATAAACTATAAACACCACAATTCTGATGCAAACTGACTAATTAAAAATGTGTCGCAGCCGACGCGGCGTGACGTACAACCGTTGGCCGGTGATGTTTGTTAACTTGTTAAAATGCGGTGCGGAGTATGTGGTCGGGCACGGAGCAATGAAATTAAGCCTACGGCATTTGATTACAACGGTACATTTTAAAACCGTGACACGGCCGTGCTAAGGGTGCAGGCCTCGGTGTGGTTATAGTGGCCAAACCTTTAGACTGTGTTTCCTTATTTGTAAAGGGTTTATTTTAGGATCAGGTGCAATTTAAAGCGCAGTATAATTGACTTATATTACTGCAGTTTGATTAAATACAAAACTTTTGCACCGCATCCCCTACATTTTACCAGGGAAACACACGGCCACGGGCTAGTTGCTATTATGTGTGGCCCGACCTTTACACGTACTACCCTAGTATTTGTGGTAGACATAAGAGCATAAATAAGTAAGTAAGTAAACGATTCGGTAGTTTATTCTAAGAAGGAAAACATAAATTATTTGCCTATTTAAGTGACTAATTTTTTTCTATGATTTTAATGAATAATGGTTTTCCATGATTCTTGCTATAGTTATTAAAAGATAATTATAATATGATTTCATAAACTCTGCAATTGACCAGGTGTGTCTTAATTAAAGTAAGATATGTATCAATTGAATAGCTGAAATACAATGTCAATGTGGCACAACGAATCATACAGTTAATTTTGATTTGTCAAAAAGTATACTAGCGAAAAAATTAAAAGATACAAACAAAATAGAATTAGAGGTTGTTCGAGTGGTTTTATTTCGCTTAAAAATGAACTTACTTAAATTTAAAAAAGATTTTAAAGCTTGTAGTTTCTGGTTTTGAGATCTTACGATAACAACATTTTCCAAGCAACGTGTACCTCGCCGTCCTAATGAATACCGGCAAGAATTTTTTTATCGATTTTTTTCGTTTTTTTGTTTACGAACTTGAAAAAAGTCACTATATGGACCGGATAACTTGTTTATGCAGCTTCAATTTTCTTTTTAAAAAAGTGTGTTACGACCACTTCTCATTGAGATACCGAACTTTGAATGAAAAAGGAGCTTTTGTTATTAACCATAAATATCTCAGCAACCGCTGATCGCACTAACACAAGAAAATTAAGGAGAGTTTTGAATTTTGAATAATTTCCCCCAAAACGGCTACGGTTTTTAAATTGCTTACATTAATTTGAAAAATCGGGACAAAAAGGCTTTTGGGATGATCAGACACTAAATTAAAAATATCGAGAAAAAAAGTATCGGTAAGTGTGCCCTATGCAGTTTAATATGCCTAAAAGACTCCCACTATTTTTCGATTTAATCCATCGAGCCGTTTTTTTCTGTTTTATTTGATCAAATTTTTAAAGAAGAATAAAAGGATTAATATTTTGACTTCAAATTAACATAATCTTTAACAAAATGCAAAAAGGTTTAAATTTACGAAAAAAAATAAATAAATAAAAATAAAAATTAAAGCTTAAATTTCGTATTTTTTTGCTTTTGATTTTTTTCATAAGTTTAAAGATTCATCAAAATGCATTTAAAAAAAAACAAAAACATTTGTTTAAATTCTTTTTAAAAATTCGATTTAATAAAACAAAAAAAAAACGGCTCAATCGAATTGAATCGAATTTTTGTGGAGTTTTTATAGACATATTGAACTATAAAGGCACCCTTGAAAATACTGGTGTTCCAGATATTTTCAATATAGCGCCCGATTATCCGTAAACCAACAAAAAGTCCGTTTTTATTGATTTTTCAAATTACTGCAAAGAGTTTTTTTAAACCATCAAAATCCTCTTTATTTATCTTGTGCGATGAGCGGTTGTTAAGATATTAATAGTTAAAGACAAAAGATCCTTGTTTATTCAACTTTTACAAAGAGTAAATTAAAGATCAATAAACAAGTTATCCGATCAATATAGTGATTAAGTTAGAAAACATTTTTCCAAGTTTAAGACCAAAAAATTTTGATTTATTTTCGGTATTTATTAGGATTGTTTGTGTGTGTGTGGTACACATTGCTTGAACATTTTTTTCATCGTAATATCTGAAAATTAAAAACTTTAGGCTTTAAAATGTTTTTTATTAATGTAAGTATGTAATTTTTAGCATATAAAAATATTTATTTCTAATAAAATTCATTAAATTTCTTTGTAGTGAGTTTATTATATCTTGGCGATTATATCAGCCTTACAACGCATGGTAATTAGTAATTTAGCGTCACTTTTCCTGGGAAACAAATCACAAACAACTGTTTACGTCGTATAATAACAATAATGATACAAACGGTGCTTAAAAAAGGAGAACACAATGGTAAGGCAATATCTTAACAACTTATTTAGGACATATTTGCATTGTTTTCAGCAGAAACGCCCTGCTTCGCTAATATACCACAGTTTGTATGGGTTTTAAATATCAAACAAAAATGAAACGACTCTCAATGTGCTGCACCCACTCGCTTGGGTTCAAGGTTCATGTATATTTTAACTACAAAACACATATGTATATTATTATGGTACCCATGTCTACCTATTGTTAAGTAGCTCAACAAAAATGTGATCTATTAATCCCATAAGAAGTTAAATATGTATATAAAAGAACAACTTTTATAATATACCATAAGGTATTAAGGCTCGGGATGCCTGGGAACTGTGACGTAAAATCCTTTTATGGTGTTTTTTAATCTTCGTAACAAAGAGATTTAAAAAGGATGAACTCAAGTTACAAAAGCAAAATTGGTTACATTAGTAATATAATAGACGGTGACTTAGTTTACTTACAAAAGAAGTCCTTTTAGTATTAGTTATGCTAGACGAGACTAGACGAGACAAGACGAGACAAGACGAGACAAGACGAGACAAGACGAGACAAGACGAGACAAGACGAGACAAGACGAGACAAGACGAGACGAGACGAGACGAGACGAGACAAGACGAGACAAGACAAGACGAGACAAGACAAGACGAGAGACAAGACGAGACGATACGAGACGGACGAGACGAGAAAAGCTTTGTCTCGGGGATTCATGAGGAAAAACTTTTTGAATATGCTGTGGTTATGGATACAATGTATTTGTGCTACTAAAAATATTTCCTAAAGTAATTCCCACAAGGTTAAACCACTGCTTTAGTAAGTGGATTAGTTCTACAGAACTTACACTAAAACAGATACAGATACACAGTTATAAATAACTGATAATGTAATAGATACGTTTGTCGTATGTGATCGATTAAGAACTATTTTTGTGACCACAGTAGTACCACTGTCAATCAACAAGACAATAAAATCATTTTGAATTTGAAAATGTGAATGACAAAACACAAAAAAATAAGAATGACATGTCATTAAAAGGGACATCAATCAAAATCCGTCTGGTTGCGAGGAATATATTAAGCGTTTTTGGGTGAGGCCACCAGACCACTAGCTTGTTATTAATATTAATGACTTTTTTAAACTTTTTAATGCTCATCATTACTAAGATTTCTTATGTTATGTGTGCCATATTTCTATTAAAATATTACAGCTCCATATTATGAAAATATATCATTATTTATTAGGCCTTTAGAGTAGGAAACCTAAATAAGATTTATTGTTGGTCGAATATGTGTAAGAGTTCACAAGATTTTTAAATAAGCAAATGTATTGGTTTTACTCTAAAATAACTTTATGTGAAGTTCATACACAAACAAAATTTGTGACATAATGCGGGTCAGTGTCTTATTAAAATCAATAAAGGCTCATTTCATTGAATAGGGTAATAATTTATAAAATTATGCCCTAAGCCTTTGTTAGGATATCCACAGACGCTCAGATTTATCATACGGTTAGATCGGTACCTCGAAACATTCAGCAGAATAAGGTAAACAAATTGGGGTTGTGTGTCCACTCTAGCTGAAAACGGACAGTGGATAACACAGTGTCAAGTCTAATCGCTTTTCACACTAAGCCGGTTTCTGAAGGACAGAGTGATAAAAATTACACGACGCCTTTGGGTTTGCCGACTTTCGTGTTCCTCATGCATGAAAGGTCTCATAAGACTCCATACACTTCGATAGCGTTAGTCTAATATAAAAAGGCACGAGATCTTTCACACACTAAGAAACCGATTATTCAGAAAGAAAAATTGACTGTGTTAATTACAAAACTTTTATGTACTGTGATGCAGAATAATTTGCCACTGTTCAATTATACATATGTCAGATATTTCAATTTGTGAGCATATCTCTTTTGCCATTTCTATTTCTTTCTATAAATTTTAACAAACCCTTGCCGATATCAATGGTCTCGACAAGAGGCGATACAAATTACCGTGGCCCGGACTAAAGGGGGGGAGGAGCGCGGGATGAATAACGTAAATAGGGCTAGTTTTGCTTTTTTTTGTTGGGTAATAATTTAGCTTTCTGCATTAAGGGGTCCGTTACAAAAGTTACAAAAACAAATGCACAGAATATTGGTTTGCAGGAGGTGAGGACTTTTTTTTGTTTTTGGTCCTTAATTTTTTGTATTAAGGGGACCCGTAACTTTTACTTGTACCACGACCCAAAAAGGCTTTCGGTGGCCCTGCCAATATCGTCAATATCATCGCCCTCCGTATTTTTAATACCAGACGCAATCAAGCATCAACTAAAATTATTGTGACGTCAAAATACTCTTTGATTGAAATCCACATCGCCACTGTTTGTTTTTAAGAAAATGTAAACATGTAGAGCCGTATTATCAAAATGCTAACAAACGTTAGGCAAAAAATTATCTTTAAAATATCCAAAGCTATTTAAAAGGAATTTGTGGTTTCTTCAGTTACTTTGTGACCGAACATGGGTAATTAATAAAATCGGAAAAAATATGCTGTGATAAATAAACTACTTATAACACAGTGTGACCACTTTTTGTCGTTTATAATTCTCGGAACATTGCTTATATATAAAATACATAAAATTTAAAAATTTGTATGTGACGATGAGGCTTGGATTCGAATTATCAATATAAAATCGGGTAGTTCCGACATAATTTGGTTGAAACTTTCCCTTAGGTGTTTTATTATATCTGCTGTTTGTACCGGTCGTGTCATCTTATAATTCCTATGTCGATTTTTTTGACTTGGCCGAAGTATTCGTGTTTGGCAATTCCAATGTCCATAATAAAGTTCTTTAAAAACTCACCCTTAACGCAGGGCAGCCGAAATCTTCATTAGAGAATTATTGCACAGTAAAATAAGGCCAGGCAATAATAATGCCGGCCTTATTTTGACATCTGAGCTTGCGCAGATGCATGGTGGTATAAGGAATCTCTTAATAGAGATAGTGCCTGGCTTTATTTATGTCGGTTTTAGGTCGTGCCTTATTTTGGTCTTATTTTAGCTTCGGATCTGTTCGTGTAAACCGAACGGCTGCCGAGCACAAAATCGAAAAGTTTTTGGAAGTAAAAATACTTAACACCTTGCTTTTTCAAATGTATTTCTTTAATTGTGTTAAACAAAACCCTACAACACAAAACAATAAAGAAAAACAACCAAAATTTTCTCCCCTTTTTTTAGGTTAATGGTACTGTCAACATGATTTGCAATAACTCTAAATTATGGGTACAAGCACTATTTAAATAAGGCCGGTATTAATAATTCCCGAACTTAATAAGGCAACTTGCAATAATTCTCTAATGTCTCTCTCACCAACCTTATTACGGAACCCGCTTACTTCCCTACAGTCCCTATTTATAGTTTAAGCACCTCAGATCAACAAAATTATTTTTAAAAATCTAAAACAGAATAAATTTTTAACACCCTGTATCCCGAAATCATTCACTTTTGGACTAAGATAAGTTGGGTTAGATGATCATATTTCAGCCTCAGAAAATTGTGGTAGCTTTATTTCTGCACCTTTTAGAGACACCCTGTATACGGAATGTCCCAACTCTATGTATACACGAAATATTTTCGCCCCTGTACAAGATATAGAAATAAACTTAAAATTATTTTTTTATTTGGATGTTTTTATTTTATTGACAGTATTAGGTAATACACGAGGTGTTTCGAAAACAGAATATTCATTGTCAAGTAGGTTTTTTAAATAGAACACCCTATAAATTTTAACAAACTTTTACTCTTTATTCAATTCTACATCAGAAATGTTTAATATCTATACGTGAATTATTGCTGGTTTTTAAGATCTTAACTGCATGTTAATTAACACATAAACAGTTAAAAGAGAAAACGAAAATAATATTTTGGTTCTAACTATTTTTAAATAATTTTGTCAGTGTCATTGGACAAATAAAATGGTAACATGTAATTAATTATCTTTCATTGTAAGAACTACTAATAAGCAATTTAGTTTATTTTAGATACTTATTTACTTAGTAAACCTAAAAACCAGTCATAATTGACGTATTGCCGCTGTTAGGGCAATTAAGTAAATATGTGTCTGGAATAAACGTTTAAATACATATATATGGGGTGTTCGATTTAAAAACCCTACTTGACAATGAAATTGTCTGTTTGAAACACCTTATATATTAACTAATACTGGCAGTAAAATAAGTGTATCCAAATAAACATTTTTCATTTTAGGTTTATTTTTGTATCTTGTATATACAGGGGCGCAGATATTCGTGTATAAATAGACTTGGGACACCCTGTATATACTAGGCATGTTTGTGAAAATATGTAAAATACTTGCCAGGTAGGCAATTTTGCGAAAAATATGACGTCAGTGCGATTCTTGTTTTGTGGTACCGGTCCGATGATTTATATAAACGGGTATCTGATAATTAAGGATATGTTTATGTTTTGCAGAACTAAATGTTCAAAACACACATACATGTTATTAATTCTTAGAAAATTATTTTTCCTGTTTCCAAAATTTAGTGTATGTGTATTTTTCGTACCTGGATTAAAAACATTGCGTGGTAGGCTAATGCAAATAAAAACTGATTAGATTAAGTCATGCAGCGAGACGAGACAAGACGAGAGAAGTAAGTAATAAAATTATGTTAATAAAAACAATAAATAAATATTCCTGGTTCTTTAAGGAAGGTAGTGGGCTGCAGTTTGGCAGCCTTCCCTGAATATGCCTATATGCTTTTATATAGAAAAAATTGAATAGTTTGTAACTTCAAAAAGCGCACACTTTAAATACGCATCCATCTTTGTTTTAAAGTTCAAAACATGGATTTCAATTACCAAATTTACTTTTTTTTAATCAAAGACAAATGTAGATTTACAACTATAGACACACACAACAGTGCTAAGTTTTTGGTAGTGGGTTTGTATGCTCAATTGCTCGAATTGGGAGAATGGACGCCAAAATATACAAACAGAAGTACATGAAACTTGTATAGAATAGAATAGAATAAAATACAGTATGGCATTGTTTTGTGAGTAATTATAAAAACACATTTTAAAAATTTATTTGAGTCAGCAGGCTCTTTTTAGTTAATTTACATTTTTTTTGGTATTGTGGATTCGTACTTCTTGGTCGAGAAAATAAGAGATCTTAAAAAAAACGATATTTCCGGTGAAAGAAAGGCGTTTTCTAGCCGAGGCGAAAACGTTGTGTTGCATATTATTTAATTGGCAATTAAACTATTTTTAAGTATGTAGATACACTGTGTGTCCCAGGATAGGTATTACAAGAGGCCAAATGGACCAAAAATTTTGAAATTTTTAAACGCCCTTTTGGAAAACTGCTCGCAAAGTATAAAACTGTTAAATACAAAATTTTACTCTGATTGGTAATATACCGAGGGCGAGTTATAACTAAAAATATGAAAAATGACCAAGAGTAAAGTACATTTATTTTTAAAAATAGGACAAAGTAAATATTGTAGATAATTAAATTTTATGTAATGTAATGTAAAATTTAAAGTTAAAAGAATTGAAGTAAAAAAAAATATTGTCAATTTTTACATTATGCATTAACAGTTTTTAAGATACTTGGCTTAAGACATCGAATTTTTAAAAAATATATAAAATTATTAAATTTTCTTTTAAATTTTGATCCAACTTGCCCATTATTTAAATTATAATGCGTATTGTAAAAAAATACAATTTCATTTTTACTCTCATGCTTACTTCAAATTTTGACATAAAATTCAATTCTTTACAATATTTAATTATACAATTTTGTTACATTAAATAAAAAGTAGTTAGTTCCTGGGAATTTTTCCATATTTTTACTTATAACTCGCCCTGTATAATACTAATTGAGGTAAAATTTTGTGTTTATTAGTCTTGGACCGTGCGACCAGTTTGCCCAAAATTTCGTTATAAAATTCAAAAACTTTTGGTCCCTTGTAATACCTTTCCTGCGACACACTGTACAAGGTGTCCCGTATCGTTATGTTCAAATTTTGGGAACGTAAAGTACACTTCTTTTCAAGTAAAAAACGCAAAACTTGTATATCCATTTTTATTTTTTTTTTATTTATTTTTTTTTTTTTTTTGAGGTGGACATTTTGAAAATATTATCAATTGACCTTTTTTTTACAAATAAAATATTTTTTTATTTACTTTACGAACTTATTTTTAGTATTCTTTATTTACTTTTAGTATTATCTTAGTATTATCTTCAAATAACATTCATGGGCGTGTAACTTTGAAATAAATAAAAATGGATATACAAGTCTTGCGTTTTTTTTACTTGAAAAGAAGTGTACTTTACGTTCCCAAAATTTGAACATAACGATACGGGACACCTTGTATATACAGGGTGGCCCAATTGTGTGAGAAAGTCCAATATTTCTGTTGTTTAACGAAAAATGAAAAAAATTTATACAAAAGTTGTAGGGTTTTAAACGTGCATATCCTAAAAATATTGTAATGTATACAGAGTGTCCCAAAAATTGTAACCCTGATTTTTATTTACAGAATCGAATTCAGCATAAAATTCTGCATAAAGTACTGCATAAAGTACGTTATTTTATTTTGGTATCCGTGGCGACGTTGCCGCACTAATTATAATTTACTGAAACTTTCGTAAAAACATGTTACTCGAAAATTAGGTGAAATCGGAAATAATTTATTTATTAATAATACTTAGCTAAGTGTTTTAATACACTAAGGACCACAAAATAAATTTCTGTAAGAAAACTTACTAGATCCTCTCAATTTTTAAAATGCTGAATCTCAGTTTTTTTTAATGGAACACCCTGTATATTAGGCCATTTTTAGATTTCAGGAGAAAAAAATAGTGTAAGTTTCTATTCCGTTGTGGTCCTTAGGGTGTTAAAACACCTAGCTAAGTATTATTAATATCTAATTTATTTCAGTTTTTACCAAATTTTTGGGTAACATGTTTTTTACGAAAATTTCAGCAAATTATAAATAGCGTGGCAACATCGCCACAAGTGAAAAAATAAAATAGCATACTTTATGCAAAATTTTATGCTGAATCCGATTCGGTAAACGAAAATGATGGTTACAATTTAAAAAAACTAACTTCTTAGACATAACTTTTTTGGGCCACTCTGTATACATCAAAATATTTTAAGGATATGCACGTTTAAAAACCCTACAACTTTTGTATAAAACTTTTTTCATATCTTGTTAAATAACAAAAATATTGAACTTTCCCTGTATGTATATTCAATTTTGGAACTTGGCATGTCGTCACATAAAATTCGAAACTATTTTTTTCTGCCAAAAGACTTAACAGATTGTTCTGTAATGGGCAAAGAAAAGGATTTGACGCGTCTTTTGGGCAAAATAAATTCTGCGCAAGGACTTACTTCAAAAATACCAATGCTTTATAAAAATACTGCGGTCAATGTACGTTTAAATCAAAAGTAAAAAAATGTTTTTAAGTCATTTTAAAACGAAGTGCATGTGTAAATTTCTATAATAATAACACTGTCTAGTATTTGACCAGTTTTAAGCAAAATGAAATAAAATAGTTAAAAGATAAGCCATTTAACACTTAGTCAGTGTGGAGACAGGAAGTAATTTTCAAGACAAATATCTTAAACATAAAGTAGTTCTAGCTGATAAAACCACTAAATAGTAAATAACTGTTTATAAAGAAAAGTATTGTTTTTAATTTTATTTTACCTACAATATTAGCAATGCGTTATGGTTCTTTCATGTTCGCTTCAATGGCGTATTTAGGGGGAAGGTTAAGGAGAAGATAAATTGTATGTCGATATTATTATTATTTTTTTATCTTTTTGACACTCCACGAAGGCTTTATGCCTAAGTACCAGAGTACCGTGGGTGTCGGGTTATTAGATGTTTAACCTATTTTCCACGCTGTTCCGTCAACGTTATCCAAGCACTGAAACATGCAATTTTTGCATTTCACAGCACCTTTTAGATAACGCGGTAGTGCCACCACGGACGATATTTTTTGTAAATACCTACTACCTGGGGTAGGCAGAATACTACACAGTGGTTTGCCAAGCCATCTGGCGACGAGCAATTAAATGCCAATGTCCGGTTCCGAGATTCGAACTAGCTGCTGCACTACGCTCGCCACATCACATGTAAATATTTGATTTATAAATTTGTTTATTTTTATTTATAATCATACACATGCTGATCCTTGTTTTGAGGCGCCCAAAGATAAACTGGGATACAGACGGTCATGCAAAACCGTCATATTTGCATGAAAAGCTAATGCTAGCGCGCAAATATGGTCGTATGTATTACAAAATTCGTTGGCTTTCTATGCAAAGGTGGCAGTCTTGCATGACCGACTGTGCCCTGGTTAAGACAAGTGTTAGGACTGACAGATTGATCATTTAGGAAAACACTTCAGCAAAATGGACATAGACAACAGTAACACAACATTCAGACTTTAGGATGAGGCAAACATAGCCATACACATAATGTATTACCTCATTAACATACAAAAATTAAAACTTTAACCTCAAAAAAATTAAAGCATTAACAACGTTTTTACGGAAAAAATGAAAGGCGTTGCGTTGTATGCTATAAGAGTGTAGCGCAAAAATTGTGTTAAATATGTTTATTATTGACGTTCTAAGTATAATTTTTGTCATTAATTTTCCATTATGAAAATCAACAAGTCCTAAAGTTTTGTAAGTGAATGAACAGTAACCAAATATGAATCTTGACTACATTATATTAGTATTTAAAAACGGTAACATGAAGTTCTGCTATATAAGTATTAAATACTACTGCACTTTATTTGCTACAAAAACGGAGCGAGTTTTGCTACTACGGGTACCTGGGGCCTATATTGCTACACATTGTAACTTTGTAGGTTACAATTGCATGAATATTTTCCAGATTTTGTTTCCGTGTTGTTTCAGTTAATTGTTTTCATTTTCTTTATGTTTAAAGAACTGCATATAAAACTCGAAAAATAAAAAAAAATGTGTAATTCTTTAAACTGATATATTTGTATTATAAACCCCAGACGGCTTATTTCTTATTACGCCACTGGTTTCGTTATTATTTTAAAGCATGAAAAACTTTGTAAACAGCTTAAATGAATATAATTTTTCTTGTCATGGGCTTGGTTTCATCATATGACGCTGTAAAAACGCTCTTAATTTAAGCCTAAAAATCGGTTATTACGAATTTTTATAATGCCCTGTAATTTTGCTTATTTTCGAATTTGTATAACAGTCAACATATAATTTAGGCGTTGGACCACACATCAAGTATTCATGTTTTAAGAACCTCTTAACCGAAGTTATAAATGTGTTGATAGACAGTATCGCATTTTATGTTGCCTATGTCGACTAAGATAAGACTTAATGTCATAATTTAAGAAAAATAGGACTAAAACAGTGAGTAGAGTGTAGTCCTGGTAAATGTTTGCCCAAGAAAGTGTCGTACACAGGTATTATACCAAAGTAAATTACTACATATTATTCAAACAAGTATTACAAAACCGTCTTTGTTTAAAGGAAACGTTGCGTTATTTTTTATTACGCAATAGTTTAATCAATTTTTGTATACTGACTCGTAGATTGTATACCATCGCTAAAAGTCATGCCGCGATAATTCCCCCTCTTATCCAAAGACCACTTTCTTCCGCCTTGTCTCATTTTTTTTCAAATAAGTATATGATTTATTTATATTGAATTTTTCATATTTTCATATATTTAAGGAAATATACTTTAAACCTAAACTGAAAATGTGCAGTCTACGGACAAGCACCTGTCCATGGCTTAAATTTAGAAAAGAGGAATTTTAAATCAAAAGGGTCCTCATCTTAAGAACACTTTTTTCAAATAGTTATGGAATAAGTTCACAAAAAAATATCCTATAATATACCATGGTTGTATTCCATATCATTTAAAATAAAGCAAGTAAAATCATACCGAACTGATCCATTTAAAAATTTATTTAAGTCATTTTCGATTTAGGTAAAAGTCAAATTAAATACAACAGCATCTCATTAAAACTTGTTTTATGTAATCTACATAACCACTAAATTTATATTCTTAATAAAAGTTTTAACCCCTAAAGTACGTAAAAAAGAGAAATGAGAATATTACCAATCAATCAAATATTTTTATGGATTTTAAATCCTTTAAGTATAAATCACAAGCTTTTTGGTTCACTTTTTAAAAAGCTGTTTATTTAAGATCATTTAAGTCCCGTTACACATAAACGTAGAACGCGCCCTACGCCCCACGTCTAACAATACGTTTGCATTTAAAGTAATGTAAACTTTCACATGCATGCGCGTACGCGTATCGCTACGTCTCATATGTAATCAGTAATAAAAGTTTCTAACCCCATAACAATATTTTAAAGTCTTTTCGTACTATTTAAAATTTACTTAAAAGAAGTTTTTTGTGCTTTAAAATTAGCAGCAACAAAGAAGACATCCAATGTAAGTAATGGAAAAACTAATTAATTCACAAATTCTTAAGTACTTAGAAAAACACAAAATTTTGCATGACAGGCAGTATGGATTTCGCCAAAAAGATCTACAGCAGATCTTCTTTCATTCGTATCACACTGCTGGAATAAGTCTCTTGAGTTTCTAGGTGAGTCCCAGATCGTTGCTCTTGATATATCCAAAGCTTTTGACCAGGTCTGGCATGCCGCACTTCTTAATAAACTTCCCTCCTATGGTCTTTCAACTAAACTCTGTACTTGGCTCTCTAGTTATCTATCTGATCGTCGTATATCAGTTATTGTGGACGGCCATTCTTCATGCTTTCACCAAGTAAATGCTGGAGTCCCTCAGGGCTCAGTTCTGGCACCAACATTGTTTCCTCTTCACATCAACGACCTTCTCTCGTCCACAACTAATTCCATTCATAGTTTCGCCGACGATAGTACCCTTCACTCCAGTTTTCAGGTTCCTAAACCCATTACTAAACCTGACTTGGAAAACAAACGCAGAGCGATGCAGATATCTCTTTCGCAGGATCTTAATTTAATATTGGATTGGGGCGCTAAAAATCTCGTCCATTTTAATGCATCCAAAACACAATCATGTTCCTTGTCGCGAAAAGAGTCATCAAATACTCATCCTCTACTTATGAGCGGTCAAGTTTTACAGAGCAAAGATACCTTTAATCTTGTGGGCGTCACATTTGAAAGTAACCTTAACTGGCATAAACACATTGTATCTATAGCCACGGCAGCTTCAAAAAGCTTGGATTTCTCTTTCGAGTCAAAAGGTATTTTTCCCCTTCTAATTTATACACTTTGTATGTGTCCCAAATCCGACCTCCCTTGGAATATTGTTCTCAAATCTGGGGCATGGCGTCCCCACAACCCTAAGCATTCTTGATTCTATTCAAAGAAGAGCTATTCGTCTCATTAATGATCCTTCACTTACAGAAAGGCTTCCCTCTCTTGCACATCGTCGGGCTGTGGGGGATTTATCGCTTTTTATAGGTACTTCCATGGCTTCTGCTTTGAAGAATTGTCCAGTATAGTTCCTCCACTTCACGGTTCCCAACAGGGAAGCTCGTGGTTCGCGCCTATGCATCCCTATACGGTCCAACTGGACAGGCCCCGAACTTCCCACTTTGTTCGTTCTTTTATCCCTAGAGTTTCTAGGTTGTGGAACCTGCTGCCCGCGGAGGTCTTTCCTTCCCCCCAAATCTTCAAGTATTTAAGTCCCGTGTCAACAAACTCCCTCTTACCTCGCATAAGACACCCACGGTACGTTAGTATTTAGGCTTTTAGCCTTCGTGGTTTGTCCAAAGATAAAGAAAGAATGTCGGGTGTGTCAAAACGACAAAGACCAGTCTAGTGACTATTGATACATTTTCAATAGGATTTTTGTAGATTAATTTTTAATGAATAAACATGCACCTAAATGTAAAGATTGACTGTGAATAACTTTTTGTATAGTGTGTAAAAAGGTTTAGTTTTTTAATGCTTAAACTACTAAATTCCCCAAAAATAAAATCGTAACAAAAATGTGACATGATATATTGTCGTCGCGTCGCGTCGTAACAAAGAGAGCCATATCTACAAAATCGTTATTTTATAAAACTAAATTACCAGTTTGTTTTCATGTTTTCTTTACAAAAATACAAAAATAATTAGAACATTAGACATCCAAAAATGTGAATATTATTGTATTAATGGAGTTAATCACAGTTGCTTTAAGATATCACCCAACGATATAAATATATCAAGGGGTATGTACAGGATAAAGATTGTAACCAAATTTTCATAGGGTAAAAAGAATGTAATAAAAGTTAGTATTTAATTTTTTATAAAATAAATCTACAAAATAAAAACGTATAAATCTAAAAACACCAATAAGAGGGAATGACGTTACGAGTAGATTAAAGTGCGTTCAATATCACAATTGGTGTATTCCTTTTATGCTCTAGAACCGCCCAAAACCGTTTTAAACTGTCAAGAGTGTCAAAACTGTCAAAAATACTAAAGACTACAATTAAAAGGAACACTTTTGGTGTCATTCTGGGCAGTTCTAGACCCTAAAAGGAATACACTAAATTTTAAAATTGTTATTTGACGTACCTTTAGAGCATACATCTACAAGAGGTAGCGTTGCCGCTTTTCATGCTAAAAGCTTTCCTAAAAGAGAAACGCACCCCTGTTTATTGATTACGTCAAGTCTATATAACCAGTGACACCATGATTAAATGTATGTTTAGCGGGTATTTAAAACTTTAAATTAAAATCGATTTTTTTTCCCACCAAACCATAATTGTTTGCCAAGATAATATATTTTTTTGAAAAAAACATATACTTCTGAATATTATAGAATAGTTTAAAAAAGTGTTATCATGCCTATTATTTCAAGTATGTTTTGACGGCACAAATAAGGTGTAAACAAATCGACCAAATGCTTTTTATAGAGGTATTCTTAAATTTAGAATCAGTATGTAAACTCCATGATAAAATTATGTAATTTGGAAAATCAGGTAGGGTCCGCGCGTTTAGGGAAGAGGCCACCGACGTCATCATTTTCTGTGCAAAATTTCCTCTTATTTCCTCATCCCGTATTTAAAAAGTTATTTATTTATTACGAAACCCTCGAAACCACGATTGAAAGAGAGTTACAGAAGATTTCGCGTAGATAATGATGACGTCGGTGGCCTCTTTACTAAACGCGCGGACTTTATCTGTATTTTACACAAAGTATTATTTTGGAGCTCTAAATTTGGGAAATTAGCTATATTTTTTATATTTTTAGATGAATAACGTCTTTTCACTTTGTTCGAAGCGGGGGATTTGTAAACTGTTTTTTGGACTTAATACGTGTACTTTATTATGGTTTAAAAATAAACCCGTAAATATTGGCCTCGCAGTTCAGTTACATACATCATATATGCATGAAAGACGGCTTGTGTATACAAAGCTTCTAGTTTTATATATTTTAAAGCTCGGAATGTACTGTAATTGTGCGGAGAGCGTACGAGCTGTTCGGTGTTAATTACACAATGAGTTGCTTGTCGATAGATGCTCATCTTCAGCATTAGTTTGTCTTTGGTTGCGTGATAGATGGAATATTAAGTGAGTCCACTCCAATATCTCATAAGGTATTTGCATTGCAATAACTAGCGTACTGAGGGCGGCGTGGGTGGGGGGCCTCTGGTAAGAAGGGGCCTCCGAAAAACAAAACATACAAAAACACGGAATGATACCTTTGCTTCTTATATTTCACAAAAATATCGTGAATAAATAATAAAAGTTTATTATATTGATTATATCTTATATCGATGTAAATGATCCCTTTATCAACTAGATCTTTCAGTTTTCGTTCGTTGTCGGTAGTGATTAGACGTTGAAAAGGAGTTCATACCGGGCTCTCACGTAGTATCGTGCATGGAGAATGTAGAAGACGTTCTGGGGCCCCGAGGAAGATAGAAAACTTACTGCTAAATTGCAAAGGCTTCTTTTTTTCTGGAACTAGGCGCTGTGAGTGAAGATTCCTATAACCTGATGTTGTTCTGTTTGGCGTGCTGCACGAGGTGTTTTTCAATGGCGGAAAATAGAGGCGGGCGCCGCGGTGGGCGTCAGTACTGAAAGAAACCGATTATGAGCGATACCAGTAGCAGTTCTTGAAAAAGTGGCCACATTTATTCATCTCATAGCTTTTAAATATTACTTAGATAGAAATTTCTGGAAGCTACAAAGCTCGACTATTCAGATTTTCCAACGACAAGTCTGGAAAGCTTATGTTGCGACATCGCACATATGACAGGAAGGGAGGGAGCTGGCTAATTGACTAGAATTAAAAGCCATTATTAACCAATTAGGATTAACTACCTAGCTCTTTAATCAGCCGTCAGCTCCTAAAACTTTTGGTGAAGTAGCCAAACATGAAATATGTTCAGAAATTAAACGCTGAAGACGTCATCTTAAATAAGCAGCATTAAAAACGGATGAAGCTCAAAAGTGGTCTGCGTTGAATTTTTTAAAGTTCACTGTGGAAATGAACTCTTAAGAATCAGTCCCTAATTTATATTCAGCCTTAAAAATATTTTTAACAGTATGCCTTTAAGCTGCTTTATGTGAAAAAAGCTTTTTATAAATTAAAGCTTATTAAAAGTTATTTCCGTTCCACAATAACTCAAGCAAAGATTATTACACTACTCAAAAGAATTATCGCATATGCTCGATTTCTTCCATAAGCTTCAATACAAAAATGCTTTGATTAAAATGACCATATCTCTTTTAATAATTAAGTTATCAAGACAATTAAAAAAATAAAATGTTAAGAAAACGTGAAGCTATAACTTTATATTAACCGTTGTTATTTACTGTTAGCAATACATCCTACGGGGTGGGTAAAAAAGTTTGAAAAAATGAATAATTTATAATTGCCCTATATAATGTACTGTTAAAAGGAAGAAATCTCATTTGTGAATAATTTATACCCTTACCCATTTCTGATATTTTATAATCATAAATATAAAAAAATAAAAATATAATACTTCCTTTCAACAGCAAATCATACCGGGCGATTAAAAATTAATCGAACATATGCGATAATTCTTTTGAGTAGTGTAGTTTGGCAATCTTGTCACCCAAACGTAAAGTAGCAAAAATCGTTAATATCAATAAAATAATAAAACTATTTTCGAAAGGTAAAAGGCAAAATCTCTCTAAAAACATATTTTTTATAGTGGGTTTGCTTTTTTATATTAATTTAAAGTTTAAATATTTTTTAGGAAATTTCAAGACAGTTGGTTTTTAAAAAACAAGTTTAACCGCTCTAACTTGTTAGGTACTTATTAATATTTTCGCAATTGTTTACAAAACGGACTCGTCGCCAATGTTTTTCAAATTTGGTATACGTGGGTTTTATAAAGCGCTGATCACGAATCTGAAAACGTTTCGTATTTGAGAAATCCATCATCAGAATTAAAAATCAAATAACCCTATTTTTACACTGTAAAAAGTGGCGGTAAATTTGCCAATTAAAATACAATACCTTCCAATGTAAATTATCGTTTATGTTTTATATTAAAGCTGTACATTTACACCTATTATTTAAATTACCATTTATTGCAATACAAGTTTTTGTTGATAATAAACTTATTTTAATTAACCTTTTATTAGGAAGTAAAAGTGTAAAATAAATAAACCAGAATATAGAGCAAAAATATCAGTACTTATGAAATGTATATTAACGCATAATAAACATACGAAATAAAACACATCTGACTGCAATCACAAATTTATATTCTTTAAATAAATTATCGGACGGTTACGATTTAAAGAAAATAGATAGATTATATCCAGACAACATGGCGGCTGACACTGCGCGAGGAAAATGACCGTTTGTTTCCGCCAATTCAAGAAATAGTTCTGCTTTGTAATTTTCTGCTGTGACTGTACATATTCTGGACGTTGGAGCGAACGCCGTCGCGGACCAGATAAGTGTCGCAGTTCGTAGGTCGAGCCTCGCGACGAGGTATGGTTGCAGGTCTTGGTTTAAATCTAGACGCAACTTAACACAAAATAAACATACAATATTCAACTAGCTCTGTATGTGATGCCCTTTTCGAGCTTTGACGCAGATCAATAATAATATCAATCAATTCTTATCAGGTTAATATCGCTACGAAAACTTAATTTTGATTAAAATTCTATTTTAATCAAAGCTAATCCAAATTATTAAAAAAAAAAGATTTGGCTTATACTATACTTTAATTATTAATCTTTTTTATCTTAAAATGATAAGATAAAAGTTATGATTATAAAATAAAATAATAATTACGCAAAAAATAAAGAATAACACAACACATGGGCCAGTTAACAATAAAAACTTAATACCATAACAACAAACACTTCCACGCTTAATATGCAAGTCTTTCTTCAATCTCACTTTACTGTCGCTCATGAGGCATTAATGATGTGGTGTCGCTTAAAAATCATGCGAATCAAGCATTACATTGATGTTGCAAATATCGAGGTTTTATTTCTTGGATGTTATAATCAAAAAGTTAATAATTAGTGCCTCAAAGCAATAAAGAACACAATTCAGTAATTTTTTTTCTTTTACGATAAGTATACGATACGTTTTACACTAGCCGGACCCGGATGGCCAGCGCCGCATGGCTGGTGCCATTGCGACGCTAACGAAGTGTGTATGGAGGGTGTTTTCCCGTTTGAGAACTTCTTTGTTTGGGCACCTAATAAAATTTTACCTGACCTGACCCTTTTTTTCTGGTTTGGTCACCTGGCCAAAATGCATAATTATTTCTTCTTGTTTGGTACCCTAAAGGTGTGCATATAATTTAATTAATATATTAGACAGATATATTCATTCTAAGTTTACATAAGCGCTGTAATGTGCATTAGCCAAATGCGAATTTAAATAAAACCCATGTAAAGACTCTTAGATCGGTGTCAGTCTTATTGCATTAAAATAGTTCTGCTATTATTACAGAGTATAGGTGTGAGGATCTGGTTAGTTCAGGTAAGCAAATCCTTTTTTTAATTCCTTAATTAAACTCAAGACTAATACACACTTTATAAATCCACTTAAGAATTCATATTCCCACCTTTAGGGTACCAAATAAGAAGAAATAATAATGCATTTTTGTCGAGGTGTCCGGACCAGAAAAAAGGGCCAGGTCAGGTAAAATTTTATTAGGTGTCTAAACAAGATGTTTCCCAACGGAAATAGACCGTATGGAGTGTTATGAGGTCTTTTACAGTATTTTACACGTTAAGAAACCGGATAGCCGGCGAGTTCTCATAAGGGTGTTTCAACACCAGCAAAAGTGTAAAACACGGACCAAAAGTTTACTTCATGCCAAAAGATCTGAAACCAAATTTCTCTGAGACTATTTTTCTCTTGCACCGAGGAATGTTCCCTCCCTGGTCACCACCTGAATTCAAGGCCGTGCTTAGCACTAGTAGCGACAATCATTCTAATATAATTCTGTACTTTAGAAGCATTTGGGCTAAAATCCACTTTTTAAGAAATGTGTTTTGTATTTTTGTACCTCAGAAGCAGTTGGACAGAAGTCCACTTTTTAAAAATTTTACAAGACAGCGAAAATCTTCAAACCTTAAATTATTGAAAACACATATTTGCAGAATTATTATATATTAGGGGTGTAGAGGATTATATTTATCTAATAAAAAGTATGTGCAAGGGGCCCATTATGGCCTTGTATCGTTTCCCTGGTTACGTGCACCATGCACATGCTATCCACCTTTATCATGTTTTTTATTGATACAACCGTTTTCCGGATATTTCAACATTAAATATGTTTACCTGCCGTTATTATAAAAGGGATCATAGCCATTACACCTACATATTTAATTCATATTTAGGAAATTCCCGAATTATTAAAAGTGCAAAACACAAATATTAAGATAAGGTAAAATAAATAGATAAATCGATCAGCTCGGTTAAGATAATACTTGCTTATATCAGGGTGTTCATTTAAAAACTTTCCACTCAGTTATCTTCGAAACGAGACAGATTGGAGAAAATCGCCGAAACACGATATTTATTGAGGGGAACGTTTTTACAAATGGACTGCGCCTCTTTAACCCTTAACCACCAGGGCCACCACCCCAAAATTCTTAAATGAGAAGGGGGGTCGAGTGATACACTCATTTTAAAGCTCCTGACGAGTACTTTATAACCCTAGAATATGAAGTCAATATCTTCACCTATTACAAAATGGCGGTACTTTAAAAATTCCTAAATACCTGATTTGGATGGCCATATTTCTGAAACTAATAAAGTTAGATATACCCAATGTGGTGTTTTCTTAAAGCTCTTTTAAAGGTCTTTTAATGGTGATACTGGTAGTAATATACAGGGTAGAAGAAAAGTACATTTTTTTTTATTTAAGAACCCTGTATATTATTTTACCATTAAAAAGATCTTTAAATGAGCTTTAAGTACATCTAACTTTATTAGTTTCGAAAATATGACCATCCAAATCAGGTATTTAGGTAATTTTAAAGTACCGCCATTTTGTAATAGGTGAAGATATTGACTTCATATTCTAGGGTTATAAAGTACTCGTCAGGAGTTTTAAAATGATGTATCACTCCACCCGCCTTCTCGTTTAAGAATTTTGGGGTGGTGGCCCTGGTGGTTAAGGGGTTAAAGGGGCGCCGTCCAATTTTTTGTAAAAAACGTTCTCCCTCAATAAATATCTTGACGTTTTTCGGCGATTTTCTCAAATCTGTCTCGTTTCGAAAATAACTTGAGTGGAAAGTTTTCAAATGAACACCCTGTATATTATACTGGGTTTTAGACAGTTATTAGCGATTCAAATTAAGCGCTTCTATAGGATGCTTAGCTCTTCTTAGTGCATTATGACATTTGTTTGTTATATTTTGCTTGATGTTGTTGCAGTTAGTTCTGACAACAAAAAATCAGGTAATTTCTGTAAATATAGTATTTTTTTGCCATTTTATTAAGATAGATTGAACCCGTCGAATTTTGAATATTAATTAGGTATGTACGTTAAAAGCAAAAAAGCAGCGGATCTTCGATGACGTCGGAATCCCGTCCACGCTAACACTATTTTTCTTTTTTGAAAGTAAATCTAACTTGTTTAAAAAAAAAAAAAAACACGCTTTTAGAGCGCATCTGACTAAAAAGTTGTAAATAATTTTTTAAAATAATCTTAAAACAATAATGAACCAATTGATTACGGATATTTTTTTACTTTTTAGTTTAATTTGCTTTTAAACGAGTGTTTTGTAGGTTGTTTATATTGTTTTATATTAATTTTTAACAAAGCAAAGATGGAACTTGGCCTTACGTCACTTACATACGTGTATGTCGATATTATTCCGTAGAATTTTTATTCAGTAAATATAGTTGGGTGTAGATAGCATATTGAAAGTAATTAAGTAGACCAAACTGGACCTGATAAATAGGTTTTATGCTAGTAAAAATAAGTTTCGAAGCTCTATTTTTGCTTTGTGTGATGGTCCGCTCTGGTTCTCAACGTGCCACAGTTGATTTAATAGGACTTAGTACACTACAATCATTCTATAACATCTATCCATAAAATATCTGTGTATAAGTAAATATTTAAAAATTAACATACATACTATTGGTTTCTTTTACACACGCGCTTTTATTAACTTGGGTTGTAACTATCTATCTATCTATCTATCTATGTAACGGAATCTTTGAGCCTAATTTTAACCAACTTCCAGCTATTCGATTTCTTTGAAACTTTGCACACGTGTCAAGGACCGATGAAGATGCAATAATTTAAAAACAGTATCCCGTTATCTTTTTTGAATCGCCAGGAAAAAAATTCCATTATATTATAAAAACAACACCTAGGATGCCATCTGTTGGCAACATTTCAAACTTTGCTATTAAATGAAGAAGAAATTTTTTAGTTTTTACACAATTTGGTTAGTTGCACCATGGGTGTTCAATTTTTATGAACAATAAAAATATAGGGTTAGTTGCACCATGAGTTCAAGGATTCCATAATAAAAATTACATTATGTGTAATGTATACATAATACATAATGTGCAATTAATAAAAATTAACATTCTTTTTTTGGATCGCCAGGAAAAAAATTTTCCTTTATATTATAAAAATATAAAAACAACACCTAGGTTGCCACCTGTTGGCAACATTTCAAACTTTGCTATTAAATGAAGAAGAAATTTTTTAGTGGGTTGCAATATATTGGCAACGGTCCAAACATTGCCTGGATTGCCATCTGTTGGCAAAATTTCAAACTTTGCTACTTAATGAAGAAGAAATTTTTAGTGAGTTGCAATCTGTTGGAAAAATTTTAAAATTTGCCACTCTTGTTCATTAAAAAATTTTTTCGCCATTTTGTCAAGAGTAGCAGAAACTAAAAAATGAAAAATAATTAATAGTTTAAAAAAACTAAAAAACACGCTTTTATATGCAACCGAACTAAAAATTAGAAAATAATTTTTCATTAAAAAAATATTGTCATTTCATAGTAAAAAGCGTGGGGTGATAAAAATATTAAATGTTATAATTATTATATTTGCAAATATCTATGATGGAAAAGTTATGAAAAAATAGTAAAATGCACCCCACGCTTTTTACTATGAAATGACAATATTTTTTTAATGAAAAATTATTTTCTAATTTTTAGTTCGGTTGCATATAAAAGCGTGTTTTTTTAGTTTTTTAAACTATTAATTATTTATGAGCAGTTGTTCTATTTTGTATAAACCTTCGAGGACATTATAGATATGATATATATTTTTATTGGAGAATAGTTTTATTTCATTTCATGTTTTCTTGTCGCGAAAAGAGTCATCAAATACTCATCCTCTACTTATGAGCGGCCAAGTTTTACAGAGCAAAGACACCTTCAATCTCGTGGGCGTCACATTTGAAAGTAACCTTAACTGGCATAAACACATTGTATCTATAGCCACGGCAGCTTCAAAAAGCTTGGATTTCTCTTTCGAGCCAAAAAGTATTTTTCCGCTTCTAATTTATACACTTTATATATGTCCCAAATCCGACCTCCTTGGAATATTGTTTTCTCATATCTGGGGCATGGCGTCCCCCACAACCCTAAGCATTCTTGATTCTATTCAAAGAAGAGCTATTCGTCTCATTAATGATCCTTCACTTACAGAAAGGCTTCCCTATCTTGCCCATCGTCGGGCTGTGGGGAATTTATTGCTTTTCATAGGTACTTCCATGGCTTCTGCTCTGAAGAATTGTCCAATTTAGTTCCTCCACTCCCGGTTCCCAACAAATAAACTCGGGGTTCCGCGCGTCTGCATCCCTATACGGTCCAACTGGATAGGCCCCGAACTTCTCACTTTGTTCGTTCTTTTATCCCTAGAGTTTCTAGATTGTGGAACCTGCTGCCCGCGGAGGTTTTCCTTCCCCCCAAATCTTCAAGTATTTAAGTCCCGTGTCAACAAACTCCCTCTTACCTCGCCTAAGACACCCACGGTACGTTAGTATTTAGGCTTTTAGCCTTCGTGGTTTGTCCAAAGATAAAAAAAAATTAATAAAAAAAATAATCTCTAAGATTTCTTGTTAAAAATTTTAAAAAAGTGTTAAGTCACCAAGAATATAAAAAAAAACAAACAGTAAATTGAAAAAATAAAAAAATTAGTATTGGCATAACGTGAAAACCAAAGATTGACTAACACGGCGTTGAAAACCTGCTTCACAGCGAATTGAATGAATCGTGTTCCGTTAGATTTTTGGTAGGTGGTCTTGATTTAACTTAACGATAACATACAATGAAATAACGTGAAAGAAACGATCTTAAGGAGGTATTTAATTGGTATTACAGTCAGCTCCTCAGTCCGCATTGTGCGAAAAAAATTAAGTGTATCTGGTGCCCAAGTTGTCAACAAACTTGTTTTGACTCATAAACATATTGATACACACCTTGCTTTACTACCTTAAAAGTAAATATAAAAAATATGTATTAACGGGTGTATTTTTAATTTTCAATCAAAATTAGCAATATCTGAATAATCAGTAATATAGCAATTATTTTTATGTATACAGGGTGTCTCTAAAAGCTCTGTGCAATATGCTACCACAAATTCTTTGGACCCAAATACAACGATTTAACGCAATTTACCTTAGTTGAAAAGTTGATCGTTTGCATGATACACGGTGTCAAAGTTTTTATTTTATTTTTATTATAAGATATTTTTCCAAAAAATTCAGTGATATTTTTTTATGGGAAATTGAATTAAGTTAACGTTTTTGTCGTAAAACTAGAGGAAGCCACCAGCAGTCCTTTGCTTGGGTTCAAAGTATCATAATATTTATTTTACTTGGACACCCTGTATCTCACTAACGATCAACTTTTCAACTAGGGCAAATTGGGTTAAATCGTTGTATTTTTGCGTAAGGAAATTGTAGTAACAATTTGTACAGACCTTTTGAAGAAAGCCGGGTGGCCCAAATAAAGCGTGAGGAAATGCGAAGGAATTTTTTTATGAGAAATAAAACGTTAAATATAAAATTAATTCAGTATCGGTTGCTTGTAGCGATATTTATCAAGTATATATTTTATGTGCAAAAATCTGGGAAAAAAATTATCTACTAGAATCCTAATGTACCGAGGCAAAAAAGTAATGACACTTTGAACAAAAGCAAAGGACTGCACGTGGCTCCCTCTACATTTAGTGTCCATAATACAAGTAGATTCGATTCCTTACTTTAACAAAAAAACCGTATACCGAATTTTATAAAAAAAATGGAAATAATTAAAAAATATTAAAAATACCTAAAATAAAGTAAAAACTTTGACACCTTGCATCTCGCAAACGATTAATTTTTCGATAAGGTAAATTGCGTAAATTCCGTTAGATCGTTGTATTTTGGCCCAAGGAGTCTATAGTAACATTTGTACAGACCTTTAAGAGACACCCTGTATGTTGAATGTATGTACAATTGAGGAATATTGGTTCCTAAGTTTGTACCGCGTCAAATTAAAATCGTTTGCCGATATTTCGTCATTGATTCCAGGAGTCATCTGCACACAATTTAGTGTTCCAATCTCGAAGAGTAAGGACCTCTTGCAATCGATGGCGAAACGTCGGTAAACGATTTTAAATTAAGGTGGTCCAAACCCAAGAACCTAGATTCCTTAGTTGACCAAGGCCGTAAAAGCTTTTCGTTCTATGTATGTACAATTGTTTTTTTAATCAGTCTATAGAAAAATATCATGCCACCTTTACATGCAACCACTGCCCACTTCCTTGCTCACTGACCCTGTTCCTTCCCGTCCTTCTTTCTTGAAAAAACAAACATGTGCTGCCCACTTCCCTGCCCAATTCCATACTAACTGTCTCAGAAGTGAGCTGCATGTAAAGGCGGTACTGGGTTTTTCAAAAGGAGGGTGGTGATTTATATGGTGATTTACTGAAATGAAATTAAATGATTAAAGAAAAATGATGGAATTACAGAAAATGCAGTTGTGTCGGTGTATTACTGCGATATCTAAAATATTTCTTGCAATAGAATAAATTACTAGTTTCTGTACTTACATCGTTAAATAAATAAAAAAAAACATCTATCGGTACACATATACAGGTTAAGGTATTAACTAGAACTAACCAGAATTTTTTTTCAAAATTAAATAATTGTATTATTCAAAATTGTATTTTGTTACCCTATTTCTGGCGTTGGAAATGACCATTACCATTAAGCAGTGAGAATGTTGGCAATTTCTACCGGATATTAGGTCATGTAGGAATTGTAGGGTCCCCATACTTGGGCTCAAATCAGGAGAGCGGACTGTCCATAGTTTTTTCCAAATTGCCTCCTAGTGAAATGAGAAGCTTTGGGGGTGATATTTGATTATTGTATTTTTTTGTCGATATTCTCAAAATCCCTTGTTTATTTAAACCGACCACGGTCCCTATAAGACCTAGGCAAACATCCGGGCATAAATTTCATTTAGGCTGCTGGTATCTAAGTGTATCAAACGCTGAAAATCTGATTATTCAGTATATGGACAATAAGAGTCTTTATCTAAGCCGGATTCAATTTTCAAAACTATCCAAAATAAACTCTTAAAAGTATAGCTACATACATAATAAAAATGGAAATAAAATATTTCCGATTAATAAAAATTAATTAATTTACAAAAAAAGAAAGTTATGCAGTCGCAGCCTGTGCTACTTAGGTTGTAAGGAACCTTTGTCGGCTGTTCTAATTTTTTTTTCTCGAGCTTATAAACGCTAAAACGATTGGAAAAGAGTCTTTCTCCTAGGGCTACGCGCTGTGAGCAAGTATTTCTAATTTCTATACAAAATAGTTTTGTCCGCTCGCATTACATACCTAATGGCCAAATATAATGAAACTCTTTGCCTAAATACAGTGTGTCCCAAGATATGTGTTACAATAGGGCAAATGGACCAAACATTTTAGAATTTTTAAACGTCCTTTTGGGAAAACTGGTTGCATAGTCCAAAACTAATAAATACAAAATTTTACTCGGATTAGTATTATACTGGACGAGTTATAACTAAAAATATGAAAAATGGCTAAGAGTAAAGTCCCCTTATTTTTAAAAATATGATAAAATTGTATGATTAAATATTTGTGAGAATTTAATTTTATGTCAAAATTTGAAGTTTAAAAATTAAAGTAAATAAAAAACATTATTGTCAATTTTTCGCATTACGCATTAACACTTTTTAAAGTACTTTGCTTCCTTTTGTCCATTATTTAAGTTGTAATGCGTAATGTAAAAATTAACAAAAACATTTTTTTTCTTTTACTTTCACGCTTTAACTTTAAATTTTGACATAAAATTTAATTTTCCACAACATTTACTTATACAATTTGTAACAATTTTGTTCCATTTTTAAAAATAAAAGTAGGTAACTCCTCGACATTTTTAATGTTATTAGTTATAACTCGCCCTGTATAATATAAATTAAAGTAAAAATTTTGTATTTCTTAGTTTTGGACGATGCGAACAGTTTTCCCAAAATTCAGTTTTAAAATTCACAAAATGTTGGGCCATTTGTCCTCTTGTAACACCTATCCTGGGACACACTGTATGTACAGTTGTAAGCGATGTCCCAGAGTAGAAATATATCTTTTGCTTAATAACCAGTCTTAAAATATACCTTAAAGAATACTAATTGTAAGTTTTAAATAAAACTGTTTTCTTATTTTAGCGGACGAAAGTGTATATATTTCAAAAAATTGCCTACTGTCATTTTTTTATCTTTGGACAAAACCATTAAGGCTAAAAGCCTAAATACTAACGTACCGTGGGCAGCAGGTTCAATCATCTAGAAACTCTAGGGATAAAAACGAACAAAGTGAGAAGTTCGGGCCTGTCCAGTTGGACCGTATAGGGATGCATATGCGCGGAACCACGAGTTTCTCTGTTGGGAACCGTGAGTGGAGGAACTATACTGGTGTATTATACAAAATATTTTTTTCCCTTTAAAAACAGTCAAAAGAAAATTTCAAATTTTAAAAGCCGAACCCTAAAAAATGTTTTGCAGTAATTTAGAATAAAAAAATTACGGACAAAACTCTAATTGTCAAAATTACCGAACTGCTTTAATTTTTTTCCAGAAAAGTTTGGTGGTTATAGGGGGAGTGGTTCGGAGCCCAGGATCCGATCTTCTGTTAAAACGCTAAAGAGACCTATTAAAATTATTTTAAGGTTTTATTTTTAATATTTTAAGCTTGTAAAAACACGTAAAAGATTTTAAAAAAACGTATTAATCCGTATATATGTATATAAAAAGTTAGATATATTTTATAAAAGAGTATGTTGACCCGCAATTGCACTTTGGGCATAGCTTGATTATTCTTCGGCGAGTAACGACGGGGATGGCATATCAATGATTGTTAAAAGTTGTGTATTGTATTTATAATGTCTGTCGTATATTGCAGGTGCATATCAGGCAGTATGGCTGCGAGCAAGAGTCGGCGTTGGTGAAAAAATGAACTGTGCGGATAACTACCAAGAATTGCTGCTCTATCTTGAACAAGCCGAGGTATGTTATGGCATGACATTACTTTATTTTATTTATTTATTTTTTTTTTACTTCTCAAATTCTTCATACAAAGTATATATTCTGCTGGGATCTAGTAAACGAAAGTGACAGTTGCCACTTTTTGCGATTTATTAATATTATATCTAACGTAAGTTATATTTTTTTGGTCAATCTCTTTAAGTATGATAGCGCAAGCTACACTTTTTTAAATAGGGTTTTTAGTAAAATATTTTTGTATTTTCTTATTAAATCTGAGACTAATACAATACCAACTTAATTTATTATTTTGCGGCATTTAATTCGACTACGTGAACGAGATATCTGTAACATAATATGTATATACTGCATACTATTTAATTTAAATATTTAAATTTTAGGGCCGAACAAATCAATGCCCATAGTGTTCGCTAATCTAATAGGAAACGGAATGTTAGATATGATTTAGCAATTTCGATGCGATTAACGCACCATGTAGCGCAAACCATATAGGGAACGGAAAAATGCGCCCGTGACGGACACCTTGGCTTGCCCCTTCCCTAGGTCCGGGGCTGACGTTCATATATTCTAATTTCACAATTAACATTAAAATGTTTTTTTTCTTAAAATTTTATTGTGTTAAAAAAATTCTATTAACATTTAAATAGGCCGTAGCTACATGTTTTCCTGCTAAAATAATATCTTAACTATTTTGTGGTAACGGTAAAACTCTCTAAGTAACTTAAATCGTAAAATCGTAAATAATAAAATGTTCCGTATGTGTCACTTAGTTAGTTTTATGGATACAAAAGTCAAAACAGGATATTAATCGGTGGTGTATTAAGTCAAACCATTAATTTAGTTTTAAGTTTAATGAGCTAAAAATTTTTTTAGTGTTTTTATATGCAGTTATATTACTTAATTTAATATGGTACAATTACTGGGTTACAAAAGAGGTAAAATTCACTAAGTACGAAAACTGATAATTCTCTGACGTTCTCTGAATATTTTTTTTGTAAAAATTAAAAGCAACTCTTTATAGAATCAATTACTTTTGATAGCAATGTGAAACATAATAGCAAAGGCTTTTTTTCAAAGCGAATTTTATATAAAATTGCTGATATCTCCAAAACATAAAAATGTTACTTAGATAGTTTTACCTTTATACCGACGATATTTATTTATTTCTTAACAAATTCAGAATACAACAAAACTAAAGTTTCAGTAGAGTATCCACTCCACCATATACAGTTATTCTTACAACAAGGTTTACAAAAAAAATAAATAGTGTTCAGTCTTTTTACATTTTATAAAGTAATTTAGGTTTTTTTCATTACAATATATATATATATATATATATATATATATATATATATATATATATATATATATATATATATATACGTATAGTTAATTAATTTAAAGATAAAACATAAGTCTGAAATAATTCTTTTATGGTCCAACGGAATTATTTTAAATTTATTCTTAACGTCTTCAGTGGCTTTTTAAATTTTAAAGCCAAAATTTTGATACATTTATTTTAAATTGACTCAATTCTTTTAAAGTGCACATTATTATGCGGGCTCCATATAACAGATGCAAAAGACTTACTACACACATAGGAGTAAAAGAGGGTCAAAGGCGTACTTGGGCTTTTAAACTGTTTATATGTTCTATTTATGAATCCCAACGTTTTACTTGCCTCAGCCACGATTTTTTCAAAATAAGGTCTGAAAGACCACTGGTTATCTAATAAGACACCAAGGTCTTTGATATTATTGACACTTTTTAATTCGTGCTTGTTGATATAATATTTATATTTTATTAGATTTTTCTTTTTGGAAAACGTTATTAATTGAAATTTTTTTAAGTTAAAAAAACGTATTATTTTTATAGTATGCAAAAAGTCTATCTTTTGTCCTCTTGAAGCCTGTAGCAGTCCTCAATTACACTAATTTGACGAAATATCTTTAGGTCGTCGTTGTACAGAAGGAATTTAAAGTTGAGAAGACAGTCCATTATATTATTAATGTAAATAATAAAGAGAGTGGCCCCAGGTGACTTCCTTGTGGAACACCTAAGGTGGCAATAAATGGTTGGAAGTGAAATCCGTTGACTGTAACTACCTGTTTGCGATGACAGATATAGGACCAAACCCACTGAATAAGTCCTGCGCTGACTCTTTGTTTGGCCTCCAGACAGTGCTGACGTGCGTAGAGGACTACAAAGTTCTTCCCGGAGTGGCGGTTAGAGGTGCCGTACGGACGTTTTTACCTTCGGGGATCAAAGAAAGATTCACGCTAAATTGACGGCATCTTTCTTCTGAATCTAAGCGCTGTGAGCGAAGATTCCTATAAGCTGATGGTATCCTGTTTGGTGCTGAACACGAGGTATTTCTCAAATGGCGGGAAATAGATGGGCGTGCCATGGGAACTGTCAGTAGTGAAAGTGAAGGTTATACGTAACACCAGTAGCAGGTCTTGGTTTGACAGCCGACAATTTATGCATTACATCGATTGTAGAATTATTTTTGTTTTCTTTTGAAGTTCTGGGAGCTACGAGCTCGATTATCCAGATTTTCCGCCGGCGAAGCCCTGGAAAGCATAGGCGGAAGGGGGAGAGTGGTGGATTGGATCTGAAGGGACCAAAACTAAGAAAAAAATAGAATAGAAGTCCTGCGCTGACACCGACCTCATATGCAATGATTGCGAAGTGAACTGTATTTGCGTTTACGCTTGTATCTAAAGGTTTGCACAAAATATCCCTTGGGATGCTTTGTGAAGGTTTGTTCCTACAGCAGTCGGCAATCGTTAGCAAACCGTCAGGGTCATGCGCAGGAGATAGAATCCGTCTGATTTTTGTCTGGTGCGCATGCTTTGACAGTTTGCAAACGGTTTCTAAGTGCTGTAGGAACAAGCAGGAGGCAATATGGAAACTTGCTTGCTTGGGTTGGGATGGCTTTGCTGCTAGGCAATCGCCAGATATGGAAACTTAGCTGTTGGCACTTGTGTCGGTGCGTCGTTGTTAATATGTATGATAAGCCCCTCGTGACGTCAATATTATATATGTATATTAGGGTGAAACGAAAAAATTTTTTTCTCAAATTAATTTCGTACAGTCTTCAAAATATGCCTCTGGATATGCAAAAATCGTGTTAGAATCTGAACGGCTTACCTTTTTATCTTCGGGTTCCTCATTGGGTCTGAATTTTGCAAAATAAAGTAGAATTCAGCTGAGAAGAAGCCAGAGGCGTCATAAAAATAAAGACGGCAATCAACTATTTCTATCTAATAGCGTCGTTTAAATAGTGTGCGAGCAACAGAAAAGGGAATAATTTGAAAGTGAGACAGAAGTGCTGACCGCGTGGCTTCTTCTTTGCTGAATCGCAGTCTACATACATATGTGAATATTATTGATTTTTTCAACTTAATTTAAATATCTAAGAACACATATTTTACCTAATGCTTTAAGCCTAACATGTTTATTATAAAGTGTTTTAAAAATGTTTACAAGAAAAATAACTAAATTTGTATGTCTGAGGGTTTCTTCAACCATGTAAAAACTGCCCGCCTATGGCCGTTTTTCGATTAAATATAGCACGCTGGTGATAATAGCATTATTCAACGATTATGGTGAAGCTGGCGATAACTTGAGTTGTTGGAGGATATTGAAATGATGTCTAATCTAAAAACAACTTAACATGCGCAATAGATAAAATGCATATCATGAGAACTAGAGTTTCTCAACGCGAGGCTTCCACCACTGTATCAGCTAAAATGCATATAATAATAGTATATTTTGGTGGTGGAAAATATTATATCATTTGATTGCGATATAGGTATGAAAAAAGGCATTGTGGAAAAACATACTACTGTTCTAGGTTAACTTTATTTCAAATACTTAGGTCAATTACACCAGAAACCGATAGTTCTTTTTCTAGATAAAAATGTTTTTTTTCTAAAGAAAATATTTTACCTATTCGATTTGATAGCAGTTGGATCGGATGAAATGGCTGTGGATCCATGAGAAACGTATAAGGATATGTTTACTTAAAAAGAAACTAAAACGACTTTTACAACATTAGGACTTTCAGAGTTATCTATTTTTGTCATATATTATTATAATATTTTAATCTTTAGGGATCCTGTCGCAATGGAAGTTTATTAAAATGGAGTAAAAAAATATCCACTTTAAAGAACTTTTTTGTTAATTTTTAAGTAAACAAACACCCTCTTCTTCCAAATCCACAGCACTCTCACCTGATCCAACTGCTGTGAAATCGAATAGGTCAAATTTTTACTTCAGAAAAATACATTTTAAATAGACGAAGAACTGTTGGTCTCTGGTGTAATTAGCCCAAGTATTTGACATAAAGTTAACCTATAACAGTAATATGTTCTCCACAATGCGTTTATACCTATATCGACCGCAATTATTGGTGTAATATTTTCGACCACCAAAGAATACTGCTGATATCTGCATTTTAGTTGATACAGTTGTACTTTCAGTCTCAATCTGGTCCTCCTAATCTGCATTTTATCTATCGTGCATGGTGAATTGTTTTTAGACTATTAGAATAATTCCAATATCCTCCAACAGCGCAAGTTATCGCCAGTACCAACATAAACGTTGCCGAATGTCGTTATCACCACCGCGCTATATTTAATCGAAAAATAGCCTTAGGCGGGCAGTTTTTACATGTTTGAAGAAACCTTCAGGCATATACATTTAGGTATAGTTATTATAAACCTTTTAGTACATCATAATAAAGATGTTGGCTTAAGGCATTATGTAAAATACGTATTCTTAGAAGAAAAGTCGATATTATTCATATATTTTGCAAACTTCGGACCCAATGAGGAACCCGAAGATAAAAAGTTAAGCCGTTTAGATTCTAGCACGAGTTTTTGTATACCCATTTTGATTACTGTACGAAAATTATTTTGAAAAATATTTTTTCGTTCCACCCCAATGTATATGTTTTGTTATAAAATGTCGTACAAAAAATAACGAAAATCTTATTTAGGGTACAAAGGGTTGTTTTTAGCCAATTAAAAATTTGTGGCTGTCTGGCTAATTCAGATTAGTGTTTTAAGTTAATTTAAGTACTTATGATGATTGGTTTGTATAAATTTGATGGTTGACCTTTAAACGAATAATGCAAATCGATTCTTATACGCATTTTTATTAAAATCAGTGGAATTACATGACACATTATTATGTACTATTACAATAAATAAAATATGACAGTTTTATTATTCATTCTTACAATAATTTATCCCTCCACTGATTAATACTTTAAAATCATTTTCTTTCCCCTTGCAGCAAAAATGCTGGATCTATTTCATCTCCTGTTGAGTCACGCCTATCTCTTCTGGGTGTGAGCGCATCATCGTATATTGTATTATATTTTAAATCCATTCCAAATTGGTGCTTTTTACCTCTAGAAGTAAAAAAGGTTCCAAGTGGGGGTCTCTCCTAACCAAAATCCAGTGGGGTTCGTCAACAAAAAGTCGCTCCTGGCTATAGGTAGGATCTTTTTACCTCTATTTGCCCAGAATGGACCGTCTTCATGATTCGCCGATCGCTTAAAGCAAGATTTTATGTTACAACCACTGTCATCATCTTTTTTGTAATCGTAGGGATCTAGTATATATCTTTTGCGAGGGTCTTGACACTAAAAAAAACAATAAAAAGTAAAATAATATATGAAAGAAAAACAAGTCAAACTGTATATTATTCTAGGTTTTGTATCGCATCAAAATAAGATTAGCCTTCGACCTAGGACCCTCAAGGTGCTCGCCTACTTAGGCGACGCGTCGCGACGAGACAAAATTCGCCGAAGAAGTTTACATGTCTTTAAATGGAACCCCGCCAATATAGTCTGTATTGGCAGGGTTCTATTTGTATACATGTAAACTTCTTCGGCACGTCGCATAAGTGGGCGAGCACCTAGGTTCTTTAATCTACAAGATATAAAAACGCATTTAGTGACATAACTCCTGGTATTCGTAGAGCTGGCCACCACCTCGACTAAGGGCTAAGTACAAACCTTCAATATTGTGAATGATTAATTTAATAATATAAAGAAAATATTATTTGGCTTTTCTCCAGAAAAAGATATAAATATCTTATTATATACATATATTATTAAAATACATTTTTGAGAAATTAAACCAAATAGTTAAATAAAAAACTTAATGTCTGGAAGGGTTGGCGCGGTAGCTAGTGTTAAATTGAGACATTTTTGAAAGGGGAGGTATTATTTCGGGGGGATCCTGAAGTAACCAAAAGAAAAGTATAACCCTCAAAAAGTTAAAGGGTAAAAAGGAGGTCTTCAGATGTAGAATCCAAACCAACCTGTTACTTCTTACTGCTTTTTTGACACTTTTGTATATCTACAGGATGTCCACGGATGGATTTTACAATAGGACAAATGGACCAAAAATTTAAATGTTCAAGAAAGTCGTGTACGGTAACTTCTTCTGCTTCTTAAAAAAACAAGATTCATGTTGAGAAATTTGTTTCGTTTTATACAGGGGCTCCAGAAACTACAAAAATGTAAAAATCTACCAAGACAAAACTACCTTTATTTTTAATAATTTAGCAAAATGTTAAATAAAGAAGGTTTTTAGAATTTAATGAGGATTCCATATTTGAAATTTCACATAAAATAACCTAAATTTTGTTTTTAAGGTCATATTTTTTTAAATTATATTTTGCACCTTTTTCTACGTAATTTACCTAGTTTTAATAGAACACATTAATTAATGTCAAAAAAACAAAATTTGGTTTATTTTATGTGAAATTTTAGATATGGGATTCTCATTCAATCTTAAAAACCTTTTTTATTTAACACTTTGCTAAAATATTAAAAGTAAAGGTAGTTTTGTCTTGGTCCAATTTTACATGTTTGTAGTTTTTGGAGCCCTGTATAAAATGAAACAAATTTCTCAATATGAATCTTGTTTTTTTTTAAAGCAAAAGCAGTTACCATACACGACTTTCTTGAACATTTAAATTTTTGGACCATTTGTTCTATTGTAAAGTCCATTCGTGGACATACTGTATATAACAAATTGTATACTTTTAGATTATATTTATACTTATGAATTGATACAAAATTTCTCCGGGGTATTTTTTTGCTTCGAGGGGCAATGTCCCCCTCGGGCCACCCCTGAATTCTACTCTACAAGTAGCACAACTGTTTCATGAACCCTGGAACTTTTCCATTTTGATTTTATTTGGAGACAAAAATCACAGTAGTGTCGCAGGCACATTCGTAATTACACAATTAGCTGTTTGGAACAGCTTAGGAGCTAATCGCTTACTCGTAAAGGCCCGTCATTTTAAACTCTGCATCAGGCTCGACGAGAGGGCGTTGAAGGCGGTACAAATTACCGGGACCCGGACTAAAAAAGGGGCCCGGTATATTCTTTAAAGCTGATCAACTCATAAAAAGTTATTTAAGTTTATTTTTAATATTAGTTGATTCAACCTATTTTTTTAAGTTCAAAATTTAATAACTCCGTATTTTGTGATTGTAGCTTATCGTCTTATACAATAAGCTCTTAATTATATTTTAGGTAAAGCCTTTTAATACATATCTGTACAGTAAACGTAATATTACGCGTTGGTCACGGTTTAAACTTTTGCTTTTGTAACTTGGACAAAGTATAGACTCCTGCTTAGGGAATTTACGAAATAACTAAATTTCTGGAACATAATGCTGATAGAAATGGTATTCTTTCAAGACGTAATTAGTAAACTGAAAGGGTAACATTCTTTTAAAACTTTTGTGGCTAACTTCATTCTGAATGTTTATTAATATTTCAAATTGCATCTGTCACGTGATCAAATGATCACTTGCAAGAGATAGAAGTGATACTAATAATTTTTCAAAAGAATACCACTGTATTATTTGTATTTATAATAAAGGGGAGTAATTGTGACAGACTAGTTAAGAGAAAAATATTCAAAACCAGGAGGTTTATTGGGGATGCATTCCCAATAAACCTTTTGGTTTTGATATATGTTGTATTTGTAGTTATATGTATGTATTAACACTTTAGTTGTCCTGTGAAGCTAGATAAATTACAAATACGCTTAAACCAAAATTTGTTTTTTTTAATTTACATTTTTACTTATTTTTGTGTCGTGAAAACACGTGACTAAGCCTTTGATGGCAATTAAACCACCTAAAAAACGTGCAAGTTTTTTTTAATTTTTTATATAGTGTGTCTTAACTAAACTTAAGTTCGCACCATATGGAAAACTTTTTATAACTAATTTAACGAATAAATATTTTTATAAAACGTTTTGTATGGACTAAAACCTAAAATGCCACAATCAGATGGGCATTTTTTTCAGTAGTATCTAAAAAATATGAATTTTGCTCAAGAGGAAAGTACCGTTATTTTTGACAATATTGAAAATTATTATAAAGAAAAATGTTTAGGTTTAAAAATAACTTTAAATTATACAAACTTTTTTATTTACAGGAAAAACTTTTTTATTAATTATTGACGTGATAACGGTGAAAATTTAAGATTGTACATCAGTGCATAATTATTTCGAAATGTGAGTAGGTAAAAGAAGCTTAAGAACTGTCAAAATAGCAAAAAGTCACTGAAACGCTAGTTATCGCAGAAAAAAGTTTTTTCTTTTTAATGAAAAAGGTTACTTTATATCGTAAACAGTTTTTACTTACTTTCCTAATGGTTAACTTGAAATTTTTAAGATACCTCGTATACGACTTGAAAAAAAAAACATATATCTGATGATTGCATTTTAGGTTTTACTTCATGTAGAACTTTTATGAAGAATTTATTGTATCCGTAAAGTTATTATTAAAAAATCTATTCATATGGTGCGACCTTAAATAGGCACACTGTATATTAAATCTACGCGTCTACTACGGACGGACGCGGACGGGGTGGACCGCTGGCGTGTTTCCTGCCTTGTAAATAAATTAGAGTGCGTCCATTACAGGGCGCGTCGCATTGTTAGTATTGAAAAATGTTTCCCCCTCCCGCCCGTCGCTAGTGGACGCGTACCTTAATAAGGCAAAAGTTTCAATTAAATTTTGTACTTTAAAATTATTTAAACAAAAGGTATATTTTTAAAAGTAGAATATAGTACAAAAACTAGGTAATTAGCTGAATTTACATATTATCAAATTTAAGCAGGAATAGTATTGTCTGTAATAAAAAATCCTTTTTTATGAAAAAAATTCAAACATTTTAGGACAAAAAAGTCATCTCTGTTAATCCTGCCCTGACGTATGCTTTTTCTTATTTAACTAAAATAACAATAATTATACACAAAATTATAGCTTTGTACCTCGCAGGTTAGTTAAGATGACTGCCAGCTCGTGCCGGTCAAACGTCAAAACACTAGTTCACTTTGATGAAACCCAAACGCAAGGGGGCCGTTTAAGTATTACGTAAGCAGATTTATCTAACTATTAACCCCCCTCCCCCATGCCATCAAAAGTAAGCAAAGTCTTACCCCCTCCCTTATGCTTACGTAAACATTTGTATATGCATTTTTCTTTTAATGTATTTTATCTTTTAATTGTTTTATAAGCAGCTGTTTTAATTCTAGAAATAGGAAAATAGGCTTAGGATAGATAATTTTAACGCACAAAAATATTCATTTAAAGAAACTTTACTACACGTTATTCAACATAAAGCAAGGTACAAATATTACAATATTAAGTAATATTACAAACACACCAAACGTTTTTTAAATTTTTGGTTTGTATATTAATGTCTACATCAAGCCATTCAAATACAGAAATACAAAAATAACATAGTTTAATATTGTGACTAGTCGTCAGAGTCAATCATAAGAAATAAATCTGTCCTATAAAGTCAGTGTTTCCATCTCGCAAAGTAAACATTCCTGAAGATGCTTTGAGCAATCGATGGCGAAACGCCGGTAAACGAATCAATTTGACGCGGAGATTTTCTTAAACTTTTAAACAAATTTTGATGTAACTTGGATTTATATATCTATTTGAAACTACATTTTGATATTGCGCGCAGTAATTCCCATAGTCGATTCTAAGCGAGTACCAAACCGTTTTCATTATTTGTGAAAATCACCGAAAATGTATATCGTTTTGAAGTATGGGGTCAGTCAGGAATACTCAGCCGCTTAACCGTTGGGTAAGCGGAGTATCAAAACTATTAAAGTAAAGTCACCCTATTGGTTTAATTTGACAATTTTGATACTACGCTTACCCAGCGGCTGAGTAGTCCTGAATGCGCCCCATTGTGTGGAGTGGGTTGCCATATGTGTAAAACAGTAAAAACCTGCTGCTGACGTAATCACCATCTAGACCCCCACCCTCCATGTCATCAAAAATTAGCAAAACTAAAATCCCCCGCCCCCAATAGGCCTTACGTAATATTTGAACGGCCCCCAAGCAATAAAAGCTGTTTTTATGCGACTTTGACCACATCATTAAATAATACCATTATACTTACTTGACTGTAAGCCATTTCATGGAATAATACTTTTTAATTGACAATCAATCTTTTATGGTCTCGCGCAGCCAACAAATCGGTGCGTTTACAATTATGCGTATTTACCGTTTCTCAGCCTCCAATGACTACGCAAAATAAAAGCTACGTTACATGGGCGAAGTCAGTCAGTCGGCACAAGTCATCACCCGTCGTTACCGATAGGAGACGATACTCCACCAAACGGACTAACGGCCAGGATTTATCAACACTTAGCTTTACCGTTCGGAGTACGGGGAGCACGGTCGCGGACGGTGTGCGAGTATCATATTTGGCCAAGGCTTTTAAATTAGCGTGCTCATACGCGTACGATTGGTTGACTGCGCGAGACGCTAAAGATCCGACTAGTTTTTTACTTTTTAAATGATTTTTATTATTTCTAAAATAATTGTTTACAAAGTAGATAACAGTATTGCAATATATGTATAAAATAAGTCTATAACAGCTGCGCGGGCGGTCCCTTGCTGGTGCTCTAAACTCTATCCAAGTTACTTATGTAAAATTTTATATCGAGATCAACGCGTGTTATCGCGTTTTCTGTAGATACAGCTCTTGGTTGGGTCCAGTTTTTTAAGAAATGAAAAAATAGTCCATCTTTAAACGTTTTATTTAGCTTGTCCAGTTTATTTTTTTGTTTGTTTGCTTAGGGTTAGTAATTGGAATTTTACACCCTTCCTGATGACAGATCAATCTAATATTTGGTACCCACTTTTAATCTTGATAACAAAACAATGTAATTTATTCTTTATGATTATAAATCCCGATGGCCGCCGATACAAAGTGGCGGATTACATATTACTACAACAACTTCAATATGGGTATAAAGGGGCTTGATTGGTAAAATAGAGCTCACTATATAAAAAAATAAAATCTAAGATTGCCGCCGCCACAAAATGGTGGATTACATATTTTTCACAACTACCTCCATATGGGTATCAAATGAAAGTGCTTAATTGGTAGAATAGAGCTTACATAAAAAAATAAAGTCCAAAATTGTCGCCGCCACAAAATGGCAGATTACATATTTTCCAACTAAGAAGGATGTTGCCTTTAATTTTGTCATGGGCTGTCCACAAAATGCAAAGGTACCACAGTAGACCACGCAGTTGTATATTTAGGGTCAAAATTGTTTGAAGAAGGAGAACTTACGTAGCTCTTTGGAAGAATTGTGTATAGGAAAGTTAGATTGCAACAAATTTTGAAGAATAAACCATGTAATAGTGAGGCATTAAATGGACTTAATAGAATGAAAAATATCAAAAAACAACAAAATTAAAAACTTGAAAATAAATAATATATAAAAAAATTATGTTAAGCGGTTTTATTACAATAAAATTGATGTAGGTTATGTACTAAAAGCTGAAACATAATTCGGTAAGTCGTAGATGCGAGATCGCACCATCTTCTCATCAATCTGGGGTATTAATCAGACAAATAATAATGAAATCGTTGGGCACGTAAAATTTCTATCATAATATTTACTCTGAATACGCTAAGCCCAACGATTTTATTATTTGTCTGATCAAAACCCCAGATTGATGAGAGAAGATTGGTGCGATTTGGTAGCTTGGACGTACCGAAATATTTTTGTCTTTAGTACATAATCTACATTATTTTTATTGTAATAAAACCGTTTAACATACTTTTTTATAATTTATTAATATAAATATACAATTCTAGACAACTTTAATATAAACTGATAAGTAAAGTATTTTGTTATAGTGTCCTATCTGTGACTTTTTCAAAATAGTTTTAATTCGAAACTATGATTTTTGTTACCAATATACAGCAGAAAAATAAACTAAGTATGTATTTAAAACAAATTGACACCTAATTTATAAAAGTGGAACGTGTTGCAACTTAGGGTTTTAAATTTTATACATCAGTGTGTCCAAATACTTATCACTGTTACGCACACCATACACAATATTTAACGGCAAGTGAAAAAAATCATAAACTTAGGCTTAAATATCCCTAATAATAAAAAATAATTTTGTTGCTTTTATACAATTTAATATTGGTAAGTAATTTGTAATATTCGCTGCGTTCTGTCTGACTAATTTAAATAAGTTTAAACATTTTAACCAATTTATTAAATGAATAGCATTATGACGTTAAATTAAAAAAAATTGCAACGGTAATTAGCTTAAATAATAAACTTTTAGTACAAAATGAAGACTTACATGGACAAAACTTAGTAAAATAAAAAGGAGGAAACTTAAAACTGGAAACATTGCTTTTGTTTGGATCTTTCTTATAAACTGACTTTGAAATACTATAACTTGGCCTTAAATAGAATTTTCTGTTTTCTAGAGCATAACTGCCTACAGTCATATAGAATTAGACTGGGATTTGGGAATATACCTGTCAACATTTTGTAATAAAGTTATGTTTTCCGTCAAGATTTTCAGTTCTCTTCTACCTTAATTCTCCTGTATTTGTTTCTTTTAATATTTTAACTCCCTTGAAACATTTTTTCGAATGAATTTATACAGGGTAATTCTTAACCTATCATCTGGGAAATGGTTGCTTGGGACAAACAATAACTAATTATGGAAAACATTAATTAAATATTTGAAGTTAGAGAGATAATTAATTATTTCAAATAAACTCACTAAAAATTCTGCTAATTATTCGGAACCAAAAAATATTTAATGGTCTATTTTTTCATTATTTGTTATTATTTTGTACTTAGAACCTAAGTTCTTTTTAACACGCTTTTATTAGCTTGGGTTGTAACTATCTATCAATCTATCTATCTATCTATGTAACGGAATCTTTGAGCCTAATTTTTACCAACTTCCAGCGATTTAATTTCTTTGAAACTTTGCACACGTATCAAGGACCGATGACAATGCAATAATTTAAAAACAGTATCCCGTTATCCTGATTAGGACCGCCAGGATAAATAAATTCCTTTACAGATCCTCTGTGTCCTAATACTACTCTTGACAAAATGGCGAAGGAATTTTTAGTGAATAAACTGGAGCATTTATTTTTAAAAACTAATTGATATATCGAGACCAAAAAATGAAAAATAAATAATAGTTTAAAAAAACTAAAAAACACGCTTTTATATGCAACCGAACTAAAAATTAGAAAATAATTTTCATTACAAAGAGTTTGTCACTTCAGAATAAAAGCGTGGGGTGCTTAATATATTAAATGTTATAATTATTCTATTTGCAAATATCTATGAGGGAAAAGTTATGAAAAAATAGTAAAATGCACCCCACGCTTTTTACTCTGAAGTGACAAACTCTTTGTAATGAAAAATTATTTTCTAATTTTTAGTTCAGTTTGCATATAAAAAGCGTGTTTTTTTTTAGTTTTTTAAACTATTATTTTTTATTTAAAAAATGATTATCTTTTTTCATAATTAGTTAGATATTGTTTGTCTTTGGTAGTAATTTCCTAAGTTTATGCATATAGCTTAAGAATAGACACGATGAAAACATCTTAATTCTTTAAGGCTGCAATTTTGTATTTATTATAGGAAATTAGATTTATGGATTGTAAAAAACGTGTTTATTTAAACAAAGTAATGAAAATTAATATTTAGTTCTCATAAAGTAAATTTATAAAATAAAAAGCCCGTCAAAAATCTGAAAACTCTAATCAAAGGGAATGGCGGCAGGGGTAGATAAAGTGCGTTCAGTATTACAAATTTAGTGTATTCCTTTTACCTTGTAGAACCGTTCTGAACCGTTCTCTGAACAGTCAATAGTGCCAAGAACGGTTCTACAACATGAAAAAATGTCAAAAAATTGTAAAAGGAACACTTATGGTGTCGTTCTGGGCGGTTCTGGAGAATAAAAGGAATACAGCAATTCAAGATTATTGGACATACCTTTAGATCATATATCTACTAGAGGTAGCTTTGCCGCTTGGCATGTTAATAGCTTTTGTGAAAGAAAAACGCACCCCTGTTTATTGATGACTTCACGTCTATACAGGGTGTCCAGTAACTCAACCGACAAACTTTAAGTGGCGATTCTACAATGAAAATTAGGAAAATAACTTCATATTATTATGAACCTATGTCCTAAACGCCTTGGTTTTTGAACTACACGGTGTTAAAAATTTCAAAAATTAGTGTCTTTTTTTATAAAAACTACGCACTCAGAAAAACACCTGAGTAGCTGTGTCTTTGATTTTGTAACGGCTATAAAGTCTACAAAATTGTATTAAAAAAACAGACAATTTTGTGAAAAGTTACACAAATTGATATTGACTGTAGTTCGCAATTTTTTTTGAAAAGGTCAGATTTTAATTAGACATAACCACAACGTCCATATGACTTTTATTTGGAGACTATTTTTTGGGATAGATAATTAAATCAGCTACATTTTCGTGCAAAAATCAAATATCTACGAGTCATACTTTTTGAGATATCTAATTTTGTCCAAAATTTTTTCAAACATCCAATAGTACGCCCCCTAACTAAGTAATAAACTATTGTGGTAAGCCAACTGCCCTTTGTGGTCCCCAAATATACAAAGGACCTATAAAAGTTTCGGTTTTTGTTTTCTACATTTGGAATATTATTTACTCTTCGAATATCCATCATGTGACTTCGGCGTCGTAAACAATTATTTTTAAAAACAGATTTTATTTTATAAAATGATTTAGTATAAAAAACAACACATAAGAAATAAATTCAAACTACTTGGGGTCAAAAAACATAGAATATTAGAAATGTAAAATAAATTTAACTTTATACTTTATACGATGTGAAAATTTTTTTAAATTTTTGGAATGAAAAGTATTCTATTCTATTTTTTTTCTTGGTTTTGGTCCCTTCAGGTCTAATCCACTAGCTTTCCCCTTTCCGGACTATGCTTTCCAGGGCTTCGTCGGCGGAAAATCTGGATAATCGAGTTCTTAGCTCCCAGAAATTCCAAAAGAAAACAAAAATAATTCTACAATCGATGCAATGCATAAATTGACGGCTGTCAAACCAAGATGTGCTATTGGTATTGTGCATAACCTTTACTGTCACTTGCTGACGCTTCCGGTAGAGGGCGCCACCGTCCTCGGCCGTTACAAAACACGTGCCCACCGCTAACATAAAAACATCAGGTTTTTAGGAATCTTCACTTCTTCACTTACAGCGCTTAGTTCCAGAAAAAGATGCTATCAATTTAGCTTGAGTCTTTTGTCAATCTTCAAGGGCACAGAAACGCCCGTACAACTTCTTCAGCTGCCTACTCGGAGACGCTATGTAGCCTTTTAGGAAACATGACCGCACAACTTGAAGATCGCGGAGAGACTCCAGAATGAAGAGTAGCATCAAAATGGGATAACGACTTCCTTAATAAGGATGTCCTTTTTAGGGTCGTGACTTATTTTGCTCTTATTCCAACTTCGAAACTGTTCGTGTAACCGAACAGATGTCGACCACAAAATCGAAGAGTTTTTAGAAGGAAAAATACCTAAAACCTTGCTTTTTTAATGTATTTCTTTAATTGTATATAATAAAACCCCTTAACACAAAAGAATAAAGAAAAACTAATAACTCTAAATTTTCTGCACAGGCACTATTTAAATAAGGCCGGTATAAATAATACCCGAGCCTAATGAGACCACTTGCAATAATTCCCTATTAATATAAGGACTTTCAGACAATCGGCATCGGATCTTGGGAATCCGATGCCTTAAAATAAAGCTTTACTTGCTTCATCTTATTTTAATACTGTATCTAAATATAAGGTGTGATATATTCAGGATTTTTAAAATTTAGAGCGTTTTAGAAATTTTAGGTTACTATTAAAAAAATACCATTTTATAATGACTGTAACAAAATCACCCTAATTCTTAAGACAAAAATACAAATTTAAAAATAATAAACACTAGAACATTTTTCGACAGAATTTGATCATCTGCCAATTTACCATAAATTTAATAAAACTAAAACTTTGTTTACAAGGTCCCTGTAGAATCTGTTGTTATGTGAGACATAAATAAGTAATTATATAAGTTTAAAATAGTTTTATTTAAGGGCGTATCTTTTTTAGGTGCTAGCAGAAGGCACAACTTTAGAAAATCCATCTAAAGGGGGTAAAAATTTAAATATCCTTAACCTTAATGCTTATTTTGTAATAAAAGTATATACTAACAATTATAACATTATTACTAAAATCATTTGGCGAGGTGAAAGTTTAGAACTGTAAAAACAGCTTCATAAAAAGTAATGTAGTGGCTGATAAAAATATTTGTTTATAACATTATACAGGGTGTTCTTAAGTTGAATCACTTATTTTAACAGCTCATAGAAAGAAAGAAGTTGGAAATATTTTTTTATTGATTGTTTTATAAACATTTTTAAGTGGAGCAGTAATTTACGATTATTTAAAAAAATACAAAATTTTACAACTTACTGCAGCTGCATTTTATTGCCAGTCTCCGTAAGTCACATACTTTCATTAAACAAATGCTAATGAAATTACCACTGCTCAAATACTCGCAATGCTGAAAAATAGTACATAAGTTTCTGGTAAAGTTTTTAAATTTTATTATTTTGAATAACTTGACAACTTTTATATAAACAGCTTTTGGTAAACTGGCTTCTATTTAAGCCATAGAAAGACACAGTGGTCTAAATCAAAATTTAACAAATCTTTGCTTTTATATAGTGATTTTAAATTTTTAATAAGGATTTTTAATTTACACCAAATGTAAAAGATGTATTCGGGTTAGTTGCTTTTATACCGGGTGATGCATCGCCGGGCGGGACATAGGAAATTCCATGTAATTTTTAATAGGGTCAATTATTGGCTCCCCTAATTATTTTAGAGAAAAATTTTATTAAAGTTTATTGAAGAGCATGCAAATCTACGTCCATGGTAAAAACTATAGATTTTTCGTTTAACCCGTTTGCTAGTTAGATGCTAATATATTTTTAAAAATTGTTATATTTTTATCGTCTCATATTTATGAACAGCAATAAAAATACCAGCTAGCGTGACATAACGTTGTCATTTTGAAATTTAGTGCTTTATTATTATCAAAAAATCGTAGAGCGAAAAGATTAACCATAAGTTATACTACTATAGAACAAGTATTGATGATTCAATGGTACTATTAAGGAAACAGTTACCAAAAGGTGTCAGACATGTTCGCTACTCAGTATCCAGTCGATAGGACAATCAAAAAATTTGAGAGCAAAGGCACAGTGATAAATAACTGCAGATGTGAAGCTAGGGAGTATTAAAGAGAAGAAAATGTAAGAGATGATAGAGACTTGGAAATTTTATTGCACGTGGAAGAAAATGAAAGCAAGGTGAGTACAAGGAAACTTCAGGATATCATAGGAAAAGATCAATCAACAGTGCTCCGGATTTTGAAAAGGCATAAATACATTTCATACAAATATAAAAGACATCAAGAGCTAAGGGATGGGGATGAAATACGACGGCAGGAATTTTGTTTTGACATGATGGAAAGGGCAAACATGGACAGGGAATTTTTAAGAAATATTTGTCTTACTAATGAGTGCACATTTACGTTAAACAATGAACCCAATCTTCAAAATTACCGATACTGGAGCAAAGAAAACCAACACAGATTTGTCGAAACGAGGACGCAATATCCACAGAAATTAAATGTTTGGGAGGGGATTTTCGGACAACATATTATTGGACCATTTTTTCTTAATCAAAATTTGAATGCAGAATTTTATTTGGAACTACTCGAAGAACTAATTTTACCCACTTTAAATTATGTATCCAGGAAAAATCAGGAAATTTCGTACCCTGGCTGTTCAGGAATATTTATACAATGCTTTTAATGAAAATGTTATTGGCCTACATCACATCATAAATTGGCCAGTCAGGTCTCCTGATATTTCGCCAAATGACTTCTTCCTCTGGGGCATTTAAAAGCATGATATACAAGGATAAAAATTACTCTAATCTAGATGAGTTAAAAATGCTATTTTTGCAGAATGCAATAAAATTTCAATTTACCAGTTAGCCAATGTAAGAAGACAATTTTATGAACGTCTGGGTTATTGTCTAGCAGTCAATGGACAAATATTTGAAAATTTTCTTAAATCTTAAGTTTATTTCCAACATATTAATTATTGTAATAATATTAATAATTTATTGAAGCATGTAAATATTATAAATGTCATAAGCTCTTGAAATTTGTTACTTCAGTTTAGTTTAACGTAACATAATTCGTTTGTATAAATACATCTTTTCACTGTATGATTTTTTGATAATAATAAAGCACTAAATTTCAAAATGACAACTTTATGTCACGCTAACTGGTATTTTTATTCTTGTTTATAAATATGAGGCGATAATAATGTAAAATTTTTTAAAAATATATTAGCATCTAACTAGGAAACGGGTTAACCGAAAAATCTAAAGTTTTTACCATGGACGTAGATTTGCATGCTCTTCAATATACTTCAATAGAATTTTTCTCTAAAATAATTAAGGGAGCCAATAATTGACCCCATTAAAAATTACATGGGATTTCCTATGTCCCGCCTGGCGATGCATCACCCGGTATGCGTCATTTTACATTTTTATTAAAAAATTTAATTTACACCAAATGTAGAAGATGCATTCTGGTTAGAACTTTCAATATTTCGTAAATATACAGATATCATTACGAGGAATTTAAAAACACTTAGTAAAAGCTAGGATTCGTTAAATTTTAACTTGGACCACTCTAGCTTTCAACGACTCATTTGTAGTTTTTAAGCTGTTAAAATTATTTACTCAAATTTTACTCCTGGTCTCATGGTGACTTTAATGGCGTTGTACTTGATGTCGTAAGAGTGTTCGACATACAATACTATGACACTAGGTGTTTACACATCAACAGATTCAGAAATTGCTGCGACATACGACTCAGAAATAATTATTTTAAAGTTAATGTGTCAAATGTCAAAAAATTTAATATATGACACGAGCGTCACAATATCATGATATCAAATAAATCACACAGTAACTGTGTTGGGACGCATTACGTTGCAAAAATTTGGTGACACGACTTAGTGTCACCGTCTAAATGGATCTAAGGTTGACACGTGATCCGGCACTAAACTTTTGTGTAGTGTCTTTTGTTTTTGCGACGCCGATGTATGACACTGAGTGTTTCTTACAGGTGTTAGAAAAATGAGATTTGGAATGTTGTTATTTTACAAAATTGTGGAAATGACTGCTACTTTTAAATTTTAAATGACACCACCGGTAAATTTTATCTTATTTCGATAGAAAATGGAATTCCAAATACAACGACATCAGACTTCTCATTTTTGCCACTTCTGCTGTCAGAAATTTAATTTTTAAATTTTAATCTAGTGTGCCATGATTATGCTAAAACGGTTTATTTTAAGTCAAGTAGCCACGGAAAAGTATAATTTATTTATTTATTTATTGATACTCTTACAAACACCAAGTTTTACAAAAATGGTAATTACAGGTAAGAGAAAACTAACTAAAAGAAAAATAATTAATCGTCTTTTGTGTTTTAGGAGTTCTCAGGGCGCAGTCAAAGTTTGCAAAATCCTATTTATGGTCATAACTCCTTTTTTTTAATAGAACGAGGGTGGCTCGTTAGCATATTCTAAAAAAGCATTTTTATTTTGTAACCACATAGACGTTTTTTTTTTCAAAAAGCGTGCCATTTAAAATTTGAAAGTAGCAGTTTTTAATTTTAAAGTACGTAGGAAAGAATAGACTGTAAACCTGAGACTTTATTTTTGCTCTTCAAAAGTTTTTGGCTGGCACCTGCACCCATGTAAAAACTAAAAACCCGCCCCGCCTGAAAGAGCTCATACTTGGAGGGATTTTTTTTTTGAGGTCTCTACAAACCAGTTGTTTAGAGTACAAAATACAAAAAAATAGACGTTTTTTTTACCTGTCCTAGAACTGTACACAAAACAGTTACATTCTTTTGTGTGTTTGTGTAATTTTGATTGTTATTTAGTTAAAAATAATTAATTGTGCATGTCTGGCACGATTTAAAAAAAATGCAAAAGAATTTTTGGTCTTTTAACTGCAATTCTCTTTAAAGTGTTCCTGATACGCCTAATGTTACTACGCCTTATCCACTTTTTAACACAATGTTACTTACTGTTTACAGATTCATTAATTTTTCCACTTTGTCACTGCTAATATGAGTTTCGCCATTACTTTTTGAGAGGAATGTCTTGGCAGAGTGGTGTGTCATGATATTGTATGTCGAACACTTTCGGAACACTAGATGCCACAAAAACATTGTCACTCTCTGAACAAGCCTTTCACCTGAACATTCCAACATTGTTGGAATCCAGCTATGAAAGGGAAAAATTTGGTTTTCGGACAGTTTATTTATGATTTTTGTTTAAAAAGAATAGATGGTAATGTTTTATTTTTGTCGGGTGCTTAATGATGTTTAACAATATTAAAGAATATCAAAATTAAAAACCCTGTTGGTGGAAGGTAACAGAAAGTGCATGCAACTATGGGTTATTATTTCGAGACAATTCAATAATAAATGGTGATGGATTAAAAATGTGTTGGTGAATGTCTTGAAGCCTTATCATTAATATTACTTAGTCAACACCTTTTTTCAGAGTGATATAAACAATTCTTTCGAAAAACATGGGCTGGTGCCAAACCACAAGAAACCAGAAAAGATACTACCACTGCAAAATGGTCTTCCAAAGATCGAGGAGGAAAACCTTAAAAATTTTATAAGCGAAAAAGCTTCTGACGATGGTTCAAATTCGGATCCCGAAGACATAGAACTAAATTTACAAATTCTTTTAAAAGTGAATGAAGCTATACGATCTGATCTGTCAGAATTGTTAGCAACCCATAACTTGAATGAGTCCACGTTAACTGATTATCGATTTTGCACAAACAACTCTTCATTTAATACATACGGAGACTTAAATGGGTTTCCCCACGATGACTCAAGTGTTGGTGCTAATATGTTCCACTTTGAGAGCCACGATGACGAAGAGAAAAGTTATATTGAGATGGACGCGTTGTCTGATTTGGGATCTTATTCAGTAAGTAATTATTCCTTTAAAATGCATTTCACTATACATTATATATAAACGTATATCATATACAGTGCAAGTCGTTAACTTGAAATAAATTCAATAAATAAAAAAATGACAAAATGCTGAGACCTGCCGATTAGTATTTTTAGTTTTGCCCTTTTCTATGAAGGAAACATCTATGCATTAAGTATATTTTAAATTCAAGATACGGCGTTATTGATTATTTTTTCAAATTAAAACCCAAGTTTTTTCAAGTATTTTTAAAATGCATGGCTGCCCAACCTAAAATGTTTTTAAATATTGATTACGAGTTATAAATAACAAAATTTTACATAAAAAATAAACATATTTTATTCGCATTAATATTCTCTTCCTGTCCCCCATTTGAGGTGCTCCAAATCAAAACGCAGTTTTTGATAAAATAAAATTTTAAGAGTAGGTATCTCACCATTTTTTACTTCGCGATTTATTATTTATGTTCAAAAATTTAAAATATATTATATTTTAAATAGATAACTTAAACATACATATTTCGATATCAAAACTTTTCAAAATTCAGAATTATAAAAGGCGCAACAAAAATTGTAAAGTATTGTAAAACTTACTGTGTTTTATCTAAAACTGGGTTTGATTTGGGGCTTCTCATTTATGTTTTTGGTGTAGGGTTGCCATTTTTCGAAAAACCAAAAGCGGGAGGTCATTGTCACGGAGTTTAAAAAAACGGAGATTTTTTTCCTGCGCATTCGCCATTTCACGGTAAATTTAGAAATTTTATTACTCTCCTATATCCGCGAACAATACACACTTCCGGGAATAATATAAGAAATATTTTCTTTGTTAGCTGCTTACAGCAGCTGACGTCAGTCTTACAGCAGCCCACAGCAATTGTTAACGGTCTTGGGAGATGTCTATAACCAGTATACGGTTGAAAAACAAAGAGGGGGAAATATAGCCGAATTTGAGGTTAGGAGACAAACAAAATTGACTAAATGTATACTAATAATAAGAGTTTATGTCGTTGGTCTGTGTGGAAAACCATGGAAAGGATTAATTTAACTGCAATTAAAGATATTGCGCCTTTTTGTTATAAAACTGTAGTTACCATTTTTAACACGCTTTTATTAACTTGGGTTGTAACTATCTATCCATCTATCTATCCATGAATGTAACGGAATCTTTGAGCCTAATTTTAACCAACTTCCAGCTATTCGATTTCTTTGAAACTTTGCACACGTATTAAGGACCCATGACAATGCAATAATCTGCAAACAGTATCCCGTTATCCTGGTTTGGATCGCCAGGAAAAAAAATCCATTATATTATTATAACCACTGCTTGATACCACCAAGTGTCATCTGTCACCTGTACGTCCCAGTGGTACCAACCACCGGCCATTTCAAGAGTTCGATCTGAATCGATTTTACTCAAATTTTATATTAGGTTATTTTCAGAAAGTCCATCTGAAAAACTTTGCTACTCTTGACAAAGTGGCGAAAAAAATTTTTAGTGGGTTGCCATCTGTTGGCAACATTCCAAACTTTATACATACATAAATGCATATCGAACTAAAAAATGAAAAATAAATAATAGTTTAAAAAACTAAAAAACACGCTTTTATATGCAACCGAACTAAAAATTAGAAAATAATTTTTCATTAAAAAAAATATTGTCACTTCATAGTAAAAAGCGTGGGGTGCATTTTACTATTTTTTCATAACTTTTCCATCATAGATATTGGCAAATATAATAATTATAACATTTAATATATTAAGCACCCCACGCTTTTACTATGAAGTGACAATATTTTTTTAATGAAAAATTATTTTCTAATTTTTAGTTCGGTTGCATATAAAAGCGTGTTTTTTTAGTTTTTTTAAACTATTATTTATTTAGGTTATATTCATCAATTTTAGGCGAAGAACCAATTCTAAAACGGTATTTACCAATCGGCTATGTTGACGTTGAAACAATGTATTATACGTCAAAGTTGTCACCAATTATTACCGCGGTTATAATAATTGGTTGAACGCCTAAAATTGATGATAATTTTTTTAATATCATTTGTTATTGGCGGTAAGTGGTTTTATTTTTTTCGATTCACATTATAATGACGTCATCTGTTAGACAAGCTTGTTAGCAGCTGTAAGTCAGAAGAATTAGAAAAATATCCGTCTAGTAGGCGATAAATTAATAAACACGTGGTTCCGTTTTTGAAACCGATCACTGATGTGTCCACTCCGGTGATTTACCGGAAGCGCTGTTGTCAGATTGTTTATAATAAATTATTACATGGTATAGTGACTTTTTTTATTTAATTTTTTTAAATTTTAATCTGGTAGTAGGTAATGTTTGAAAAGCGGAAGTTTTTACTATTTTGTCGGGAGGCGGGAGACATGCCAGAAAAGCGGGAGTCTCACGCCCAAATCGGGAGGGTTGGCAACCCTATTTTGGTGGGATACATAATATGTAACTTAATACACACGAATCCTCGATAACGTCTTATCTCAAATTTGGCAGATGCTGTATAAATATTTCTTTTACACTAATTGAGCATTTTTCTAAAAAACATGATTGTTAGTTTATTAAATGTATTTCATGTTGGAGACTTGCACTACTTTTGAAACGTAATATGTACTTTACTATCTGTAAAATAACCAAAGTTTGATAATATTTAATGATAATAGTATATTATAGTTAAAGATACATTCTGATACATAAAAACTATACTTATGAAAAACGCATGGTCAACGCGATAAATTATTGTACAGGGTGTTTTTTTTTGGTTGGGATTATAGGGTATGGGCTAAACGGTAAGAGATACAAAAAAAGAGAGAGACAGGTCCACGCTAACTAGATTGTTGTAAAAGATACAGTCAATTTTTATTATGTCTCATTACTCGGGCATTTATGGAGATAGAAACAAATTTCAAATTCGTTACGTAAAATCCATTGGCGTACCTGAAGTAAATATAAATTTTTAAATTTTTGAACCAGTTTAAATTATACAGGATATTTGGTAATAGGTTGATAAACCCTGAGGATGTAAATTCTGTAGTTAATTTGAAATGAAAGGCTCAAGTAAACTTATGTCCCAAATGTCTTAACTTCTAGCTTATTTTTATTTTACTTTTCTACCCTGTATCTCAAAAATTAAGCCATTAAGGACATAGGCTTATTCAAACTAAGTTACTCAAGGATTCATTCTTTTAAATTTCTATTTCGAAACACTTTTTCTTCCTCTTTCAGCAAAATTAATAAGCATTGCCTCGTTAGAAGCATACATCTCCATTAAAGACTTTTTACCACTAAAATCGTAAAAACCACAATGATGCAGAAGATTAATGAACCTATTCTTCCGTATCCGCACGTCTCAAATTGGCGCACTTGCAAGCTGCGTGTTTAACCCGATCCGTTTCCGTCCTCTCTAGTAGACGCTTATCTTTAAGTGGCTTATTTTATATGGTTGTTTTAGATTGTAGACTTGGTATAATTTAGTAAAGTTTGAAATAAAATGGGATTAGATCCAGTAATAACAAAATACACCTGCTCTAAAACTAAAACTAATTAAAAACGTCATTGCAAAAATGTTCAATTTGTTTTTAGCCTTCAACAATAAGCACAGTACATGTGGCAACTCAAACATCCCCATCACCCTCAGCTAGTTCAACTAATTTAACTTGGGCTTCCAGTTCTCCAGGCTCCGACACAGAATCATCGGAAGGAAGCGATCCCTGGGGGACAGCCTGTTCTAAGAGGGCTTGGACCAGTGGAAAGTCCAATTCCGCACCTGTACTTGAAAAAGTTTCACCTTCGTTGGAGGTAATTTTACTTTTTAACTCTTAGAGCCAAGTGACCAGAAAATTATTCTTCCTATTTTTTAAGGTATACAGTTTGACAGAGATGGAAAAATGTTGTTCTTAAAATTATGAAATAACTTTTTTGGCCATCAGCTTTGCTTATTAAGTATCTGAGTTTTAAAAGGTATACCTTCTTACTATCTTTTATTGCACAGTTTCAAATGCACTTAGATATATTCTGTGATCATATTTTAACATCAAATAAAATAACTTTACTATTATATTAGATAACATGAACAGGGGCTGAAGTGACGAAACTAGCGAATGGAGTTTGTTACGCAGGGAATCTTTTTATTTTAAGGGTAACAACCACAGAATCAGTTTAGTCCTAAGATACAGGGTGATCATTCTTAAGTCGGAACTATTGCTAAATTCTTATTATTAAAGATACGAAGCTGTTTAACGTGCTGCCTACCGAAAAGCAATTGAACATCGGGTTTTCGATTTATTACAAAAAATTTACCTTTTTAAATGGAATATTATATCACCATTTAAAAGATCTCTCAAAGAGTTAAAAAAGTCACATGTGATATATACAATTTATAGTAGTTTCTGAAATATGGCCATCCTCGGAATTTAATAATAAACCCGAATTTATTAAATAAAACACTCTGTATATTAATCATCATTTAATAGATAATTTAACAAGCTTTATGGAAATATTACATTTGATATGTCTATCTTTTATGGTTTTGGAAATATGGCCATCCAAATTTAAAAATATTAGAGTAAAGTGTCTATTTTATCTTAGACACTAAACTTAGTGCTTATAGCTTAGAGCTGAAGATATAATGCAAATTTAACATAATTTTTAGATTTCAATGGCCATATTTTTTAAACTATAAGAGATGGACATATCAAATGTAGTATTTTACTAAAGCTCTTTAAAATATCTATTTAATGGTAATGTAATATACAGAGTGTTATATTTAAAAAACGCCGGTTTACTAATAAATTCCCGAGGATGGCCATATTTCCGAAAATATTAAAAATTGTATCTATCATCACATGTAGACTTTTTTAAAGCTCTTTGATGGATCTGAAGAAAGTTAGCAATAGTGCCGACCTATGAATGATCATCCTGTACAGACGGTCCACGGATGGGACAAATGTACCAAAAATTTAATTTTATATTTCCATAAAAATGTTTACTTGTAAAAAAATTGCGAAGAGAAAAACGTTATTTTATATACAGGGTTTGCAAAAACTTGAAAAACATGATTTTTCTCCAAGAGTAAACTACCTTTATCTTTCATATTGAAGCAAAATGTCATTGAAAAAATTATTTTTTTGTACTAGCATTGATTACTACACAGGAAGAGCCAATAATTAAAACTAAAAATACGCTTGCACTGTACACCTGCAATATAACCATAACGATATTTATTATTACTCTTCGGTATAAAGGTAAAATTCCCCAAAACAATTTTATGTTTTGTAGATTACAACAATTTTATATAAAATTTTCTATGAAAAAAAAAGAAAACATCCATTTCTGTCATGTTTTACATATGTTGCTACCAGAAGTAATGGATTTTATAAAGAGTTGCCCCTAATTTACAAAAAAAATATCCATAGAACGTCAGAAATAACAGTTTTCATACTTAGTAAATTTTACCTTTTTTATACCCCATTAATTTTACAGTACAGTGTATGCCAAAACGCTGGTGGATGAAATAGAAAAATTCTTACATATTTTTACAATGTTGCTAATTTGGAAACTATAATATTTAAAATAAAATTTTCTACGCTAGTACAAGTACCTTGTATAGGTAAAGGGTATGAGAAGAGAAGACTTTTGTATATTTCCCACCTTTTGGTTACTTCCGGTGTAACGGAAAATAACAATTTTAAATTTTTAAATGGAATACCCAGTATATTTTATCATTTTCAGAATCCTGAGGCAATTCTAAATCAGAATGTGACATTTTAAAAAGTTTTTAGGCCTAGTAAATTTTTCTAGAGACATTTTTTATATTTCATTTAGGTGGCCATGATTGGGCTCAAATTAATCTAAGGACCTTGAGTAAAGTACAAACGCAAAGTTCTAGTGACTAGCATCAAAAAAGGAATAAAAACAACTTGGCAAATTGGCATTGGGTTGTCCTTTTTTCAAATGACAACCCAAATGGCTTTAAAAATCAAGTAGGCGTAAAAACTTTTATTTATTTATTTATTTATTAAGTATACGGGATTCCCCATTTTTACAATGACTATTACAATTATTGAAAAAAATAACTACAAAATTAAATTAAGCTACAATTAGATAACTAACTAACAAATAACAGGTACATATAGGCAGATCAAAAATATTTATATACAAATCACAAAAAGATCACAGCTACAAGTAAAGTATTAATTTATTAAGGAACCAAATGATTGATCTTAGATTTAAATTGAGACAATGTGCTGTTAAAAACATCCACTCGTGAACCAAAGGTGTTCAGCACACGAAGAGCTCTATCCATCGGTGAGTGCATTCCATAGTTTGTGGTATGAGGGCGGATATAATATAAATTAAAATTCCGAAGATTACGAGAGGGGACATTAAGTTGAACAAGTGATAGAAGGTCGGGACAGTCAATGAGACCATTAGATAGCTTAAACACAAAACAGAGATCATAAACTTGACGTCTATGCTGTAAAGTGTGTAGTCTTAGCTTTCTCAGTAAATCAGAGTGGTGGTAATTCTCCATCCTTACTCCAGACTTGTATGCGGCAAACCGCAAAAATTTGTTCTGGACCCTCTCCAGCATATCAGAATGAACAACATACTGTGGTGACCATACCACAGTAGAATATTCTAAAATTGGCCTAACCAAGGAGCAGTACAAAAGTCTGGCGGTGGCAAGTGAGAACTCAGAGCAGCTTCTATGTACAAAACCAAGCATTCTCATACCCCTAAGACGAACCTTATTAATGTGCTCCGCAAAGCTAAGATTTTCCGCAAACCAAACACCTAGATCTTTAATTTTGTTTACATAGCCCAAGCTTTTATTATCTATGACGTAAGATGTATTAAATTTCTTCGTACCCCTAAAAACTAATATAATTACATTTCCCAATGTTAAGTAGAAGATTATTGTTCAGTGACCATTTCCATAGAGCATCCAAGTCACTCTGAAGCATCACCGCATCCCCCTGACACTCAATTCTTCTATACATTTTTGGATCATCCGCGAAAAGACACACCTTAGAATGGCGCAGCTCATTACAAATATCGTTCACGAATAGATTGAATAACAGAGGAGCGCAGTGAGACCCCTGAGGCACACCCGAAGAAACCTCAAAACTGTCAGAAACAAAATTATTAATTTTTACACTCTGGGTTCGGCCCTTTAAAAAACTTGCAAGCCAATTTACCAAATGTGGAGCAAATCCGGTAGCCAAGAGTTTCGCCAGCAAGATATCAAAGTTAACCCTGTCGAACGCTTTGGAGAAGTCCGTATAGATGGCATCTACTTGGACTTTGTTCTCAAAAGCGTCCAACAAGTCAACTTCATATTGTACCAAGTTGTCAGTGGTAGATTTTTTATCAGAAAAGCCAAACTGGTTATGAATTATTAAGATTTCAAATGTCTAATAAGAATTGTTTCGGAAGTCCAACAATATTAAAATATACAGGGTGTTCCATTTAAAAATTTAAAATTGGAGCCATTTCCGATTACACCGGAAGTAACCAAAAGCTGGGAAATATGAAAAACTCTTCTCTTCTTATACCTTTTACCTATACTAAGTTTCATTTTGATATGCCTTATACTCTTAGAGTTGGGGCTTGTCTAATGGTAGGTTTACATCTGACATTTATTGCATGACATTTATGTCAGACAGAAATTCTGGCTAATGGAAACAATAAAAAGTTTCTATCAAACATAAATTTTGACCACAACCACTTGACGATGGCTGAATACATTACGTGAGAAAGCCAAAAACCGAAAATAGAATAGAGTAGAATAAATTTTTGACCGTTTACATTAGCCAGAATTTCTGTCTGACATAAATTATCAGGCAATAAATGTCAGATGTAACCTACCATAATAGATTCGTTGACACCGGGTTTAATTTCATGCTAGGAAAAGCCAATCTAATATTATTCCACTCCTCACCAATCAAAAAAATTGTTTGTTTAGACATGAGTCATTTAATTTTAATTATTTTTTAGAAAATTTACTTAAACAAATAATGTCTACTCTCCTAAGCTAATGTATTATTTAATTATTATTAATTTACTATTATTATTATTAAGTATATCGCTGTTTAAAAAATCATTTTTGAGATAGTAGACTTATAATTGGCAGTACTTTTACCAGTAAAGGTTACAAACAAAAAATAACGACTGTGTTCAGTTTGTGGCATTTTTTATTTGGTAATAGTACTGCCAATTATAAGTCTAATGGTACAAAAATCTCCAAAATGATTTTTAAGTTGTGCCGTGCTTTCCGGAAAGCAGCGATATATTCCACCTTGTACAGGGTGGCGCCTTTTTGTTGACCTTGCAGGGAATAGCAAAAACTAAAAGATAGAACAAATCTGATTAAGCAATTTTGATTATAATTTTTAAAACAAATTCAATGGTAAAAGCAAATCATCGCCAACTTGATTCGTTTTGAAGATACAGAGTGTTTTTTTTGTCAATTTGGCCAGGCTCTTGTAACTCGCTTGATATTTGAAATAGAGAAAAAATGTAAAAGGAAAATTTTAGAGATTTTTAGGTCGAATTCAGTGGGGTACCTACATTTTTTTCCATTGACTTTTATTTTAAAGTTATATCACAAAGTTGTTTTTTTTAAATGGAACACCCTGTATATTTTATCACTATCAAAAAGACATTTTTAAGACCGGCAAAATATACCACATTTAAAATTATTTTTTCCAACAGTTTCGGAAATATGAGCGTCCAAATCTTAATGCGTATATCTACTATTTTTGGATTTATATGGTCATATTTCCAATACTATAAAAGATAAATATATTAAATGTGGTATTTTTTTAAACCTCTTTAAAATATCTTTGCAACGTTAATATAATATGCAGGGTTTTTCGTTAAAAAAATCCTGATGATGACCATATTTCCGAAACTATTAAGAATAAATATATTAAATGTGCTATATCTTATAGCTTTTAAGGAGACCTTCCTATTGGTGATAAAATATACAGGGTATTCAATTTAAAAACCCAACTTTGTGTTACAACTTTAAAATAAAAGTCAATGGAAGAAATGTAGGTACACCACAGAATTTTATGTAAAAATCCCTAAAACTTTCCTATTTACATTTTTCCTTTATCTCTAATATCAAGCGAGTTACAAGTGCCTGGCCAACTTAACAAAATTTGGGAAAACACTCTGTATCTCCAAAACAAATCAAGCTTTTACCATTAAATTTGTTTCAAAAATTTAAATCGAGATTGCGCAATCAGATTTGTTGTATCTCTTTTAGGTTTCGATATACCCTGCAAGGTCAAGAAAAAGCGCCACCCTGTACAAAAATACAAACTATATATTTAGTAATATAATAACAAATAATATAATTAGTTGATAGCAGAATAAAATTATACATTTTGAAAACAATAGATAATTGAAAATTATTAATAAATAGCTTTATAATCGTTTTGCAGGTACTGCATTAGCGTATTTTTAAATTTAATTATTCAGCCCGCATGAGTAATCAGGTTGGCTACCCATAAAAATAGTTTTGGCTTAAGTTATAAAATTATCAAAGTTTGTAAAATTCACAATGGTCACATATAAGATTTGCGTTATTTTTTTAGTAAATTAGGAGTAGCATACTAGTAGGCGCTATTTAGGATATAAGTTATAAGAAATAAAGTTGAAGTTCAAAAGCTACAGTATAGGTAAAATTAAAAAGGTGTTAAAAAGAACTTAAATTTTTACCGTTGCAAATTACCCGACTTTATTTAAATTAATTTTCTAGGTCGACATTTAGATTGAATGGTAAAAGTTAAAACAAAATCATGATGAGTATTAATATATTTTTCCAATTAAATGCTAAGCTATAAATATCTGGATATCATAACATAAAGAAGGTCAAGGGTTATTTCCGTTGGCAAGAAATTTAAAAATGCGCTTTTTTCGCTAGATAATTTCTTATGTATCAATGATGTGTAATAGCCTAATCTTAATAACCAAACATTGTTAGTAATTATTTGATAAATATTGTTTGGAATTTAAAAATCGGCGACTGGCGACTCTAAAAGTGATAACGCTAAGAAATGGTTTGTGGAATTTTCGTAGATTATGCCTTTGAATAAAAGCAATTATGATAAATTGTACTGAAACCCGGACAAGATTTTTAATAAAACCTAATTATATAATTTGTTTAAAGTATTAAATTTTTGTGAAAGATAAAAATAGCAACATTATTACAGTGATCCGCAAAAAATCTAAACATTACAATAATTAAATACAAAGCAAACTTTTTTTTACTTTTTAGTTATTTCAAAATTATTAACCATTATTAAGTATACAGGGTGGCTGCCGAGGTATCCGAGGTACTTCAGATATGCATTCTGTGACTAATTTTAAGCAAAAATGACTCCATCCACTTTTTCTGAATTCCTAGCGGTTCTTGGATTATTTGAGTTTATAGTTGCCAAGACTACTGGCTCAGTAAGGGAATATCAACTGAACGTTTGCACCGGCTTATTCCTTAACGAAGTCGGTGGTACTACCTTTAGAATATCCATACGAGAAAATCATGTCCTTGTATTTTTCAAGGGAATCAAATACAGGCATGATTTTTTGCATACAAAATTAAATAACTAACACATTTACGTACAAATTAATCATTATAACAACTCAAGGTGATAATTAATTATTAAATTACCTACGCAAACTAGTCGCAATAATGTTATTTTATTACTGTTAAATTTATGTCTTGGCAACTTTATACCCAAATTCAAGAACCGTTAGAAATTCGGAAAAAGTGAATAGAATAATTTATTTTTTAGTCATAGAATTCATGTCAGAAGTATCTCGGATACCTCGGCGGCCACCCTGTAAAAACAATTGCGAGAAACTTAAGGATGTCCTGCAGGGTAGTTTGTTGTATAAAACATTGGGGATGTCTTGCGGTACAAAGATTACGTTATTTTTTTTTATTTCATATATTAAAAATGTAAAACGATGAAATACAAAAATTCTTGCATTTTTACAATTTGCAAAAGGGTTTAAAATATAATACTCCCTTATTTTTGTCAAGGTGTAATAGCGATGAGCCCGTGAGCGGCAGACCTTCGTCATTTTGTAAAAGCTGAAACTTTTTCAGCGCATGCTCTCAACATAGGTAGAATCGATGGGAGACTATGAAGTTTGACTCGTAATGGTTTTGGCAGGTACCAGGTACCAAAGGTTAATTAATTGAAACATAACTTTCGTCATTTTGTAAAAGCTGAATTTTATATACATATGTTACTTGGGTACTTATTAGAAGGTATTTCCGCAGTAGGCAGACTGCAGACAGTTTTGACAGTTCCAACCCCTTGGCAGACAGACAAACATTTTTGTGTGATCCCTTGGTCCGATAATGTTCAGTATTTATGTTATTTATTAAGAAATGACAAAACTCTTATACATATAAGAGTTGTAGGGTTTTAAATAGATATGTCCCAAAAATATTTTGATGTAAACAGAGTGTCCCAAACAAACCATTTAAAAAAACTAACTTCACACCAAACACTCTGTATACATCGAAATATTTTAAGGACATGCCTATTTCGAACCCTTATAAATCTTATATAGGACTTTTTGTTATATCTTATTAAATAACAGAAATATTGGACTTCCTTGGACCATTGGGCCACCCAAAATGGTTGTCTGCCAAGGGGTTGGAACTGTCAAACCTGTCTGGCGACTAAAAATATCTTCCAATAGGTACCCAAGTAACATAATATAAAATTCAGATTTTACAAAAATGACAAAACTTTAGTTGTAGTTTAATAACCTTTGGTACCTGGTACCTGCGAAAGCCACTATGAGTCAAACTTCATAGACTATCATTGCTTTTAGCTATGTTGGCTTATGCGCTGACAAACTTTCAGCTTTTACAAAATGACAGAGGTCTGCCTCTCAAGGGCTCTTCTACTAAAATTAAAAGCTCTGTTACAAATTTGGGGTATTTCCTAAGAAAATACAAAATTTTAGTTTTAGTTTACATAACAAAAAGTCGTATTTAGGATCATACAGTTGTTAATGATATATATTTTTTTAAATTTTGTGCTCGTCGATTCTGGGTATTGTAGTTATGACATGGTCGGATTTAAAGTCATTGTCATATCGTCCTTATAGGTTTTTTCTTAACATAAATAGAAAACTAAGGTTACTAAGTAAAAATAAAAAGACGTACGGGTTCTAATAACGTACCTAGTGGATATTTTGCGAAAAATTAGGAGCTGAATCCTTGTTCAAAATAAAGGGTATTTTGATTTCTAAACATAGTGTCAAAAATCAACCATTAGGTAGATATTGCGGTAAAAAATAGCGGAAAAATTACGTTTTTATTTTTTATTTCAAAAACAAAAAGCGCTAGAATAATGAAATTTTACAAAAATATTGCTATTTTAAAAATACACTTTTTGAATATTTTTGCATCTTTTTCAGAATTCATAAAATTGGTGGAAATGGGCTACCCTTATCGTTCTTGCTTACCAAATTTTAAGAGACACTTACGCAATGACGTTGAAAATTATCAATTTGGATAGACTTTATTAGGATACTTTTTTAACTCTAGTATTTTTTCGTTAAGATTTTAAATTTTAAAGGAAAAAATAAAATTTATGTAAATCATAACGGGAGGGGAAATGTATTTTATAAAAATTCTATTTATCTGCTGTCACCCATAAGGCATTTGTATATGTTTATTTGACATTACTTGGTACTTAGTTTAAATACAATACCTATTTGTTTTTAAGCAAAAAAAATAAAGACAATTTTTTGTTAACTTATTTCGCAATATCTCCCTAATGGTTGACTTTTGACCCTCTGTTTTTAAAAGAAACTTACCTTTATTTTTGTATGTATATTTTTTCCCAATGTGGTTGTTATAACATTATTGTCAGAGCATTGGAGTCGTATATTATTTTGAGGTTATTTCCTTCTCTTTTCCACATCCGCAAAGCGTTTATGTCATGGGACCCTTATACAGCGTGTGTCTAAAAGGTGTAGAAAGTATGGTACCACAAATTTCTAAGTTTAAAATATGACGTACTAACCCAATTTACCTCGGGCCAAAGGTACATAATTTCGGAGATACATAGTGCCAACTTTTAGTTTTTGATGGATATTCGGCTAAGGGAGGATTTTGTGAGGTAAAACCAATCTTTAGGGGTGTTAATCCTTAGATGATTTTAAGAAAAAAATGTTCAAATAATGTTTTTCCTTAATGTCTACTTTTGATGTACAAAAGTTAAAGGTAACGTTTGAAAAGAAAAATATTTTTTATAATATATATTTTTTCCGAAAATTGGTATATAGCTATTATGCATTAAGGGGCTTTTTAAATGAATATTTGAAGCAAATTGGTTTACGCCACTGCCTTTACTTAAAACAACAATTGTTTTAATAATTTCCAGTTTTCTGAGCAAATGTTAACAGATTGGCACTAACTATGGATTAAGTTTTACCACGTATCCCTTTTTTGAATAAGAAATGTTAGAGAATAAGAATTTTTATTTAAAACTTATATACATAATGGCTCAAAAATTACCTTCGTTTTAAATCTGTGCAAGGTACCGCAATTTGCGCCCTTTAAAAACAATAAAAACGGGAGCACAATTTACTTTTTAAGATCACAAAACTTCCCCTATCCAAATATGGTAAAAACTAAAATCAAATTAAACTTTTGACACTAGGAGATACAGATCTCCGAAACCATTCACTTTTGGGCTGAGGTTAGTTTTGTTAGATCATTGTACTTTAACTTCAGAAATTTGTAGTAGCATTTTTCCGCACCTTCTAGAGACACCCTGTTTGGTATATGGCCGTTTTCTGAAAGTATTTCTTTAGATGAAAGTGGCATGTCAAAAACCTAAGTACATTTGAGGGGCTTAAAAGCCAACCAGATAAAATCCACTTTTGGTGTAAAATGAGTTGGTCAGTGAAATATATTTTTAAAACTGTAATCTCTTGGTTCGACAAATCCCTAAGACCAAAGCACCTGAAGTCTCATACATTTTAGACAACAAAATTTTAGCTTGGAAGCACAACAGATAAAGGCCTACGTGCTTAAAAAACAAAACAGATAAAGTCCGCCCCGACGGATCACAAGCTTGCATTAAGGACAACATGAAAAAAAATTAATCATTAATATTTCAGTTATTGTTAAAGATAATGCTGCAGTAACGATAAAAAGTATGACGTTTTCAAATTGCATTTTGGATTCAACTGGCAATCAAAACCGCCCTTAAAGTTTTAAGTGGACATTTTTGCTTATTAATGATCCAAAGCTTATAGTTCAAAAAAATTATAATAAATAAAATATATCTAAAAATTGCTTTATTAAAAAGAAAGCAAAATAGACAAAATCCATTTTCAAAATTTAAAAAAGGTATTGGGGATTTATTGGCAAAGTTGAATATGTTTCGTTAATAATTCTCTCATTTTTCCAAACCTATTCAAATGGTTTCCAAATTAAAAGTCTTAATTTTAAAGCAACAACAGTTTTTGTCCTTTTCTCGAAATGGACAAAAGTGGACTTTATCTGTTTTGCTTTTAGTCATTAGCCTAGTTTACACCGCGAGGACCAATTAGATCCGTGGACTAAACCCAGGACTTATTTCTGTTAGTTCACTAGTGTTTACACCAACTTAGTTTATGGATCAATTTAATTCACGTTTAATCCTAGTACCAAAATGACAGCTGAGCATATGACCAGAACCTAACCTCGTTTTTTATCTTTTAAAACTGTATCGCTTTTAAATTCCATTTGAAAAAATTTGAAAAACAGTTTTGGTTAAATATCAACAAAATTTTAAAAAATATAAACAAACAACAAAATTATTTAGGGGAAGACCGAAATTCAACGTCTTTTTCGTCGAAATGCGCACTGTCAAAGATCAAGGCTGTCATTTTGGTCCACTAAAAAAGTCCGACGTGTTTACACCAAAGAAAATCATATTTGGTCACCCCCATTTGAGACGGACTGAATTGGAGTAGCAAATTTTAATACTCAAGTGTTTACACCGTGAATAAAGTACGCGTGACGTCATTTAGACCTCGAACTAAAAATTTGGTCCTCCCGGTGTAAACTAGGCTATTATTCACGTCTGTCCAGGCACCCAGAGAAGTTCTATTTTGTTGTTCTTTGCGGAAAGTTTATTTAGATCGCTCAGGCATTCTATTGGGATTTTGGATGTAAAATGATGACAATTTAATGTTTTTAGAACAGCCCAATCATCTAAGAGATTGCTTTAGATTTAGTAGTGATATTTCCTTTTTACTTGCTGTTGAACACAGGCTTGTAAAATTTTTTGCCTTATAAAGATATAGCAAATGGTATATGTACGGTACCATAATACATGTATTTGTACAGCTTATTTAATAACTCAAAAAACTGGTGTGTACTGGGTGGCCCAACTAACGTGTAAATAGTGCAAGGACCATATTTTATAAAGACGAAATCGGTTTTAGTAATTTTACAACAATACAGGGCAATCTAGTTTAAGTCGGCACTATTGCTAACTTCTTTATTATTGAAGATACAAAGTTGGTTAAATTAGTAAAGTTGTAGTATTTTTCCGCTAATTAACGTGCTGCCAATACAAAAACAGTTGATCAAAAGGGCCTCGCTTCTGAAAACCATTCCATTTTAATCATTGTTATAATTTTTTTATGAAGATAGCGTTGCCGCGAAAAACAAAGCTAGGCGAGCGCACGACAACTTTAGTTTCGGTTTCGGCCAATTTTGGCAGAGAACGAAACTGCCGCTGAAACTTGATTTTTTGGCCGAAACTGGCCGAAACCGAAAACAAGTACAAGATAAAAAAATAAACCTAAAATAAAAAATGTTTATTTGGATAAACTCTTTTATTAACAGTACTAGTTAATATACAAGGTGTCTCAAAAATTTTCATTGTCTAGTTTTAGTTAGGTTTTTTTTATTGAAACAACCTGTATATTTTAACAAATTTTAACTGCATTTCTTTTATACCCCCCACGTGTATAAATAGAGTTGGGACACCCTGTATATCAAATTTTTGGATAAAAATGCAAAAAAACAAAATGTTGTAAATAATAAAAAGTTTTTTTTTTAAATATAGTGCTCATAACTATACTGAGCCTTAGGGGGAGGGAATGGCAAAAAATTAATCACACCATTATATTTAAGATGGTTGCTTATGTTCACAGTGACGTGTTTTAATAACGACTAATGCAGTCTATCTTGTCCACATTACAAGTATCTATAACATTTGTATTAACCTAAAAAATGATTCAAAAACCAACTTATACAGTAAGTTATCAAGTTTTTTCTGTTATAAAGATTACACAAAACAATTTTATTAACAAAATATATTGACATAATTTACTTTTTAAAATTGGGACACCCTGTATATTAAACCACCATTAAAAAGGTCTTTTAAATAGCTTTACAAAAATACTACATTTAATATATCTATCTTTAATAGTTTTGAAAATATACAAAAAATTAAAGATATATAAGGATTATTGTTTTAGGTTAGGAAATAAAAAAGTTATAGACATATAAAATGTTGACATGTTAGATTGGACGCACTGTACAAGAATTTGGTAATATAATGGTAGCACAGGGTGTATTAAACTATTTTGTAATTACCTGGTATAAGATAATTTATTTGTTATTTTAATTTAAATAAAATATATGTTATAAACAATGGAAAACTATACCGATTAATGTTTTACAATTTAGACCCAAAAAGATACTAAGATGGAAAATTCGATCAGTCTCGACTCGCATCGATGTTACTATCACGCGTTATATGTATATAGCGTCGCCTTTGAACTTCAACTTGTTAATCTCGGATGGCTGGCCATGCATAATTGATCTCGTATAATTTCAGGTGAGCAGGCAGTCCCGTTCACAGTCCGATCGACATCTGGCCGGTGAGTAGTTTAAAATATTGCTTCTATTAAATAGCTGTCAAAATGTCGATTCGGGTTAAAGAGTATAAATTCTTCCGGAGTCTCAGTGTCAAAGTTAATGATAATTGGCCAATGAGAAAGGCCGAACAACTATGGAAACTTATGCGGACTACCAAAATTGCAGGTTCGCTCTATTACCCCGAGTGTCAATGTTATTTACCAGAATGTATTTATCCTCCAAACCTTATAGGACTTGCACGTAGCCCCAATTTTGTTGGTTTTGTTATTCCAAAAACCTTAAAAACCATACTTACTTTCTACTACATACACAGAGCTTGTTTGGTACATACAATTTAACAGCAGTGCTATCTTTTAAAAAAGGGTAACATAAAACATGAAAAATTATATCGGTACAAAAGTTAGCTTTTTCTAAAAAATGATGTTCTTGCTTTTAAAGTAAAAGCAATGATTTAAATGTAATTTAAAGGCGATACTGTCAATAGGACTTGCAGCGGATAATAAACAAAATGGTACATACAGGGTGGCTATTTAAAAACGAAACTGAGGTAACTTTGAGCACTCCACTCATATGTCAATTTTTTATTTTAGGGAAACATTTTTGCCACTTTTACCCCTGAACTTCAACCTACTGGCAGGGGTGAGTCTAAGCCCCAAAATCTTAAATAAGAAGAGGGGCGAGTGATATCTTATTTTAAGAGTCCCTCTACCCTGATTACAACTACCAAGTCTATTATTTTCGTACTAGGAGATACTTTAAACTTTGCAGTTGTAATTAATCCTTCAGAATAAGCTATCACTCGATCTCTCTTATTATTTAAGATTTTGGGATTGAGTATCACCCCTACTAGAGGGTTGCAGTTCAGGTTCAATCAAAAATGACTTGTACGACCGTTTTTCCCTAAATGAACTGAAGTGCCCAAAATTACCTCTGTTTCGTTTTCAAATAGCCACCCTGTATAAAATTTACTTTAATAATATAAAAAAAACGAAAAAACGGTTAAAAAATAAAGTTTGGACTTGGAAATCTGATTTATGGAAAAACAATGGTCTATAGTAGGTTGTATTTATTGTAAAGCGAACGTTGTATATTTTTAATTATATTATAAGTTTGACAAAAAGTGTAAAAAACGTCTCCGAACATTGCGCTGAATGTAAGTAAGGGGGTTTATAGCAAGCTTAAAAAAATATACAGCGCCAGGCGTTTGCTAGAGTGGGATCGCGAGTTCTTGGTAAATATCTTTAAAAAATACCAATTTTTGTTGTAATATATAGTGTCCCAACTCTATTTATGCAGGAAATAACTTCGCCCCTGTACATGTTACAAAAATAAACTAAAAATAAAACATATTTATTTGGATACACCCTTTTTATTGACAGTACCAGTTAATATAGAAGGTGTGTCAAAAACATAATTTTCATTGTCAATTAGGTTTTTTTATTGAATTTATTGACCCTGTATATTTTAACAAAATTTAACTGTGCATTAATTTCTACAATAAAAATGTATAACACACGATACGTCAATCATTGCTGGTTTTTGAGATATCAGCAGTGTGCTAATATACTTATGCTCGCTTCTGTCGCTGTCAGAGTGACAAATAATATAATAACATGTAGGTAATTACCTTTTATTGTAAGAACTGCTAATAGGTATCTCTGCCATTTAGTTTATTTTAGATACATATTTATTTACTTAACACAAAAACCAGCCATAATAGGCCCTTAGCCATGTACTCCTAAGGTATTTTCGGTGTAGATAGATTGGATTTTTTCCTGTTCTTCAAATTTTCCCGGAAATTGCAAGATTTTTGTAATAATATATAAAACCAAAATTTGCATTTTTGTGGATGTGCCGCGAAGTTATTTGAAACACCGCATAGGCATAGGCCGATGACGTAGTTGGAGTGTGTCTACATTACAAAAGATACAAGCTACGGCATCCCTTTTCTATTACTTGTTCCTTTGTTGACATATTTATTTTACGTGATTCTTTTTTTTATAAGCACTGGCAACATTGGAAAGTTGATTGAACTCGCAAATTGTGGAATAAATATCAATCAATTTTAAAAATTATTTACAAAAAACTATAGACAATTTTGTTGAAATTTTAATTTTTCCATTTTTTAGTTTTTTACCATAGTAAAATTTCGGCTAAGAGCCTATGACCTATTGTTGTTTTTTTAGTGCAGTTAAGTAAATATGTGTCTAAAATAAACTAAATTGCTGTCATACCTATTGGCAGTTCTTACAACGGTAGGTAGTTAGTTACATGTTATTATATTATTTGTCACTATAACAGTGACAGAAGCATTTAAAAATAATTAGAACCGAAATATTATTTTGTTTCTTCACTTTTAATCGTTATATTAGCATACTACTGATATCTCAAAAACCATCAATAGTTAAAGTATAGTGTGTTATATATTTTTGATGTAGAACCTAATGCACAGTCAAAATTTGTTTAAATATACAGGGCGTTACTATAAAAAAAAAACCACTTGACAATTAAAATTATGTTTTTTGAGACACCTTGTATAATAACTAGTAGTGTCAATAAAAAGAATGTACCTTTTTTATTTTATTTTATTTTTGTATCTTCTACAGGAGCGCAGTTATTTCTGTTTATAAATATAAGTGGGACACCCTGTATAGCACTAAGGTGCTAGTTTAGCACCAACTTTATTAAATTTATCGGGTGGTACTGTCTCGACGGCAGACAGCACCTGCACGGATATTTCTGACAAAAAGTGTGTCCACTCTTTGTTTGACCTCCGGACAGTGCGGACGTGCGTAGAGGACTACAAAGTTCTTCCCGGAGTGGCGGCTAGAGGTGTCGTACGAACGTTTTTTACCTTCGGGGATCAAGGAAAGATTCACGCTAAATTGACGGCATCTTTCTTCTGGATCTAAGCGCTGTGAGCGAAGATTCCTATAAGCTGATGGTATCCTGTTTGGTGGTGAACACGAGGTATTTCTCAAATGGCGGGAAATAGATGGGCGTGCCATGGGAACTGTCAGTAGTGAAAGTGAAGGTTATACGTAACACCAGTAGCAGATCTTGTTTCGACATCCGACAATTTATGCATTGCATCGATTGTTGAATTATTTGTTTTCTTTTGGAATTTCTGAGAGCTACGAGCTCGATTGTCCAGATTTTCCGCCGACGAAGCCCTGGAAAGCATAGTCCGGAAGGGGGAGAGTGGTGGATTTGACCTGAAGGAACCAAAACCTAGAAAAAAAATAGAAATAGAATAGAAAAAAGTGTGTCACTTCTCAATCCGCCCCTGGGCTTTCTTCATCCTTAGATTGGAGAAATGAAAATAGCTTTTTTCATTAAAAAACATGTTTTATGCAACAGTTCTTAAATGATTAGTAGTGGTTTCATGTCAAATTTTGGGTAGCATGGCTGAGATTCTTTAAGAAACAAAAGGAAAAGAAAAATGGGGAAAAATAAAAGAATAATATACAGTAACATATATCTATAAAAAAGACGTACAAGCATTAAAAAGAGAGGTAACCTACCTCATATTTGCATAAAACAGGCTGTTGTAAGTGATTATTGTTATATCATAGATTTTCAAAAAAAAAACGAAAAACGTGCACTTTGTTTTTTAAAACATCTGGTGATAATGTTTAACAAATTTTGACTTCGTCAGTTAAAAATGACACGTCAATTATCTGAAACTGCTTAAGTAGTCTGCAGAATAGAAGGAGAATATATATTTACTTGAAACTTCTTTTTATTTTAATATGATTTACTTACATCAATGTTTATGTTTACGCCAGACGCTAATGCAGTTCATTTTTAAAAACCCATGACATGTGGTACTCTCCTTAAAACGGTTATTTTTATAATCAAATTTGACATAAAAATAAGTAAAAGTATTTCTCTTTCTAGTCCTTGTACGTCTTTTTTACGAATATAACTGTACTAAAGTTCTTTCAGAAGTCGTATTCTGTAATTCATATTAATTTTTGTTCCTTTCTTTTTTAACGTCGGTTCTTATTTAATTTAGTCGATGGTGACCGAAAATGGGTTATAGAATTGGTAGTCTGATATTTATTATGCTACAGAGCAGAGATCTCATTACTTATGTTCTTACATATTCTTGGCAAGGGGTGACAAAAACGGTTCATCTTCAACACATTCTCGGCCCACTTTTCATTTCATTTACCCCTTATTAACGTTTTTTTGTGCCATAGTTGGATCACCAAAGGTCTTCCGCAACATTTTGTTGTCTTGTCCGCACAAAAATATTCGTTCCGCAAACAAAATTTGATGCAAGTTCTTTGCTTCACAAAATCATTCCTTGCAAAAATCAAAAAATTTACTTTTGGTTGTTTACAAAAACAGGTGTAACTTAAAGATAATTAAACCCTTTGACTATCAGTTCTACATAAAAATTATGAAGAAAAGTTCATTAAATCAGTGGCGGCTGGTGATGGCTAATTTGATAGGCACACCCCCACCATAGGTAAAGGCCAATGTTTAAAATTTTATATAGGTCTCTTATTATAGGTAATTAATCAATTTTTTCTGGTAATAGGTTAAATAGTAAAATAAATAAAGGGTTAAAGTAATTTTATAGACTGTAATAATCAACAATTAACAAAAAATATTAGTATATTTAACAATGGTGCGGGTGTGCCCACCAAATTGGCCCACCAGCCGCCACTGATATAAACAAGATACGAAATGAAAAATAGGAAGCACAAAAGCTGTATTTTTATTTGTTTAATTTAAAGAAGGCACGAAATTTTTATTGGATGGGTTTTTTGTTGGGTACACGCCTGGAAAGAATGGGACCGCTTCGATCCTGGTCCCCGAGCTAGTCCTATTGACCCCTATGAACTGGCCGGTCGCCTGAAACAAAATAAAGAAAAACTCCCCAAAAACCCAAAAAATTCTAATTTAAAACGACGTTTTGTGGCAAGTCTGCCACCGTTGTTAAAAAATAAAAATTAACTAATATTTAAATTAAAAATGATTTAAATTTTAGGCTTTCTAATATTGCAAGCTGAAAATAGTTTGACATTTGTTCATGAGTGACATAAGTAACTGGTGTATCTATTATTTGTAATACAAAGGTGATGAGTTAGTTGATTTTTAATTTTCCTGAAGATACTTCAGTATCGAGCAAAGGCAACCAAGTGTTATTAGGATTAACTGAAATTGATGCTACACAATTATCTTCATTTAATAATATATACGCACTTTCTTTCATTTTGCGTTTTTTAGAAAAAAATTAGTATATTATATTATATTTGTATTACAAGATATACCAGTTAGTTATGTCACTTATGACACAAATGTCAAACTATTTTTAGCTTGCAATATTAGAAAGCCTAAAATTTAAATAATTTTTAATTTAAATAATAGTTAATTTTTTAACTTAATTTTAACTTAACAACGGTGGCAGACTTGCCACCAAAACGTCGTTTTTAATTAGAATTTTTGGGTTTTTTGGGGGTTTTTTTATTTCGTTTTAGGCGACCGGCCAGTTCATAGGGGTCAATGGGGCGGAACAGGGTCAGCTCGTAAACCCCGGGACCAGGACCGAAGCGGTCCCATTCTTTCCAGGCGTGTACCCAACAAAAAGACCATCCAATAAATGAATCCGCCTAATCAATATAGAGCATATCTTCAATTTACGAAATTTTTTCACACATTTACACAGACAGTGGCGTATGTTCTTTTATTAGAAATATTTCTTCAGTTGCCGCTCGAGACGCCACTGGATTTATTAAATGTAATTAAGTTAGTTCTGGTTAGATAAATTGCCCCTTTAAACTCGTAAATAACATCGCCAAATTAAAACAAAATTGGTTAAGGATATTTAGAATAATAAAAAAATACATTACAAATACACCCTGTTTCTTGAGAACGGGAAATTTGCGGACCATGTTTAAATGATTTTTTTATACTTGCAATAGTAGAATCTACCTGTTCTTAAGTTTTCTTCAACATTCTGTAATACCCTATATGTTTAAAATATTTTCAATGCATAATAAGAGATAAGAATATCTACTACTTGTGTTAGTCTTGGGGACCCTAAGGAATCCCGAAAAAAAAACGATTTTGACAGTTTCTGCAATTTACTGAAGACTGGTGGGTGCTGGCGCAAAACTTACACGGATTCGTGTTCAGGACGTAAAAATACAACAAAAAACGTATATCGCATGTCTGGGTCAGTACTTTATTGCTCGTAAGAAAATATTGCTTAAAAATATTCTTAAATAGGACGAGAAAATATGGTGAACAGAACTTACCCAGAAACTTAAAGTAAAGAATAGGAAAATAATAAAAAAGAATAGATTATCCAAACAACACCAGTTTATAAAAAAAAGTATCCAACCTAGAGATGTGATATAAAGTTCTCATTGTATTTTTACCTTCTAAACACGAATCCGTGGTCAGTTTAGCTCCATTATCCTTTAATCTTTAGAAAATTGGAAAATACCGTCAAAATTGCATTTTTTGGGGGTTTTTAAGATAAATCGAAAACACATCTTAGGGTCCAACACTTTGTTCTTATTTGTAAAGTGCAGCGTCCAATTTTCAACTTATCATATTAGCTAAAGAGTTACCCAGATCTCATACCCTTCTTTTTTTTATTTAATATCTGTAAGAAATAATAGTTAGCCTGGCTTGCGGGTCCCCCTTTAAGCCCGGGTCCCGGTAATTTATACTGCCTTCAGCGCCCTTTCGTCGGGCCTGGGTACCGGACAACCAGAAACAAAGTATTTACGGTCTTGGCTACTGTAAAAGGAGGTTTTAGTATCTAGCTCTGATATGTTTTTAGAACTTTACTGTACAACTGTAACGGATGTCATGTTATAAATTCCCGCCTTCCCCTCCCCCAATTGTTTATTTTTTATCGTACAAAATAAATAATTATATCCGTTTTTGGCTAAAATTTTTTAGTTTCCGATTCAATAATTAGATATTTAATATCTCCTAAAATATACAGGGTAGGGCAGAAAGTATTTTTTTTTAATGGATGACCCTGTATATTAAATCACTTATAAACAAATTTTTTAAAGAGCTTCATAAAAATACTATACAGTGTGTCTCCAAAAGGTCTGTACAAAATGCTACCATAGACTCCTTGGGCCCAAATACCTACAATGATCTAACGCCTTTATCTTAGTCCAAAAGTTGATCGTTTGCGAGATACAGGGTGTCAAAGTTTTTTTTATTTTCGTTATTTTTAAATATTATATTTATTATTTAGAAGTTTTTAGACGATTCGGCATAGGGAGGTTTTTTTAAAGTAAAAAATTAAAAGCTTCTCATATTTTTGCTTTGACTCTATAGAGAGAAACCTGCAGTCCTCTGCTTTTGTTTAAAGTATCGTTACTTTTTGTTGTCTAGGTATATTATAATTCTAGTAGATCATTTTTATTTTTCCATGTTTTTGCACAAAAGGGTTATACCTAACAAATATCTCTACGAGCAACCGATTCTGATATATTTTACATTAAACATTTTATATCTCATAAAAAAGATTATTTTCATTTCTTTACTCTCTATTTAGGCCACCCGGGTTTCTCCAAAAGGTCTGTAGAAATAGTGACTACAATTTCCTTACGTAAAAATATAACAATTTAACCCAATTTGCCTTAATTAAAAAGCTGATCGTTTGCGAGATACAGGGTGTCAAAATAAAAAATATAAATGGAAAATGTGACACCCTGTATCTTGCAGATCAGCAACCTTTCGACTATGGTAAATTGCATTCGATTTTTGTATTGTGGCCCAAAAATTTTGGGGTAGTATTTTGTACAGAGCTTTTGAACACTACCAAGTGGCATAGATTAAGCGTTAATGAATGCAATGGCAAAGTTTGGTATGAAATAAAATATTTAATCTGAATTATCTCAAAAACGGTTGCTTGTAGTGATATTTATCAAGTATACTTTTTTATGCAAAAAATATAAAAGAATAAAAATTCAATACTAAAATTATAATATACCGATGCACAAAATAGTTATGACAGTTTGAACCTAAGCAAAGGAATGCAGGTGGCTCCCTCTACATGTGACGACAAAAACATTACCCTATTTCGGTTCTCTGGAAAACTTCTTAATACCGAGTTTTGTTAAAAATGTCTTCAAGTAAATAATATATATATATATATATATATATATATATATATATATATATATATATATATATATATATATATATATATATATATATATATATATATATATATATATATATATATATATATATATATAAAAATAACTAAAATAAAATAAAAACTTTAACACCCTGTATTTTGCAAACGATCAACTTTTCGACTAAGGTGAATTGCGGTAGATCGTTGTATTTTGGTCCAAGGAATTTGTGGTAGCATTTTGTACAGACCTTATAAAGACACCCTGTATTTGATATATCTATCATCATTAGTTTCGGAAATATGGTCATCCAAATCTAAAGCATAAGTGTAAATTTTAATTATGTTAGGTTATATGTATTATGACAATAATTGCCCAATAATTTTATTTATGGCCATATTTCCAAACCATTACAGATAGACCCATAAAATATGGTATTTTGTAACGCTCTTTAACAACAAACAGGGCGTTTTATTTAAAAAAATATATACTTTTTCTCGTACCCTGTATCTTAAGAGAAACAAGGATTCTAATAAAAGATTCAGATATTACAGAATAATTCCTACAAAATAATGTTTTATACGTTAAAAAACAAAAAGTTAGGGCATGTTAGTTGATTACGTTTCTAATGGGAATTAAAAATTATTATTCTTCAGATTTGCATGCCCACATTTCGAAAACTAATTGAGAAAAGTATATGAAGTGTGGTATTTTTTAAAGGGTTTTCAAATACCTTTTAATGGTGAAATAATATACTGCATGAGCAATAGGTTTTGGTATATTGGCCAGTAATGCAATAACAAAACAAGCATTATTAGTCACCCATGTTTACATGCCGGTATTTAGTTAGACTGTCTCTTTTTCTCACATTGACTATGTGTTATGTTATTTAGCTAAACCGGTATAGAGTGTTTCATTAGATAAAAACATACTTTTTGTCGTACCCTGTATATCTTAAAAGATACTAAAATCTGATTACCAATCCGGAAACTACAGAATTAACCCAACAAACCAAAGACAAATATGCAACTATAATTGTCTTTGAACAAACTGATATTTTTAATTATTTTGTAGGTAAAAAAATAGAAAAGTTAGGGGTGTAAATTTATAACTTGATGTAGTACCGGGTCTACATACATAGTTTTATCTTGGATTCGATTGGTACTGATTATTGGCTCCTTTTAAGTTATTGAAAGTGCAAAACTGAAAAGGAAAAGGAGGTGGGTAAAGATTAGCCCTCTTTTTGCCCATCATAGTCACGAAAACTAAAAGTTTTTATTAAAATTAATTTGTTATATCGATAAGAAGTTTAGGTATTTGGGTATTAGTCTTTACATTTTTTAGAAGTAGTACATATACAAAACAAAAATTAATAGCAAGTCACATAAAACGTCCGTCGATCTTGGTAGGTACATTTGTTGAAATTTTGTTATTTTGAGTGATTTTTTAAATTTTCTAAATCTGTCATGCAGTCGATGCACCAAAATTTTCTTTAGTCTTTTAAGAGGATGCTGTAGCAGTAAATTGAGCTAAAACGCGATTCGCTTTTTATATAGTTGTTTTGGAAAAAGTTGTTTATAGAAAAGTTTCTTAAAATAATCTAAAGATTATCGAAAAGTGGTTATTTTTACGGTTTTATAATTTTTGGGAATTTCATGTGTTACTTATAAACATTACTAAAAATCAATTAACTTTCCGATAATCTTTGAATCATTTAAAAAAACTTTTCTATATAAAACTTTTTCCAAAACCAATATTTATAAAACGGCAGCAAATCGCGTTTTAGTTTAATTTACCGTGCTACGGCATCCTCTTAAAAATTACAGTAATTAAGTTAAACACAGCCACTTAAAAAATGCCAAAAACTTTTTTTGCATCTTTTAATTTTTTTCCATTATTTCCATATTTGTTGAAATTTTGTTATCTGTGATTGTTCTCATTTTTTACTAAAAAGTCTGCTAAGCCTCGACGCGCCAAAACAAATAAATGCTGCTTTAGCTTAAAAATGATTGTACTGCAAGTTTTAAAAAATCATTTTAAAGCTTAAAGTTTCTAGTATTGAGATCTTATGATGAAAACAATTTTCAAGCAACTTGTACCGCGCAATCCTTATTACTACCGAGAAGATTTTTTTGGTTCTGGTCTACAAACTTGGAAAAAAATAACTTAACCACTGTATGGAGTTTTAATTTGCTTTTTCAGTTCAATACGACCCCTGAGATATCGAGGTTTATACTTATAAGCAAAAGCATTTACTTCAAATTTTATAAGTATAATAAGCATTTGCCTCTTTTAATTTATATGATCCATTGTCACCTTACAGTATCGCATGCGTGATCAACGTAATGTCGTATAAAAATCCGGTTTGTTATGCGAGATTATATTGATTTCGAATGCGATACTGGGCATTCGAAGTTGAAGAATCGCCCTGACTAATGTTTTGATTTTCTGTAATTAACTTTTCTCAATTTTAATCGTTTAATTCCCTTCTTCTCAGTATGCTACAGCTTAATACATTTCTAACCAAATTGGCACATTTTAGAAAAGTAAATGTATTTGTATATATAATATAATTTATTTGTAATTAAATTTTGCATTAGAAAGTAAAAAATATACAGCGTAATGTCTACGGTTGCGCAGGACACGGCAAAGTATGTTCCATTACAATTTTCTCTTTATTATTACAATTGTATATATACAAGTCACATTATTTACATCTGTTAAAGAACATTTCCTCAGAATATGAATGACCATCTTCTTTGAAATTGAGACCAGGTTCTCAGGACAACCCTCCACCTGGGGGCTGGTGTTAGCCCTTGAGGAAATAATGCTATTTTTTCCAAATTACTTTAAAGATTTTTCTATTGTGTTTTTGTTTTAATTCTTTTTTAAATTGATTTGGCTGAATTTTTAAGTTATTTTGAATTAATATTTCAGAAAAAAATGTTCAAAAACCTGATTCCCTAAAGCAAAGTGTGTTCCGGCGCCTTAGTCCTTGCTGGCTATTAGCGTCGATACATTTTGCACTTTTTCCGGCTTCTTGAGCTACTAAATTTCTGACCTGGCCGCCGGCAGGATTCGAACCCACCTCACGTCGGTTGTACGCTCAACGACCGGGCTCTGTAACACGCTAGGTCAACCCCCGACTAATTTTTACCTTAGAAGGTGAAAAAATGACGGTTTCTGATAAAATACACGACTGCTTATTTATTTTAAAACGCATAATTGTTTATTTTTTATTTTTGTTTTTTTACCATGTCGTCTATGGGTACTTTTTAAAAGGAATTAAAGTGGCTTTAATCTTTTTTTTCTCGAAAACGAAACTAGATACAAAAAAACAAAAGACTAAATAGTTGTATTATTAATTTCTTCATTAAAATATAAAAACGACAAAAAAGTCAGTGCCATACTTTTTTTCTCAATAATATAAGTTGCATTTTTTCATGAAATAATATAAGGAATAGACATTTTATTAAATTTAGGAAAACTTTCCCGAAACGACTACTCATAGAGAAAGTTCTGTCAAAACACAAAATTACCAGAATAGTACCAAATTATATGCTTTCTTAATCAGGATATTCTTTAAATTCAAGCTAATTGACAATATAAACTACTTATTATGCTTATAGCTTGCAATGTTTTTTGTCACAAAATCAATCTTGAAATTTCCCACGTTGGTGATTTTGAGCTGACTTAACTAATTTAATTAAGTTAGTGCTAAATTAGTCTCCTTATGCCACAAATAAAGCAAAATTACAACAGAATTGGGTAAAGGATATTTAGGATATTTACGAAACCAAACCAAAACTTTTACACCCTGTACCTTGAGAATGATAAATGTGTTGACTTAAGTAGATATATTATATATTTTTTTTATTATTTTAATAAGGGACTACCTATTTAATTTACAGCATGTTTCCGGTAATTTTTTATTCGCTGTTTAATTTAAAATAATTTTATTTTTATTGTGTATCCACGTATCATCATAATTAAGTTTCTTCCAGCGAGTAATTGTTATATATAGATTTCTTCAGAAAGTCATTAGTTTCAAATTATTATTTAATTATTTTTGGCAATGACAAAATCTTTAAGTATTTAAACTAACATTAGAAAGTTGTTTTTAAATTGCGCATTATATATCAACAAAAACTATAAATAAATAACGTTGGTTTTTCAGAGATCGAGGCGGCTGAAGCGTGCAAATGGCTCCGAGCGACCGGATTTCCTCAATATGCACAGATGTACGAAGGTAAAGCCATTTTATCCCTAAATATAGTAGCCTTAAATTTGTTGTTCTAACCCTAATAATTTGGAACTACTGAAGTGGTAAATTAATATTAGACCTATATTATATATTTACCGAATTAGGGCAAACTGCCCAAAATCCTACGGTTTGATCCACGATATCAGGTAGTTTCAAATATCAGGACTTGGTGATAACGTTGACATAAATCATTTTAATAAAACTTCAAGCAAGAAGCCAAAAACTTTGTACACACCGGAAGATAAATCGCTGTAGAGAGCCAATTCCGACGTTTTAAATTTTTTGGCAGTACTTCAAATAATGTTATTTGTTTAGTGTTTTACTTCAAATGGGTTACTCGCAAAATCACACACTTACACCCTGATTAACGATATTTCTGTAATTCCGAAGAGCTTTAACTGATGAGTCTCTAAGTACAGTAACCACCATCTGACAAGACTCAACCCTGCCCGTCATCCCCACTCTTTCTAAAAATTGTATCTCATTTTTTTTAAATCAAAAAATCCTCAATAAAGGCCATTAAAATTACTAAAGTTGTATTATATTACATTTTTTCGAGCACCCTGTATAATTGGCGAAAGTGACAAAAATGCGCAATTTAACAAAAACTTTGACACGTTTCGTCAGCCAAATTGCCTGTCTTTTTACTGAATGCACAATGCTTTTTTACTCCTATTAACACCTTTTAGAAATATAATGTCTGATGATGTGCAGGCCTAATTGTCGTATTAAGCATGTGATGACTCATCACTATTAGAAATTTTGCCGTACAGAAATACCGTTACCCGGAGGGTTCACAATCTCTTTCACTAACGTTTCCGAGATTGCACAATGTCAATAAAACAACTATGTTGGACGTGGTTTCGACAGGATTTACCATCCCGTGAAGGAAATTTTACCCAAGAAAATACCAAAAAAATATTAGACAAAAATATTGTTGGGAGGCCTCATTAATCAAGAGAATCTTAAGAAAAAAAATGATCATGTAAATTGGTGCAGTACAACTCTTTCACATCTTGCTGAAAACGTTGGCTTAGGGTTTTAAATGTTTGGATTAAATTACTAACCAAAAAAAAAAAAAATAAAAAAACAAATATTATTTATTTCTAGTGTTTCACATTCAAAATTACGCATTTGGTCAGCTAAAAATTAAAAATTTGCTCAATAAGAATAGGTCTGACGTTAACAAAAACACCAAAACATTTTTAGATATGCAATTTCCTATCGATATATCGCAAGCCGCCCAAGACCATCCATTTCTCGAACCAGACGTTTTGCATTCTTTATTTCTGTCGTCTTCGAAATACTTAACAGTTGCGCCTCCATTTGCATCAGCAACGAGTTACACATACTGATGAATCTGATGATGAATATTGCGCTTTGAGCGAAAACTGGACATATCAAAGTGATATTAGGCGATGGTCTAGAACATGTTCAAAAGGACTTATTCGTAAGTTAAAGTTTTTTAAAAGGTAAACAAGACGTTGGAACATAATTATACTTTTCTTGTAGCTAATCTCGAGGAAATAAGTAAGCGTATGGAAAGTAGTAGTCTTTCAAGCCAAGAGAGAAAGATGACGTATTTGAGAAATGCACGCAAAGCCCAAAAGAGCGATTGAGAAGAGCAGGTTCCAGTAAATTTAGACGACGGAGAGATGGTGTCTTTTTTAGTGAGAGGGAATCAACCTTAGATACAGTTTCACCTATAGGCAGCCTAAAAACTCTAGAACTTAACCATATATCCGATTCCGAAATAACACCTCGACATCAGAGACGTGTTAGAACAAAAAGTTTTGATAAAACGGAGACCTGGTCTCAACCTCCAAGCGCTGCAGATCGGTAAGTTTTTAAATATTTTTAAAAGCTTTTATCGCAATACCTCGTAGAACTGCAGGCGAAAAAATTCTCCCTAACAGCGTTTTTACACTCCAAACATGCTTCTTTTGCTTTCCAAGCTATTAAGATTTTAGTTTATATTGCTTTTTTATGACAGGGTTGTTTGGCAAAAATTACCAGAAAGCGAAGCAAACACAACTAGAAGACACAGAGGAGGGACATGGCCAGTCTGGAGAAAAAATACCATTATACAATTTATCTGCTCAGCAGTTACAGGTGCTGCGAAAGCTTGCCCTTCTTAAGCTTACCTCCCACATGGAAAAGTACTGTCCATCTCATCGAACAGGGGTGGAATTGGGATCTACCAAAGTTTATACGGAAAATGAAAGCCCCTGTATATAAAGGTAAAACAAGCTAATTGCGTACAACATATCGCTACAGGAACTAAATATATTTTAAACACAGTGTATAAATGTTTTTCACAATATCATACATTATTCCAACCGATTATAGTACTAGGAATTTTAATCTTTGTCTATTATTTTCAGATAAAAACGTATTTGGCGTACCTCTAACAATAACATTACAAAGAACAGGCCAAGTACTACCAAGAAATATTGAAGAGGCGTTGCGTTGGTTGCAACAGAACGCAACTGATCAAGTTGGAATTTTTCGAAAACCCGGAGTCAAATCGAGGATTCAGGGCTTTAAGAAATCTTGTAGAATCTAATGTGTCTGTTGATTTTCTGATCAACAATCGTACGACGTTGCGGATATGGTTAAACAGTATTTTAGGGACCTACCCGAGACTTTACTGACGAACAAGCTATCTGAAACTTTATTTTAATTTTTCAATGTAAGTATTACATTTATACGTATCGTAGCTTAAAGACACATTAAGGGGGATAATAACAAAAAATAACAACAACAAAAAATTATGTATTGAAAGAAAAATAGTACATATTTAATTATGAAAAAATAATTTCTTTAACACACATATGTATTTCAAGATATGATTTAAAGATAATTAAAATGTAATAACTATCGAAATAAATCAATCAATGCTGTTTTTATTTAATGATGGTTTTAATTTCTTTCGAATTTAAAATATTTTTAAACAGTAATAATTTGTATGTTTTTAAATCATTTTTCGTATCCATACAAACCATTGTAAGGTCAACTTTTTAAGAGCAATGCATCCCTGTATTTAAAGTTTAATTGTGGCTTTTTGGTTTTGAGATATTTTCATTTTTATTTTTCTTACGTTGGTCATTTTGTTTTTTAAGTACATTTTAAAAGAACCTTTATCGTGTTTATTTTTGAAAGGATTAAGCTTAGCCTGAGCCGTTTAAACCAGGAGCTAATAAATCGAGTCAAAACTTAGGATGTTTATAAAACACTTTTAAATGTCGCTTAGGGGTGCCCAAAGCTACACCACTGGTTAAGACACTCACAAATTGTTTAAAATTTGCAAATAAGTACTCATGACTTATTAAAATGGTTTCATATTTAAGTTATTCTATAATTATCTACCTATTTTTATTTGCTTTTAACATGTCTCTAATGGCTGTAATTTGTTTTTAAAGTACCTATTTTTAAAATTCTGAATGTATCCTTATTTACAATGAATATCGATTTTAACTTGTTGTGCCCGAGCATGCCGGCATATATGGCTATTTTCATAACTGGCTTACTGGTTTATTTTTTTATCGATTGTCCTTTACCACCTATGCTTTAAGTTTATGTAGGGCGTCTCATATAAAATTTAAACTATTTGAGATGATACAAAGACTATTATCAAAGAGTATGAAGTTGAGATAGTGCTTGCAAGCAGGTCCGTATTAACTGTTTGGGCGCCCTAGGCTGGAATTGTTGGGGCGCCTATTGTATTTAAAAAAAAAACACAAAAATTTGAAGAGCAAAAAGGTCCTTTCCTTCGTGGCGCCTATTTTAATCCCGGAGCGCATTACTCAAGAATATAATTGAAGAGCAAAAAAAATATTATTCCCGCTGTAAACTTTTTAAAACATTTTCCCTGTCTGGCGCCTATTATTTCAAGGCGCCCCTAGGCTGTAGTCTAGTCACCTTAGTGCTTAATACTCAAGTGGTAAAACTTTGTAATGGTTTTTATTAGTTTTTTCCCTCATAACAGTTTAAATATAGGTTGTTTCCAAATAAGATGCTGATTATTATGAATGTAAATCTTTAGAGAAATTTATATAAGCATCATAAAAGTCCAAATGAACTTATGTCCTAAATGTTTTAACTTTTAAAATACAGAGTGGTTACGTTAAAAAAGATCTTTTGCTTTTATTTCATTTGAAGCATACTTTTCGAATAAAAAAAAAAAGAATTAATTTCCTTCATGGTTATATGGCTATAACGTGGTAATTGTTAGAAAATGCATTCTCGGTGTTTTAAAGAACCCTTGTAACAAGTGTTTTAAAGGATATAAGGACTTCTTTACAAATCTTTTACGTTCCGTTTAAATTAAAAAATATACAGGGTGTCCCAACTCTGTTTATACACAAATAACTTCTGCCCTTGTACTAGATACAAAAATAAACTTAAAAATAGAGAAATGTTTATTTTTATACTCTTATTATTGACACTGTACCAGTTTATATACAGGTTGTCTTAAAAACAGAATTTTTATGGTCAATAAGGTTTTTTAAATGGAACCCTATATATTTTAACAAATTTTGATTCTGTATTAAATTCTACATATAAAATGTATAGCACACTATACGTTAATTGTTGCTGGTTTTTGAGATATCAACAGTATGCTTATATACTTTTTAGCGATTAAAAGTTGAAGAAAGGAAATAATATTTTGGTTTTAATTATTTCTAAATAATTTTGTCACTGTCAGAGTGACAAATAAATGTAATTAATTACCTTTTTTACGTTTACCAGTTTTTAGACACATATTTACTTACTTAACTCCAAAAACCAGCAATAACTGACGTATTGCTGTTTTTTAGTGCAAGTAGAAAAATATGTATCTAAAGAAACTAAATTGCTGACATACCTTATTAGAAGTTTATACAATAAAAGGGTATTAATGACATTTTATTATATTATTATCACTTTGACGGTGACAGAATTATTTAAAAATAATTAAAACCAAAATATTATTTTTCTTTCTTCACTTTTAATCGCTAATAAGTATATCAGCATATTGTTGAAATCTCGAAAACAGGCAATACCTTGACGTATATACATTTTTGATGTAGAATTGATAACAGAATCAACATTTGGTAAAATATACAGGATGTTTCATTAAAATAAACCAAATTTACAACAAAATTTTGTTTTTAGGTACACCCTGTATATAAACTGATACTGTTAATAAAAATGTATCCAATTAAACATTTCTTATTTTAAGGTTTATTTTTATACCTAGTACAGGGGCGCAGTTATTTGGTGTATATAAATGAAGTTGGGACACCTTGTATACACGTTTAGGCAAATAAAAGTTTTCAAGTAAAGCAACAACAAAGCGGGATTTATGCAGGGTGAAAAAGAAAATTTAGAATTAAATTTGTTTATTTTTAAATAATTTTGTTGGTATTATTACTATTGGTAATTTTAGTAGATTTTATTTTACTTTTGCTACTGGAACTTTGCTTAATTCTACATATAAAAGGTACTTTTAGTCGATAAACTTAAAGGCCTTTAACGGTATTCTATATAATTTTAAACTTATAATATGTATTTAAAAGTAATAACAATTTCAGTTTTTAAACATTTTTTTTTTTTTGTAAAAATACCTATTGTCTTTAATTTAAATGATAACCCTATCGTATCATATTAGCTTAAAATTTAAATATTTTAAAACCAAAAATTTCAAACTATCTTTTTATGCAAAACTAAACCGAAAATAGGTACCAAATACCAAATTATCAATAAATTATGACAGTGATGCGAAAACAATAAATAAATTTGTCCAAAGCTATGCCTCTGGTCCATAATAGTAACTAAAGTTTGTTATTAGAAGGTGTATTTTGGTCAGTGTTTTAACTTATCAAGTTTTATTCTAAGCAAAAACCCCATTTGAAAAATACAATGATAATCCCAATTTGAAAAAAATTTTGGACCTCTGTTTATGTGAACTTTATATCTTTAAAATTGATTTATAAATAATACCCTTTAGTTTACCGCATCGTTAATTAATACCCTGTATACCGCATGTTTTCTTTATAATCATCAGACGCATTTAATTCCGAAGGTTATGGACCAGTTCATTATAGATTGAGCAAGCAAACATCTTCAAAATATTTTTCTTTTAAACATAAAATTACATTTTCAAGTAGTTGACTATATCATCAAGGAACCAATAAAAATAAAAATAATCATTCATTTTCAGACGTGCCGGTTTATTTACGGCGTGAATCTGTACTCTGTGCCCTGCTTCTTGATGCCAGACGAGCACATTGAAGTGTTGCAAGCCTTGCTGCACTTTTTGCTATCGATTGCAGAACACTCCGAGATCAACCAAATGAACGAGAGCAATTTGGCCATGTGTTTGTGCAACTCATCTTTATTTCACTACTCCTCAAGCTTACAAACAAAATGTAGGCTCTCCACACTCCAAGGAACTTGCTGAAAATAAGGCTGGATATGGATTGCTTGTATTATTTTTTGAAAAATTTTTAACAGTTTGTTTAAGGTAAGTTGATCTTTTAAACGTTTATGAGGTTTCCACAGACGATTAAACCGATCGTCTTTGGGAGGATTGAAATATTAAAACTCGATTTTTTAAACTGAAATATAGAGTAAACTACTTTCAAAATAAACAGAAAAAGAATGCGTACTTTTTCAATAAATTTTAAAAAGGTATTTTTCAATGATGATACAATATGCAAAAATACGCATGCCATCGGTAATTGTCTTTTTATACTTTAGTATCTAAAGGCGTAAAAAATGGTACGAGATGCCAGATTTAAAAATTTCATACTTTAACTATAATAACAATATATATTTTTTATCTTTGGACAACCACTCGAGGGTTAAAAGCCTAAATACTACCAGTACCGTGGGTGTTTTAGCGAGGTAAGAGGGAGTTTGTTGACACGGGACTTAAATACTTGAAGATTTGGGGGAAGGAAAAGACCTCCGCGGGCAGTAGGTTTTACATTCTAGGAACTCAGGGATAAAGGAACGAACAAATGTGAGAAGATTTGGGGTCTGTCCAGTTGTATCGTATAGAGATGCATACGCGCGGCACCACGAGTTTCTCTGTTGGAAACCGTGAGTGGAGGAATTATACTAGACAATTCTTCAGAACAGAAGCCATGGAAGTACCTATAAAAGCGTTAAATCCCCACAGCCCGACGATGGGCAAGAAAAGGAAGCCATTCTGAAAGTGAAGGATCATTAATGAGGCGAATAGCTCTTCTTTAACTGGAATAAAGAATGCTAAGGGTTGTGAGGGACGCCATGCTCTAGATATGACAATATTAATAATTTATTGGCGTTTACATACTAAAGTATTTATACAGGTCAATTCAACAAAAAGTAATCAAAAATACAATAAAAAAATAAGAGGTCGCATAAGCATCTGTTATATAAAAAAAGGCCATTTAGAAAATTAAAGACAATTATTACAGTTTTACTATAATTGTCTTTGGTAAAATTCTAATAACAAAACATGAATTTAAAAGATATAAAATAAATAACGTTAATTAAAATTAAATAGGTAAACAAAACATTCCAAACTCGCGAATTGTGCATATTGTAGAGTGTGTGTAGATCTTCATACTGGGTGTATTTTTATAGATGTTGCTTGATAAAAACAGGATTTTCGACTATTATAAGTAATGGTAGAATAACCAGAACTAAGATTAAAGTTACCAATCGCAGTCACCCTATTTGGATAATCCTGTATAGTAATATACAGCGTGTCTCCGGAAGTTCTTACCAAATGGGAAACCTTGTATTTATTAACTTTACAAAAAAAGTACCTTTTTATAGAAAGTCCTGCTTGATGAGAAAATACATTTTTAGAAAAATATGTGTATGTTAAATATACAGGGTGGCATAAAAAAGACTCGTTTCCAAATTAAAGTATTTTTAAGCCACCACAAGTATATGTATATCCAACATACAGTTATTTTGGTGGAAATGTATTGTAAAGAGGCACTTTTTTCATCAAGTTTAGTTAGTTAAAAAGTTTCCCATTTGGAAGGAACGAAGACACATGTAGTATTAACAATTTTTTGTATGGTTGACCAAAACAGACCTTTATTTTATTTGTTTATTTAGTATATTAAACCGCTTTGAATATGCTGATCGAATAGTTCACAGACAATGGAATTGGAACCGAATGTCATCGGTTTAGTTCAAGCGTCTGTGGTATGGTAGGTGTTAACAAGTCCCCCAAGTCCTACAAATTCGATTTACCAATATAATATAGAAAATTGAAAGAAGGTTAATTCAGGCTAAATTGTCTGATATTTTTGTTACCAAAATGCAGTTTTAATTATAAGGCATTTGAATTGTCAGCGCAGCATAGTAATGTTAACCTAATTTTGTAAAACAAAATTTCGGTTTGTTTCACGTGACCAGGTGGATGATATCTATACACATAAAACACATGCATATTTTACAAACTTACCGATAAATTGGACAAATAATTTGATTTTCATGCTAATTTAATTTCATATTTAAAAATACAGGGTGCCCATTTGAAAACAAAACAAAGCTAATTTTGGCTGCAAGTCACTTGCGTCCCATTCCTATAAACTCTTAGCATGTGTAGCCCACTTGCGTCCTGCGGCCAAAAAGGGTATGGATCCATTTGCGTCCCGCAGATTGCGTATAGGCAGGTACCAATTATTTGGGAAGAAATCCGGTTTATGCTGGTTTAGCAACTTCTTGTTTGGGGACCTAATAAAATTTTACCAGACTTGACCTTTTTTTTTAGTTTGGTCACCTCGACATAAATGCATAATTATTTCTTCTTGTTTGGTCCCTATAGGTTGGAATAGAATTCTTAAGTGGATTTATAAAGTGTGTATTAGTATTGGGTTTAATTAGGGAATTAAAAAAACAGATTACCAGAACTAACCAGACCCTCCACCTATATTCCGTAATAATAGCAGAACTATTTTAATGCAATAAGCCTGACACCGATTTAAGAGTCTTTACACATGGGCTTTATTTAAATTTGCATTAGGCTAATGCGCATTACAGCACTTATGTAAACTTAGAATGAATATGCCTGTCTAAATTATTAAATTATATGCACACCTTTAGGTTACCAAACAAGAAAAAATAATTATGAATTTTGGCCAGGGGACCAAACCAGAAGAAAAGGGTCAGGTCAGCGAAAATTTTATTAAGTGTCCAAACAAGAAGTTCCCAAACGGGGAAACACCCTCCATACACACTTCGTTAGCGTCGCTTCGGCACCGGCCATGCGGCGCTGGCCGTCCGGCTAGTGTGAAACAAGACTTGCAAATTTTAAAAGAATAAAAAAATTACTGATTTGTGTTCTCTATTGCTTTGAGGCACTAATTATTAACTTTTTGATTATAATTAACACTAATAAATAACACCTCGATTAGATATTTGCAACATCAATGTAATCTCGGTTGATTCGCATGATTTTTAAGCGACACCACATCATTAAGAGGGGAGTCAAATGAAAATCGTCTTGCAGGATGTTGCGCGAGGATAATTTTTTTAAAAATACCAAAGCTTTATGGGTTTTAAGGTTTATAATAAATAAATAAAACTTTAGGCTCGGCCGTGAGCTATTTTTTATTCCTAAATATTGTTAAATAACGGAGTTATTAACAAATGAAATAACAACAATTTTGAACTTTTTGTCACAGAATCCAATTAAATATAGCTAGCGTCCAAGACAATATTTTAGTGATAATATTTACGAAATGTGGACCTAAAAATCTTTTTATTTTGTACAAAAATTAGAATCTAGTAAAATTTTGATCATATGGTAGGTTTTTTCGGCCATTTTGAGGACGCGCCTAACGTGGTTAGGCAACATGTAAATCATTAGAATGTTCAGTACCTATCTTCCAGGGGGCGACACGATAGATCTAGACAGATATCTGTAACGTTTTTTGGAAATTCAGTAATGGTTAAAAATAATTTAAAATCGACGTGACATATACAGTGTCCCTAACAAAATCTTGCTACGTTATATTTTGTTTTCTTGATGATTGTTGTGTACTTTTTGCGTAGCACAAAAATATATATGATGACAATGTGATATGTACATTTTGCTAATTTTTCCTTTGATTGGATAACTGATTATTGCACAAATTATGCTAATTTTTCCATTGATTGGATAACTAATTATTGCACAAATTATTGTTCTTGTTAGTGGTGTACAAAATACTTCACTAAATTTATTATCCAAATAGTCTTTATGCATCATGAAAACTTGTATTTTCCTTAACCTCAAAATAACTCTTACAAATTCACACGTACGCATCGGTATCGGTAGTGCTGAACGGCAAATTATATTAGTGCCTGAACCAGCAATGAAATCGACTTCATATTAATAACCCCTTTAAAACCCATTTTAGGGGGTAGGGTCCTTTGTCGAATCTGCAAGGGGCGCTTTAACCCAGCCTTTCAATTTTTTACATGTTTCAAGTGTCGAACTGGGCAAACGCGTCACTTTTTTGTCGGACGAGTTTACCACACACATGGTTTTACGTGCAATTTTTACTAATTGTGGCAGAAATGGAAACCTTTAAATCTTATATTTATTATTTATAAAGAATACCAGGAAATGTTCAAATAGGTTAATGTAAAATGAATAATAAATTTAAATATTTCTCCCTGTAGAACTAACCCGAAGAAATTTGGCATAGTTGTTTCTGAACTTTGTCGAGAAAAAGTAATAGCAACTGGTCTTGGTTGTGGTTGTGTAATCAGAACTTTTATAGGGGCGGGTAGCTCTACAGGGAGTATTATCTTAACTTTAAGTTAATTTTATATTTATTAACACTTTCTGGTATTTTTTATGAATAATAAAATGTAATTTTAAAAAATTTAAGTGTAGCATTTGATTTTACCCCAACTTCGTTTCGACCAATGAAAAACAATTTTTATAAGCTTTTCAGAGAGGTGCCGCATGAGGGGTTTTGCGACTTAAGATTCCCAAGTTTTAAAAACGCACCCTTTATTATAAGGGCTGACTAGCAGGGAAAGAACTTCCCTTTAAAAAAACTTATATACCTCCAACCATATTTTTTTCAAAAATTTTGCTTTTACACAGTCATCCATTACTTGTTGACAAACAAATATATTATTTAACCCCCTAGGTGGTGTAATTACGCCTAAGGAATAATGTTTTTCAATCATGTTCTTGGTTGTTTTATTATTATTTTTTTTTTTGTAAGAGTGTTGGGCAAGTCAGCATAGAAAAACTTTTAAGAAATATTTTCTCCCATAGGAAGTGTAAAAAATGCTTTTATCATAACTACCACTCCAGATATTTCTAGAAAATTTCGTACACTTTTTTGACCATTATATTACCTTTTTGCCGTTTAATTAAAAAAATACCAGTGGCATTCAAACAAGATTTGTATTGAATTATTTTGAAGAAAAAATAGTATGCCCTACGTTTTTTTCGAATCAATATTATTTTTGAAATACTTAATAGAAAACGGATTTAATCCCTAGGGAATAAAACCGTTTTTCTTTCATTACCACACTTTTTTGACTAAATGTAAACAAAGGAAAAAAACTTTTCTGAACTATTGGGCTCGGCACTAATTGCTACTTTGGGGATTGGGATTTGGGAGTATTATTGTGATGCCAGGCGATCTGGTAGCACTTGGACTTTTTCCTATCTAAAAGAAAGTACGGTACTACATTCAGTAATAAACACTTTAGTGAAAGAAATATTTAAATCACAATAATTCATTTTTTTTTCGTTTTAGACAGGATAAAGTCAAAATAAAACAAATTTAAAGTATTGTCTTAATGTAGCTTTATTATATTATGAATAAGAAAATATTTAAATTGTTTAGTATAAATAAATAGTATTGTTATATCATATCGTATCTTGGAGCAGAACTAGCCTAGCTGCAAAATTAACCATTTTCACTTTTTAAAAGAAATTAAAAAAAACGTCCAAAAAACCATCCTAATTTAAACTAATATTATAAAGAGGTAAAGTTTATATCTTTGTTTGTTTGTAGCCGCTAATCTTCGGAAATACTGAACCGACAATAAAAATAATTTCACAATCAGAAAGCTACACTATTCAGGAGTATATATCAATCTATACAAATAATATAAAGAGGTAAAATTTGTAACTGCATGTATAAGCACCAGTAGTCCACTGGTAGAATGCTCGCCTGTCACGCGAGCGTCCCGGGTTCGGTTCTTCTGCGTATGCAGATTTCTTTTTTTTTAATAGATAAGAAAAAAGCAACTAATTTACCTATTTTTAGTAAATTTTTTCTTCGATATTTATTTATACTAATATTATAAATAAAGAGGTAAAGTTTGTTACTTTGATTGTTTGTAAGGGCTAATTTTCGGAAATACTGAACCGATCATGAAAATTCTTTCACAATCAGAAAGCTACACTAATCAGGAATGCTATATGCTTTTTTTTTTATTTATGCAACGACAAAGATTTTAAAATGGTTATCAGTAAGCTGAAACAAAGTAAAAGGAAATGCAAAAAGTTTGGACGTAAGTTGCAAGTTGATTTACTCTTTGGAAAAAATTCACAATATTATATTTTGTCTAAAGTAGCTATTAAACTGAGAGAGAAAAAGTAGGGGGAATCGGATTTTACTTTGACTTAGTTAAAGTAGGAGGACGAAAAAATGGACGGTAGATGTTTTTCGGAGATGTGGAGTTTTGGATTGGAAATTCTGAGCAAGAAGTTTAAAAAAACCTTCGGCATGTCGCAGTCGCACGTAATAAACGAGATTTTAGCAAAATTTTGTTTTAGACCTGAACTGTATCTATAAAGAAATATATTATATTGTTTGTATATGTATTGGACCCTATAAATATGCGTGGAAAAAAGAGGTGGATATTTAATCTGTTGCATTTGTAGCCAATGGTAGGCTTCAAGGGGTTAAAATTATAGTAAACACTTGCTGAAAGTTCTTCCCTGTAAGATGCATTTGAGCGAGATTTTTTAAAATTAAATAATTTGTCGATGTTATATTGATTAAATTTTTTACCGTTGTACGGTTGCAGATAGTTTAAAATTCAAACCAAAAAAGGACCATTAGATTTATTTAAAAATTCATTGAAAAGGTACCACTCCATACATAAAACATATTAGAAATACTTTGTGAAATGCACCAGTATTTTTCCCAATAATTACAGCCATTCCAGAAAGCGCATTGTAGTTGGTACCATAAGATCTTTTAGGCCATGAACCATCGAGGTACACCGTTATCCATGGTACATTGTCAGACGAAATCTGATTCCTTTCTATGGCTATTTCTTTTTCTCTAACACCCGCTCTTTCCATAGATCTCCATAGTGAAGCTGTCCAGTCCTAAAATATATATTTACAGAGGGTGATTTAGGGATGATACCTTCATAGTGAATGATTGAATGAATGTTTTTGGGATTTGCAGTAAAACTTTTTTGTTTTCATGCAACAAAACTTTTAAAATCAATTGTAATAAACGTTACTGACATGTTTGTGCTTTGTTTTGTTTAATAAAATAAATAATTAAATATGTGATTTCTCTATGACACATTCAATACCGAGCACTCTGTGTATGTATGTAGGTCGCATAAGTTTTAGTAGTACATATATATCCATTTTTTTATCACTACTCAATTTTTTTTTATTTATTTAATCATAATTCAACTAACAAGCTACAAGAATTAATGTAATATACTATATTGACAATAGTTAACGCTGCCCACAGACGTGCAGGTGTACCCACGGTAGACCCGTACAGTTTTTTATTCAGGTAGAACTGTGTGTGTGTGTGGGCAAAACTGTACAGTTTTTTTAACCTGTTCAGGCGACCGAAGTAAAATCAAAAATACCCCTTTGTAGCCGCCACAGACACGCAGGTCGACCGTAGAGGTTGTAAAGTTTTTTAACCTGTTTATTTTAAAAGGCGACTGAAGCCGGCATACTTTGTGAACTCGAGGTTGAACTGGTTTATTTGTATTTGAAAACATACAATGCTATTGATTATGGCAGCAGAATTTTTTAAACAATGCAAAACATTTTTTGGGTTGTTTTTTTTTAATTAAAAAGAATAAACTATAGGTAAACTTCATTTAATAACTTAATGATTAGAAATATAATTTAAATTTAATAAAAAATACTAAAATTAAATAAATGTAATATACAAGGTGTCCCATAAATAAAAGCTTGTGTGTGCGCAGTTTTTCTCTCCGGTAGTCCGGAGTGCATATAGGGTGTTTCCCAATTTACGGTAAAAAATTAAAGGTTGTTTTGTAAGATAATAAAATTGAAAGTTGAGATTATACTTCCAACTCGGACCTATACTTAAAAAGGTAAAAGTTATTATTTTGTTTTATTAATTATAGACTTTACCATAACTTTTTAGCCAACCAATAGCGGTTTTTTGTTTCAAATATATAAAAAAGTGTTTGAACGACAATAGATGGGGAAAGGTCGCTTCTTATTCGAATCTTACACTAATTGCATATCACTATGTGAAAGTAATAACAAATTTTAAAGAAAATAACAATAACATTTAAACTAACGACTTTTAATGAATCAGGTGTCTTTTAAATTTTTTCAATGTCTTTGGGTTTCCAGAGGCAAGATATTAGGTTAATTTTATTTTCGTTTTCTTAAAAAGTAAGTGAGATCAAAAAAACTTAATGACAAAACAAATGTATTTTTTTTAAGCAAAGAAAATATGAATATAGAAGACAGCCCAATCGCAACCGAATAAAGAATATGTAAGATAATAAAACTCTAAATATTTTTAAAAATTTCAACACGCTGTATTTTGAAAATAATGTTATTTTGGGCCTTTACAGTGTGTCCACGAATGGACTTTTTAACTCTACCTCTAAATTTTTTATTTTTATTATTACGAAACAAAAAAATCTTTGTCTAAAAAGCTAAAAGCCATATTAAAAAATGCCCTATGATATACAGGGTGGTTCAAAATCGCAAAAATAAATTTTTAAAAATAAAAAAAAATAAAAATTGAAAAATATATTTGGAAACTACCTAATACAAAAGCATTAAAAAGTAAGTTTTATACATTTTTTATCATTTATGATTTCTCGGGAAAATTAAGTGTTAACTAAAATAATCTTCACATATTTAAGTTAAGTTAAAATGCATGTAAATATTATCCAAAGGGTAACGATTTATTTAACAAAAAAATAAAATTTCTATTACGTGTTAGTATTTAAATAAGTAAGTACTTACAAAAATATTCATAACAGATTTTTTTATATTGGCAAAATACCATTTTCGTAATTTTGAATCTCCCTGTATATCATAAGGCGGTTCTTTTTAACGCTTTTATTTTAAAAAATTTCTTTTCTTTCTACGTAATTGTAAAAATATTTTTTAATTTCTTCTTTTTACGTTAACCTTAGGTTATTCCAGAAACCATAATCAATGGAAAAAAATTATTTTAAACTTTTAATTACTTTTTTTATTTTTAATTATTATTACTTACTATTAGAATAGTAGGTAGTATCAAAAATATATTCTTTTTCTTTCAAAGTTATATTTCGCAATTTTAAACCACCTTGTATATCCTGCAGCGATTTTTTCTTTTCTTCAACACCGTTATTTTCTTATGACCTAAATCCAAGAAAAATTACTCTTATAAATATATATATATATATAGGTAATGTCGTAGGTCAAAAACGGACTATTAAATTAAATACCGAGTTATACCTTTCTAGTAAGAAGATAGTTATCTACAAGTTCCCTATTTACACTTTTTTTTCTATTTCAAATATTAACTGAGCTACGGAAGAAAAAAGTGGACCAAACGGTTTTTTGAAATATCCAGTAAGCCATGATTATTCTTGAACGAAATAAAAAGCGATTTAAACTAAGCACTAAAAAATACAGTTCTTTTCTCTTCTATCCATCTCTGTAGCGGCAGCGGTTTTCAAGATCATTGTACTAAACATCGAATATAGTATACCCTGTATAATACATTTTATCAAAAAAGGAAAGTATTTAAAAGCCTCAATAAGAAATATTTTATTCTTAAAAAAAATCATAAAAAAAAACAATAAAATAAAACGAAATTGTGGCACAGCAATACCGTATTTGTCATTTAACCCAAACATTTATTTAAATTATATAATTTTTAATTATTATATCCTTTACCTGTTAAACTTTATTATTCATTAAAAAAAAAAATCTGTTTACGGCCGACCGAAGGAAAAAACTGTGCAGTTAAACCTGATTGCCCCCACACACGCTCAGGTCTCAGGTCTACCTGAATAAAAAACTGTACAGGTCTACCCACGGTAGACCGTGGGTACACCTGCACGTCTGTGGGCAGCGTAAAGGTATATATCGGCCAGCAAATCAACAACAAAGGAAGTACGATTAGTCATCCTATCCGACATGTTTACATGCCGGCATTCGCGTTAGACCGTCTCCTTTCCACACATTGCCTATGAACGACTTCATTTAGCTGATTCTGTATTGTTATTACTTTTGTTTTTATGGACTGCAATGACGGGAAACCATTTTTATTAATAATTTAATAACGCAAATAAAGGTAAAAATACTCCTATTTTAATTTTATAAGTATTTTAAATTATATTGATAATATTTTGCCCTAAAAACATTTTGATCAGGTTAGTAAAAGATGGCCGTGAAAAATAAAACACAAGCTAAATTTAACCCTTTTAGCAAAAGCTGGCATTTGTTTTGCATGATTATCTATAATTTACTAATATAAAAAATAATGGTTGTTTCTTACATTAAATATTAACGTTTTAATAAAACCTGATAAAAAAGTTTCTAGGGCAAAATATTAACAAAATAACTTTAAAATACCAAAAAATTGGATTTTTTTACCCCCATTTGCGTTAATAAATTATTAATAAAAATAGTTTCCCGTCATTGCAGTCAATAGAAAACAAAAGTTATAACAAGATTGTTTAAAGTAAAACATAATTACTTTTTTCATGGCCTACTATCTAACTCAATATCAGTCATAAATGACAAAATATGTAATGTCTCCGAAATTTTCACGATTATCGCAGAAAAAAAAGGTTTTTTTTTGGAAATACACAAAGTTGCATATTTAAAGGTAAATTATAATTCTAAACATCTTTTCTTTATAACAATTTTCGATATTAGCAAAAATACAGGTATTTTACTCCTAAGCAAAAATATATTTTTGGCCAAACCTCGTAGATGACTGACATAATTTAAAATCTGTTGATTTCATATTAGGTTTTGGACCATGTAGAACTTTTTATAAATAATAACTTTTTTTTCATTAATAATAAAAAAGTTTCCAATATGATGCCAACTTACGTAGACACACTGTATGTATTTGAGTATATGAGACGGGAACAGCTGGGGCTGCATGTCACACTGCGCACACGTGGTTAGCTATGACAATGTTAATATTTAGCATTGGTGGGTAATGCCAGTTTGTAACTGTGCATAAAATAAAATGACTCATTGATATATGCCAAGTATGCATATAATACTCGATACATTTATATTATATACATACCATACTTTGGGTCCTATACACTGAAAAAATCCCCTGAACAAAAAATGTATTTCATTGGTTTAAAAGTCAGTAACCCCAGTTACAATATAAAGTGTATTTTATTGGTTCAACTTATAAATAACCGAAGTTACTTATACTAGTTATTCATTATCAATATAATGTGCCCAAAGTATACATACCTGTCAACCTCAATTGGAGATAATATACCAGGTTCCTTATAAATTTTGGAATCATGCATACTTGGATATGAAGTTCTACTCCAATTATCAATTCTGAAAACCATTTGTAAAAAAATAATGTTTATTTTTTAAAAATACCCATACAGTTTATCCTTATTGCCTACCTAAAAAAAAAATCAAAACATTGATCTCAGTTTCGTTTACAACATTTTTTTAAAACTAATTTTCCATTTGTAGGGATATAAGAGGGCAAGGAGTTGCGGCAACACAGTTAACACAATCAGATCACCTCATATAAAAATAAATTTAAAACTTTTTAGATATGTACATTATGCCTAGCATTTTACAACAAATAAAAAAATATATTTTTTTAACCTGTTACATGGATTGCCCCCTTAAATATGATGATAAATGTAAATATTTTAAAAATAACAAACTTTCTTTAAGTCTTTTGGGGGCAGAACTGTAATGCATTAGGACTATTTTTAAATTTCGAATAAGTTACGAGTTTTGTTTAAATGTGTAAATTTTTTCTTAAGAATTGCGTTTGAATCACACTAAGATACAATAAAATAAACATCAAGATAAATGGGGTCTATTTGAAGACATATTTCCTACTTAGTTGTAGAGATTAAGGCTTTGATGACTTTAATGATGGTATTTATTATAAATAATGAAATAAAATACTATATTAAATATCATTTAAAAAGTCCCTTACTTTGATTTAAAAACATCTGCTTCCCATTCCGAGTCAGTTAGCTAGTTTTGTTGCACTTTGTTCTAATCTTGATGGGGATGCTTTATCTGGTTTATCGAAAACAACTGAAACTGAAGTTGTTGGGAAACATTGTACATTATCCCCAGAAGTACATGCTGTTGTAGAGTTGAAAGATCTAAAAGTGAAAAAAATATACAGGGTGTCTCTAAAAGTCCTGTACAAAATGATTTCACAAATTCCCTGGGTCAAAAGATAACGATCTATAGCCAATAGCAATTTACCTTTGTCAAAAATTTGATTGTTGGTGAGTTAAAGGGTGTCAAAGTTTTTATTTTATTTTATTTAAGTTGTTTTTAAATGTTTTATGTATTATGGAAGATTTTCGGAAATCAAAATATGCTAATGTTTTGTCGTAAAATTTCAATGGAGGCACCTGCAGTCTCTAGCTTATGTTCAAAGTGTGATTACTTTTTTTTGCCTCAGTATATTATGATTCTAGAAAATAATTTTTATTTTGTCACATTTATTACACTAAAAAGGTGAATGTGATAAATTTCGCTATGAGCAACCATTCCTAAGATATTTTAGATAAAATGGTTTATCCCATAGTTACAAAAGTTTTCCATTGCACGCTTTATCTAGCTAAGCCAGCTGGTACTCTCCAAAACGTCGCGTCAGTACAAAATGCTACCACAAATTCTTTGGACCAAAATACAAAATGCTCTAATACAATTAACCTTAGTCGAGAAAGTTGCTCGTTTGCAAGATACAGGGTGTCAAATTTTTTATTTAATTTTTTTACATTGACACCCTGTATCTCGCAAACGATCAACTTTTCAAGTAGGCTAAATTGCGTCAAATAGTTGTATTTTGGCGCAAGGAAATTGTGGTACCAATTTGTACAGACCTTTAGAGACACCCGGGTGGTCCAGACAAAGCGTAAAGGTGGGCAAATACAATTTATGACGAGAAATAAAACACTTAATCTGAAATATCTCAAAAACACTATTAAAAAAAATATTATAAATAAAAATTTACTTGTAAAATGACACTTTAAACATAAGCAAAGGACTGCAAGTAGAACCTTCTACATTTCGATTCCTTACTTTAAAAAACCCTTAACACCGAATGTTGTACAAAAATTTGAAATATTAAATAAAATAAGTATTTAAAAATAACTAAAAAAAAGTTTTAACATTCTATATCTCACCAACAATTAAATTTTCAACTTAACTAAGTTGTGTTAGATCCTTGTATTTTTACACAAGAAGTATAAAAACTACCTAGTTCTAATTATACAGTACTTGTAACTGTTGTGTTCCAAAATGTTTAAGTCTTTTAAATTTTAAATCGGTAAATGACCTAAACTTGTTAAAAGATCACATATAGGTATCCAAGGACGCCTTTTTCACTGGTCACTTTAAGCAAGTGCCCAGGGCCTTACGATCAATGGGTTCTCCAATTTTAAAGTGCCCTGTTAGGGGAGGGGAGAGGTTAAAGACAGATGGCCCTACATATTAGTGTATTTACTCAAAAAAATATTTTTAACATATTTTTATATGCAGGCAGAAAAACTTGTTTGCTCAATGGCCATTTATGATTTTTCAATTAGAACTTGTTTTATCATTGTTGTTGCCGTTTCCCGCAGTTGGTAACTTGTTAAAACAATCATATTGGTCGATCACAAACGTTTAGGAACGACCAACGCCAAAGGTTAAAATTTGGACAAGACAAACAAGCCAAATGCGGCGACGGCGTTTATAAAATGATTATAATTAAACGCCATAAGCAACGATATGACAAGTTTATAAATTAAGCTACCTACTTATAAATAAATTAATAATGTGGGGAGGAACGCTAGTTTTAAAGTGTAAAATAAAGCAGGCAGTAAAATAATTATATGCATAAATGCCCCAATAGTTATATTTTTCAGCATTAAATTTAAGTAAATTATTTTTTGGACCATGACTACATCCATAACAGAGTATTAAAACTTTAAAAATATTGTAATATTGGAGTTTTTATACTTTGAAACTAGCCCCTCCTCATATTTTATAGGTACTTACTTCCTTCTTTCCCAACGCCTTCGCGCACTTATCGCGGCTTTATTCCTTTTTGAAACCTTGGAAAATGTTTTAGGCATGGTAAAGAAAACTTTTAAAACCACACAAAAAAATATAATACGAAACAAATAAAACTACCGACAAAACTACCACCATCAGCAAAAAGAAAAACTTTCGTACCGAGTGTTGTTGTATCGGGTTGTATCCTCTAATATATTGTAAAAAGACACTCATGCATATTGCCCGTAAAGGGGTAAAAAATTTTTAAAACACTTATTTGTATTTAAAAGCGAATGACGAACTACGCGTTTGTAAATTCAAAATCACGCAAATAAAAATATTTCGATCGATGGATGGTACGGTGAAATCTCATTGGATGAAATACTTCTTTGTTACTTACCGACAATACAATGTTGTTGGAATTTTTATTTTTCAGTGTTGCCATTTTGATTAAATAGTTACACTTTTGAAATCATTATTGGGTTTAAATCCAAAGAAGTAAAATATGATTGTAATTTATTTATTAGAATGAAATTATAACAAAAAAACATAAAATAGGTAAAAATATGTTCTTAAAACATTTTAGGAACGCGAAATAGAATATAATATGTTTGCTAAAACGTTTTTTTAATTAATATTTGGTAATTATTTCCAAACCGGATTTTAATGAAATTTGGTTTACCAGGGATTTTGGGGCGCTGATTACGAATCTGAAAGAATTTTTAGTTTTAACCCCATTTTTCTATTTATTTTACCCATTTTTTCCATAAAATTGTAAAGCTTTCCTTTCAATCGCAGTAGCCTTGGCGCCGATTGAAATGATTGAAAGTAAAGCTTTGCAATTTCATGGCGGAAATAACGGGTAAAGTCAATATAAAAATGGGGTTGTTAGAGGTGGAAATTTACCAATTTAGCTTTCAATCAAGAAATGAGGGTAAAAGAACGGGGGAAATAATGAATTTAGGTTAGTTTCGGTTATCAAGTCTGATGATGAATTTCTCTAGAACGAAAGGTGTTGGACTAAAAATTCTTTCAGATTTGCAGCGGCTGATTAAGACTTGTGACTGCCCTAGGCTATAATAATGAAAAGGCGCCCCCCGTCACATGCTCATGAAAATTTTTTGACGACCAACAAAACAATTTGCAAACTTGCGGCAACTCCAATTTTTATCGAAATTTTGTTTTTTTGGGGCGCTAAGCACAATCTGAAAGAATTTTTGGCGGAAACGTTTCGTGCTCGAGATATCCATTATCAAAGTTAAAATTTAAACTAATCCTATTTTCACTATATTCCCCCTTCATTTTGTGTTTTAATATATTTATAAAATTTAGTAACATTTTAAAATTGTACTGATATTGCAGAATTGCTTCGACAGATTCTGCCAATAGTTGATTCATTTCGTCGGTCCGCTGACTTGCCATTAATGAAAAAATCTCTCCGAATTGATATAATGTAAAAAAATTAAAAATAAAAGTACTTACATGATTTAATAAATTCTGATTTTTGGTATAATGATCACTGTTTTTTTTGTGTAATAACAGATAAAGGAGTTTTTAGAAAATTACATATATTCCCAAGCAGAAAGCTAACGTCATTAGGACGTAATTTTTTGGTCGCATTTTTGGTCATAAGTCATAAGACGTCATCGGACCAAAATTATGACGTCATTTTAACATCATATTACTGACCTATTTTTGACGTCGTTAAAGTGACGTCTCTTCGACGTCATTTTTTGTTAACCAGCTCATAAAAATTTAACCCGACAGAAAAATTTTGGGTCATTATATGATTCGAGTCACAATCCAACCGGAATATCATATAACAGAAAAATAAGACCAATAATTTTAGTTGTCATCATGTATAAAAAGTTAATGCTAGCGCGTAAATATGGTTGTGTGTATAACAAAATATATTGAGTTTTTATACAAATGTGACAGTGACAGTTGTGCATGACCGTCTGAATCCTGGTTAATGATGTCTTTGCTGACCAAAAATGACTAAAAAGAGACGTCAGCTTTGATGCTTGGGTTATTCCATATCGGGATGTGGGGACATAGGGTCTAATAACGGTGACAGTCCTGATATATCGGGACGGATGGCATCCCTAATCTTGACTATTTCCCATCAACCAAATTCTGTCTAGGCCCTTGTGCAGTGTACCGTTCGAGAAATCCGCCTAGGAAGCAAAAAAATCCTCTGTCGTATTTCCCGATACAACGTGCTTCTAATGGACGCACGCATGTACCTATATTTTCCGATGTGTTCATTATAAAATCGTATACGTTGAGTAAAAACCAAAGTTTTTTTTAATTACCTTTACATCGCTAAGTTGATAAATGCCCTGTTTCTCAGAATTTTTAAAGATAAAAAAGTTGCAGGTTACGCCAAAATAAATCCACTTACAAAGTTACAAAAGGACCGCCAGAACTATAACCAAGAATCAGGATTAGAAAAAACCCCTTTTGTTTGTCCTTTTGACAGTAGGTACCTATCATAAATTATACGTTTTTTACTTTAAATGAATAAAAGCTATTTTTGTAATTTTCATTTTTAAAGCACTATATGCATTTTTTTTAAGATGGTACTGGCGGTACATCTTCTCTATAAACTGCGCTTATAGTTTAGCGCCTTAAAAGAATAAAAAGTAGAAAAACAATCTGTTTGCTAAACCGGTAATACATCGTTATTATTTATTTTGCGCACAAGGTATCTATCGACTCTACAAATTCAATCATAAACTATACAGGAGAGCGCCATCTATTAATAAATAGAAGAAGGTACTGCCGAGAAAAGCACACTTGCCACCTGGTTTAACACTGGAATATAAATTATTCAACAGCACTTGTAGCGCCACCCTATAAGGTCACGAGTTACTAAGTTATTTTGAATATTTAACGGCTTTTTAGGTGCGATTTTTTCCAATTGGACGCCACTCTTAATGTCTCATGCGCGACAGTAAAGTGAGATTGGAGAAAGACTTGCATATTAAGCGTCAAAGTGTTTGATGTTATGGTATTAAGTTTTTATTGTTGATTGTCGCATGTGTTGTGTTTTTCTTTATTTTTTGCGTAATTATTATTTTATTTTATAATCATTAATTAATCAGTAATTATTATTTTATTTTATAATCATAACTTTTATCTTATTATTTTAGAATAATTTCCGTTCATATGACAGCTTCTCGAAATTTTGATTTTTTTTTTTTTAATTTTTAGTAATAAATTACCCGTAAGTTGATTCTCTTTAGCTAAGCAATATTTAAATCAATATCTTGAACTGTTTTTAAATTAAATCACATTTTAAGTCCAGACAAACCACCATTTTGTATGTAATAAAAAAATCTTTTTTTTGAGAAAATTATAAAAATAAAGTAAAATTATAAAAACAGTCTTTATCTGTATTATCAAGTTTAAAAGCACCATTTTTAATAATTTTATCACATTTTGAATGATTAAAAAAAAACTATTACATGCAAAATGTTGGTGTGTCTGGATTTAAAATAAGATTTTAGATTTGATAAAAACAGTTCAAGAAATTTATCCAAATAAACGGTATACGTTTTTGTAAAAAAAAGATAAAGAAAAAAGGGTCAAAGCAAAATGTCAAATTTGTCACCTGTGTTAAAAATACATACATATGTAAATTGTAAAAACTTGTGTCACCCTATATAATCTCGACTTACTGAACAGCTGTTTACCTATGGGAAGAAGGATTAGTATAGGGATATTTAGTTGCCCAAATATTATTGGTACTGTAGCAACAGTCCCAAAGATATAATTAAATGAGTTTTTTTACTAACTTTGAAGGTCAATATTTCCCTAACCAAGCGCAATAAAACTTTTTTGATATATAAGTACTAACATTATTTTGGCTTACTCTATCACACCTATCATTTTTGGTCATACTTTTCCAGACACCCTGTATATTACGGCAAAAAAAAGAGTAAGCTTATTAAAAATTCTTTTGTGACCATATTTTAAAAACTATTAAAGATTGACATATCAAATGTCGCATTTTTGTAACGCTCTTTAAAATATCTTTTAATGGTTATCTAAATATACATGGTGTTCTATTAAAAACATACTCTTTTTCGTACCCTGTATATTTTGGGACATAATAGCACTCCGACTGTATGTAAATTAAATGTTGTATTTTTTAAAGCTCTCTAATAGACCTTTTAATTAATAATATACAGGGTGTTTCATTTTAAAAAATCCTAATTTTGTGGTACTCTGTATATTTAAAGAGATAATAAAAATCAGATTACTGATTTGAAAACTACAGAATTAATCCGATAAACTAATATTTTTATTGATTTTGTTCCATAAAAAAAATAAACACGTTAGGGGGGGGTATAAATTTATAACTTGACACCCGGTACTCTTCTTTCTCTTAGGTTGTCCGCTCTGTTTACTATGTGTATTTTTTTTCATCTTGGGACAGTGAACGAAGGCTGGGAGCCTAAACCAACGTATCGTTGGTGCCTTAACTTAGTAAATAAGTAACCAACATGTACAGTGTGTCTAATAAAGTTATAACCATATGGAAAACGTTTTTATTATTCATTTTACAAAAAAAAAGTTATTTTTTATAAAAAGTTTTGCATGAGTCAAAAACTAAAAGGCAACCATCTGATATTAATAAATTGTATCAGTTATCTACGAGGTCTGGCAAAAATTAAATTTTTGCTTAAGAGTAAACTTTTTGTATTTTTGCTAATATCGGAAAGTGTTGTAAAGAAAAGACATTTAGAATTCAAAATTAATTCTAAGTATGCAATTTTGTTTATTTACAGAATTTTTTTTGCGATAATCAAGAAAATTTAAATTTGTCCATTAGTGCATTGTACATTGTTCTTATTTTGATAACAGTTAATTTAAAAAGTTTATTTTAAATTGTCCTATAAAACCTAAAATTATAAAATATGTTACACTTCTGTACAAACCTAATTTTTTTACCATGATCGATTAAAAAAAATAATAATACAAAAATGTTTTTGTAAATAAACCAAATTGCATATTTTAAAGTCATTTTTAATTTTAAACGCCTTTATAACAATTTTTGATACTAGCTAAAATCCAAGTAGTTTACTCTTAGGTAAAAATTACATTTTTGGCCAGACCTGGTAGATGTTATAATATGATGGCTGCTTTTTAGGTTTTGGATCATGCAGAACTTTTATTTATTAAAAAATAGCTTGTTTTCGTTAAATGAATAATAAAAAAGTTTTCCATATGATTCCAACTTTTAGACACACCGATACATTAACTTTTTTTTATTGGACGAAGCCGTGAAAAAACCTATACAAAGGAATAATTCCCTACAGCTATTCGGGAAGCAAAATAAGGGAAACTTACCTAAGTTTTGTCTGATTTTGGATCACATAGTGTATTAAACAATATTGTCAATATTAGTGGGTGTAAATACCCTATTTTTGGGGTCTAATTTAAACTTGTAATGATAGATGAATCATAGGACAAACAAAAGCTTAAAATTTATGTTTGGATTAAATTTTTAATTGAGACTCCTTCCGTTTTTACTTTGAATAATATAGTCTGCAATAAAATATACACTGGGTAATCAAAGAATTATATATTTTGTTCATAATTAAATTACGATGATTGAGATCCGAATGTCGAATACTAAAATACTTGTCTGAAAAATTATTTTTAGTAACATTTAAGTTCATTTTTCCATTAAATGTGTTATGTTAAAACTTACTTAGGCATTTTTTACAGATACCACAAGAGTTTATTAAACAATGCAAATCCGGAGAAATTAAAGACACCAAAGCCAAACTGTTAAGCGATTTGGGTTCTGAAAATGGTGGGTGGCGTCAGTATTTAAACGAATGTCAAGTAAATTTATTAAAAGAAGCAAAAAGAAAAACCACGAGGATGGATCAGCATGTCAAGCCACCATCCAAGGATTGAAATGGCTTACAAAAGGTAGCTGATGGAATACCATTACGATTATGGAAAGTCTCAGCAGAAATCGAGGCGCCACCTTCCGAAGTTCTTCACAGATTGCTCAGAGAGAGACACGTTTGGGATTCTGAGCTCAATTCGGCCAAAATCGTCAGCTCAGCTACAGGCCGGAAGTGAAGTATTCCAGTTCGTACGAGGAAGTGTGCCGCCTCGTCCACAAGAGGAATACTGTGTAGTGCGTACTTGGCGTACAGACCTTGCCAGAGATGCTTGTTTGCTAGTTGAAACCTCAGTAGAGCATCCAGAGGCCTTGTCCGTACCTAATTCTTCGCGAGGATTAGTATTAGCCTCTCGGTATCTCGTGGAACCTTGTGGGTCTGGAAGGTCGCGACTTTTACATCTTTCCAGAGTAGACACTATGGGACGAGCACCTGACTGGTACCAAAAACATTTTGGGCACCTACAGGCGTTTTCTTAGCAAATATTCAAAGTTCGTTTTCTGGTCACCAAAATGCACTAGGGCCTGAGAGCAAAGTGTAAAGCATAACAAAAACCACCAGAATAGGGTTTTCTAACCAAAGATTGTACATAGAACCATAAAAGTCTATATTTACCTAAAAAATACAGAAAAAATATGTTATATTTTTGTAAAGAGGTAAAATATTTTGTTTATAATCGTGTACTTATTAAAGTGTATTATAACTAATTATTAGAGACTTTGGTACAAAAGAAAGCATCACAATAATATTGTAATACTTATGAAATTCCATTTTATAAGAAATTGTATGTTACCATAACCTGTGCGAATATTTTAGTACTTTAAAATAAACTTTGGGTAGTGATATTTTTTATAATTTATATTTAAACGTTGAACTAATAAATAAAAATCTCAAATAACCGGGTGCAACAAAGTACTTGTCATGTGCCATGCTAGTCATTATATATTTTTTTATTTAAATTGATATGCATTACACAATTTGGAATAACTTTACTTAAGATACAGATATAAAAAGAATTTTTACAGGCCAGTATTGTATTAAAACATGTATATTATTGTTAACATATTAATAAAAAAGATAATTTTTTTCTGTATTTTAATTTTACTACCAAAAACCTTAGAACCGAATTTAACCTATTAACACGACGCACATTGGGAAACAAATAATGGTGTTCTTTTTTCTTTTATTATTTTATTTATTATCAACGGAGTTTAAAGTTTTTATAAAGGCTCGTAGTTTGTGCAATAGGGAATGCTTGGTAAACAAAACCAAAAGATACCATTAATTTAATTATTTATATTTTTAGGGAATAAAAAGACTGTAGTATAAAGCAGATACATACCAAGTATATTTATTTAAAAAATCATTATTTTATTGTTATCAGCAATAAACTTTTACTAACTTTTTTAATAAAGTTTAAAATGTAAATAAAAATATTGAAAAGAATTTATGGTTTCGTCCGTTACTTTGTGACCGTACATTTTAAATTAATAAAATAAAACAAAATATATACTTTGTTCATAGTCACTTTAATTGAATATTTAGCCGTGACAGCTGTTTCGTAGTACAACTACATTTTCAAACGTACTGACAAACTAAAATTATGTTACTTATATATAAACAGTAATACCTAATAAAAACATATTTTTAAAACAGTTTTAAAATCAATATGGTACAGTTGTAAAATTTAAAGATTTTATTGCTATATTTTATAAAAGTTTTACAAGGGGTAGATTTCCTAGGTCAATCTGTGTGTTAAGCAGATGTACATTCTGTTTTTTATGTTTATAGATTTCAATATTTTCTAATATATCTAGTTTTCGCCCTTTTGTTCTACATGTAATATTTTTAGGGTATTGATTTCTGGAAATTTGTGTCCGGTTTCCAGAAAATGGTTTGCGAAATTTGATGTTGTTTTCCTAACCTATAACATGAGTTATGTTCTTTAAACCTAGTTTCGAAATTTCTTCCCGTTTGTCCAATGTAACAGCTATTACACTCTTCACAAGTAAGCTTATAAACTCCTGATTTTTTAAATTTATTTTGTTTATCTTTCACATTAAATATCATGTTTGATAATCGATTTGATGGTTTATGTGCTATTTTCTGGTTTTGTTTAGACAGGGAGTTCGAAATTTTTGTGATATTTGGCCAAAATAAGTTAGGGTTTTAAATGGTTGGTTTTGTTTTTCAGGTATTTTTGGGTAAATTTGGTTGAGGGTGAGTTGTTTACGTTTCTTATTAATTATAGAGTTTATTAAGGGTGGTGGATAACCATTGTTTTGAGCGATGTTTTTATAGTGTTTAATTCTTTTTCTAAATTTTCTTTGGAAAGTGGAATGGAAAATGCGCGATGTATCATTGATCTGTATGCTGACATTTTGTGGGTAAATATAATGGAAACTTTTATAAACAAACAGACGGACTAGCTATGGGTTCCCCTTTAAGCCCTTTAATGGCGGAGATATTTATGTCAAAACTAGAAGAATCATTTATAAACTCCAAACATTCAGATAATGTTATATTTTGGTACCGATATGTGGATGACATACTTGTCGGCTTTTCAGGAAATGAGATAGAGCTAAAAATATTCTTAATTATATTAACTCTATACACCCTAAGATTAAATTTACTTTGGAAATAGAACAACAAAACTCCATTAACTTTTTAGATCTTAAAATAACAAAAACTAACTACGGAACCATAAATTTTGATATCTATAGAAAACCAACTTTTACTGATATTACAATACCTAATGATTCTTTACATCCAATTACCCACAAAATGTCAGCATACAGATCAATGATACATCGCGCATTTTCCATTCCACTTTCCAAAGAAAATTTAGAAAAAGAATTAAACACTATAAAAACATCGCTCAAAACAATGGTTATCCACCACCCTTAATAAACTCTATAATTAATAAGAAACGTAAACAACTCACCCTCAACCAAATTTACCCAAAAATACCTGAAAAACAAAACCAACCATTTAAAACCCTAACTTATTTTGGCCAAATATCACAAAAAATTTCGAACACCCTGTCTAAACAAAACCAGAAAATAGCACATAAACCATCAAATCGATTATCAAACATGATATTTAATGTGAAAGATAAACAAAATAAATTTAAAAATCAGGAGTTTATAAGCTTACTTGTGAAGAGTGTAATAGCTGTTACATTGGACAAACGGGAAGAAATTTCGAAACTAGGTTTAAAGAACATAACTCATGTTATAGGTTAGGGAAAACAACATCAAATTTCGCAAACCATTTTCTGGAAACCGGACACAAATTTCCAGAAATCAATACCCTAAAAATATTACATGTAGAACAAAAAGGGCGAAAACTAGATATATTAGAAAATATTGAAATCTATAAACATAAAAAACAGAATGTACATCTGCTTAACACACAGATTGACCTAGGAAATCTACCCCTTGTAAAACTTTTATAAAATATAGCAATAAAATCTTTAAATTTTACAACTGTACCATATTGATTTTAAAACTGTTTTAAAAATATGTTTTTTATTAGGTATTACTGTTTATATATAAGTAACATAATTTTAGTTTGTCAGTACGTTTGAAAATGTAGTTGTACTACGAAACAGCTGTCACGGCTAAATATTCAATTAAAGTGACTATGAACAAAGTATATATTTTGTTTTATTTTATTAATATTGAAAAGAGTTAATCTTTTTTACCCATAGTATGTAATCACCTTTAAGGTTTGTGAAGAGACAATTTTTTACCGGATCGAAAATCTGAAAAATAAAAAATATAAATTACTAATGTCAATTGAAATAATTATGGAATTGAAATCCGTACATGAAAATTGAAATTTATTACTTGTACAGTACATCCAGATTGTTTTTTAAGGATACAAAAGTAAAGTCTATGGAATTCATGCGAAAATATCATTAAAAAATGCACCAGAATTAGAATAATCTTTTGAATTATTTTTTTAAATGATTCGTTATTTTATCATTTTTTATAATAAGACTTTTGTTTTGTAGTCACAATCAGTATTTGTTCGCCGTGTTATATCACTTTTGAACGTTTTTCTAGAGGTTAGGGGCCTCCTAGGTTTGAGGGCCCCAAAGTACTGCCCCGTTTAGCTCTCTGATCTCATCGCATCTCAGAATTATACTATAACCGTCCTCGTTTAGCCCATTTCAGGATTCGTGTAGATCGGTCACGATTTTTACGATAAATCAATAAACACATATTAATTAGCAACTCATAAAAGAGTTAGCCTTCTAGAAGAAAAAAATAAATAAAACAAACTGACTTAGGTATTATTATAATATAATTTAATATAAAATTTAATATAAAAATCAACACTTCTAACGATATTAGGTTTCTATCTTTCATGCTTCATACAACTAAACGGTTTATTATTTATTAACACATTATATCAACAAAATAATTATAAATCTAAAAATACTTTTAAAAATGGATTACCGTTTTCAAAAGCTGTTTATCAGACAAAAACATAGATAACCATCATTTAGATACTCATTATCAAGTAGCATTTTTGGGATCTTATTGTCCCGCGTAGTAAAAAAATCGGTGCCTTTACAAGCATGCGTATTTAAACGCCATGCTCAAATACGATACTGGCTCACCGCCCCTCATCATTCTCCTCGTGGTCCAAACGAAAAACAGAGAGTGTTGATAAATTCTGGCACACGCGCGGTGCCGTCGGGTGCTGACTGATGCCGAAGCGCACAAACCCGTTTTTCGCACATATAACGTTAATTTATTTCGGGCAAGTTATAACTTTTGGCAATCGATTAAACGTTAAAAGCTTTTTTAATTTTTGCAAAACATTTTTAAAAGTATTTTTGGGCCAATTTTTCCTCTGGTGAAAAAGCAAGAAAAATATTTTTTTAATAAATAAATCTGTCGCAACAATATAGATGGAACATATCTATAAACTTTTTATAAAAATACAATCTATATAAAGAACCGTTCTATTTCTTGACAAAATTTGGTGACATTAAGTTTTCACTATTGGAATGCGTTGTATCTATAATGACAACTTGCTCTATCAACTATTATGTTGATTAATTTTAAACTAGCTCCATTTTCTAATTTTACCAATGAATAAAACAGATTCCAAAAAATATCTTAGATTTCCGTACTACTTTCAAAAGGTACAGAAAATGTTTTAAATTATTTTCGTCAATCAAGGCAGTGCCTTTATTATTCTACACACCATATCGATAATAAAAAAAAATCTTTAGTGATACCATAAAATTTTAGAATGAAACAGAAAAACCGCATTTTATGTTAAACATATAAATATAAATATTAAAAACCACACTATACAAAAAAGAAAGGGCGATTCTCTATATTTTCTATAAGATAGATATGTGGTTAAAATTATTTAAAAATTGTATGTAATAATTTCTTTGTTCGTGCATTTTTACGTTACTCACAGCAGATCAAAGTTATAAACAGGTAAATTTAAAACTGTTCGATTTTACATGAATACAAGCCCGAAGCTACTCCACTGGTCCATAATAGTAACAAAAGTTTATACCATCAGAAATGTGCTTTAGTCAATGTTTCAAATATGCCAAGTTTTATTTAAATCAAAGAAATCGATTTGATAGTAAAAGGTTTCAACTCCAAAAGTGTGTTTTTTCACTCATCTTAAAATGGGACATTGGATGTAATGTTTATTTGCGAATATATTTGTATGTCATTTGAAGAACGGAAATGTTAATTGATCTAGATGCCAAAATTTATTTTTCTCTTTTTGCCCATCATTATTTTTAATGTGACAGCTCCAATACTCCACTTTAAAATTATAGTGCCAATTTTCCCCTTGCGATTGCAAACAAGGTTGAGGCCACCCGTATGTTTAGCATTAAATTCTTTACTTATTTTTTTTTTTATTTCTAGGGATTTCTTATTATAGCACTTAGATCAATTAGCACTTCAACTTTACATTTGTTTTTTTTAAATAAAACAAGAATACTGCACTGGAGTTTTGAAACATACTGAATTAACACCTTGTATAAACATGCTAGTCTTTTAATTCATTAAGAAAATCTAACTTATTATGTGACAACAGGACCATAACAGATCTAAAAGACTCTTGACGCAGTGATAATAATTTAAAACATTAAGACAAGTACTCACGAGCGCGTTCCGAAAATGAAAATGTGTAACGTAGCTGGCGAACCGGCCGCGAGCATTACAAGTACCGTTTTTCTGTTTCATGCTTTCACACTAGAACCTTGTTAACACTGTATCTGTTCGGTGACAGGTACAGCTTGTTATGGATATCTGGCTTAAAATTGAAGAAAATACAGAATTTTGGTCGTCGACATTATGCGTTCTTTTCAAAACACAAATAATTAGAGCGAGTAGCATGGGCACAGAGTTGGGTCGAATACGGAAAATCGGTTTACGAATACGAATACCAAAAAAAAAAGTATTCAAATACCAAATATTTAAATACCTTGAAGAAAATAAGTATTCGAATAGTCAGTTTTCACGAATACTCGGATTCGGTACTCGAATACTGGAAAATAAATATTCAAATACTGAAAAAAAAGAACGTCAGCAAATTTTTAACCAAATCTTATAGTTTTACCACTCTTTAAAATTTTTGAAAAGCAAAAAAAAAAGAACCAAAAGGTCCTTTCCTCATATTTCCTTTGTTTCTCCGTTTTGGTAGTATTCCATTATGACAATTTTGGTATTCAAATACTCGGTACGCCGATATTCAAATACTCAAAAAAATAATTTATGAACAAAGAAACTAAATACTGAAACATGCTATGGTATTCGTCGAATACTGAAAAAGTATTTGAATACAGAATCCGGAATACTGACCAAAAAGTATTTTGAAGTTTTTAGAAATTACTGTAAAATTAATAATGTCATAAATCGAAATTATCATCTAGTTAGTGGATTGTTTAAAATTATTTTCTTTTATGTTTTTCGAAAAACCTTTCCCGAAATGCCGCTTTAGTTGTACCAAATTGCTGCCAGAATGTACCATACAATCGACGTAGGATGAAAATATATTGGTGTTTCCATTAAAAATTTAAAGTAGTAGTCATTTCCGGTTAAACCTGAAGTTATAGAAAACAAGTGAATAGATCGACCAATGCACGTTTGTGTTAAACATCGACATACCAAATTTTATGTTTCTATCCTTAATAGTTCAAAAGTATAAAGGGCTACCACCTTTAATAAACACCCAGTATATTATAGGTTTTCCTTTGCCTGCCCCCTCCCTAAACAAAATTCTAGCTAAGCCCATGGCGAGTAGCTCTACGCTTTCTATCCTTAATAGTTCAAAAGTATAAAGGGCTACCACCTTTAATAAACACCCAGTATATTATAGGTTTTCCTTTGCCTGCCCCCCTCCCTAAACAAAATTCTAGCTAAGCCCATGGCAGAGTAGCTCTTACGCTTATACACCTCGTGCTAGCTCGATGTCTCCAATTCACCGATTAGTGTGTAGAAACAGTAGCAGGTGGAAATTAGACAAATAATGCCGGCATAACCGGCATTTAAACATTTCTGATAATGGGTGACGCATCCTTCTCGCTTTTGACCGTCTCCGTTTCACTCATTGGCAAAAATTGCCCATGAACTTTTGAAGTGACACGACGTGTATATGTTTTACCTACGTTTTACTAGAGTCGCTCGATGGACAAAGACCGATTAAAGACTAACATAATTGTAAATATTTTTAATCCGGTTCCCCCCTTTGTTTTTGAAGTAAATTATATTTTTAAAATTGTAATATTAATTATGGGTTTAATTAAGGTCTGGAAACCCCTAACAGCCCTTGTTTAGCAAGGTAGAATTAACTTTTATGGTACCACTAAAAAAATATAAATAAAAACATCAGTTAAGGTTAGGAAAACGCTGGCTGGAGCCCCAAGCCGATCGATCCGTCACTGTAGTCCGGTCTCAAGGGCATGCGGGGGTGCCTGCGTGACCGCATAGTACGTCGCCTTGCGGGAGTACAAGTACAGTCACAATGCATCACACAGAGAGCCACTGACGTAGCGAGGGTGACCACAAATGGTACGGCAAAAAAGTGAATAATTATCGCTATCTAAAACAAAAATGAATAATATAGCTACCATGGTAGTTAATACGTATAAAGGTCAAAAGTGCATTAAAAAATATATCTTAAACCGTTTTGGTATTCATTTTACGGTTTAAACCATCTTAAATATGCTTGTATTGGCACACAGTTTTCTAGGGTATGATTTGGACCACCCTGTAGATACCTTGCGGGTCCGCAAGCTTCAAAACCTAATTATATCTTTTAAAAAAATGCATTTTTTACCAAACGGGCCAAATTCCTATCTTCCATTTAGATTTTTTAAAATATTTATTTAAAGTAGAGTGACAATGTTTTTTTAATATCCCCAGTGACGTCACTCTAGGCAGCCCTTAATCCAAAATATAACCTGTGACTCCCCAAACTTTTTATGGAAATATTACCAGTAGGGATGGGACTACATCTACAATCACAAATTATAAGACTGATAATTTGTTCTACAATCCTAAAGAATTTCACCAATGCTGGTTTTCAGTGCAAATGGTGCGGGTCCTTTGCCCATACAAATATGAGCTACATATTTTTAAATAATTTTGGTGAAGTAATGGCTAAAAATGTACAAAATTTTAATGTTTTAGAGGAACCCCGCACAACACCATTAAAAAATATGCCAAATGGAAAATTTTGCAGTATTTATCGTGGCGAATTAAGGTCTTAAGCACGTTAAATGAGCTAAAACGCGATTTTCGCTGCCGTTTTTAAATATTTGTTTGAGAAAAAGTTGTATATTGAAAAGTTTCTTAAAATGATCCAAAGATTATCGGAAAGTTGGTTATTTTTACGGTTTTGTAATTTTGGGAAATTTAATGTGTTAATTATTACCATTCCCAAAAATCAATTAACTTTCCGATAATCTTTGGATCATTTTAAGAAACTTTTCTATGTACAACTTTTCTCAAAACAAATATTTAAAAAAACCGCAGCGAATCGCGTTTTAGCTAATTTAAGGTGCTACGGAATCCTCTTAATGAGGCCCAAAAACCTGACAATATAGTTTTCTACATATCAAGCCTAAAACGTTGGACCCATGCGATAAATGAGATTAAAACTGTCAAAATAGGCCAATATTTTTTAGAAATTAGGCATAGACACTCTGATAAATTGCTGTAAAATTTCACCTAATTTGATATCTCCGGTGTTGTCTGGGTAGTTCCTTAGTTTTATAGATACAAACAGGGTGTCTCTAAAAATTCTGTAAAAATACTATCCCAAACTCCTTGGGCCAATATAAAACAATTTAACTGCAATATAAGAGAGTAAAAATTCTTTACTAAAGGTATAATATCCGGAAACGAAAAAGTTATGGTATATTGAACACAACAGTTTTTCCACTCTGGAATACGGGCGTAGATAATATTTTCAACTGATTATATCCGAAAACTGAGACATGAGACCCACACCAAACAAACCAGAACTATCCAGATGCTAATGTTAAAAGGAATACAAGAAAATTGTAATTTTCTCGAAAAAAGTTAATTTTTTGGTTTCTTCCCCCAGGAAAAATCGAAAAATGTGATTGTTTGTGTTTTTTCCCTTAAATTATTTCATAATTTTTTTGACAAATTCCAAATTTCGCAAAATTAACTAATTTTTTAAAAACTATAGTCAGTGCTGTATTATCCACCTAAGGCGCCATGAAAAAAATTCGGCACCAGATAGGGGAGTAATAGGCGCTAGACAGACAGGGAAGTGGGGATTATAACAAATTTCTCTGTGAATCAGGTGCTTTGATTAAATGGAAATAGACGCGAATAGGAGGTAAAAAGGTTTTTTTTGCTCTTCAAAAATTTTCTTTCGCAAAATAGGCGCTCAGGGAATTGTAGCCTAGAGCGCCTCATATAATTAATACGGCCTGGACTATAGTCAGTTAATTTAAGGCAGCTAACAATACCGTTTTACAAAAAATAAAATATTTTTTTTTAACACTCCTGTATCTCGCAAACAATCAACTTCTCGACTAAGAAATTGCGTTTAATTGTTGCAATACGGCCTAAGGAATTCGTAGTAGCATTTTGTACAGACTTTTTAGAGACCTGTGTAAAGAGAAAGATCGCAGTGTACAAATAAATTGCTTCAAAAGACAATTAGTTCAAGGTCTAAGTGACGACACGAGTACTGTTTTTTTAATGTAGGCACATGGGTATTAAAATTTGCTGCCGAAATTTGATTTTGGTACTATAGTTAAACATTATACAGGGAGTCGCTAAAGGTCTGTACAAAATGCTATCATAGACTTCTTGGGCCAAAAATACAATGATATAATGCAATTTACCTAGTTGAAAAGTTTGTCGTTTGCGAGATACAGGGTGTGAAATTTTTATTTTATTTTATTTACTTTTAAATATATCATTTATTATTAAAACCTTTTTACAAAAATCGATATTTGGGGTTTTTTAAAATAAAGAATCGAAAGCTACTCATCTTTCTGCTGTTTAATTTAGAGAGAGCCACCTGCATTATTTTGCTTTTGTTTTGTCATTATTTTTTTGTGCCTCCCTATACTATAAGTCTAGTTGATAATTGTTACTCTTCTATATTTTTGCACAAAAAGGTATACCTCATAAATAACGCTACACGCAACCGTTTCTAAAATATTTTTAGACTACACGTTTTATTTCACCTTTTCATCCTTTTGACTATGGTAAATTACATTAGATCATTGTATTTTGGCCCAAATACTTTGTGTCAGCATTTTGTACAGACTTTTTGAACACTACCAGGTGGCCTAGATAAAGCATAAATGCAATGGAAAAACTTAGGTATGGAATAAAACGTATAATCTAAAATATCTCAAAAACTGTTGCTCGTAGCGATATTTAACAAGTATATTTTTTATTTGCAAAACAAAGTTATGACCCTTTGAACCTAAGGACTGCAGATAGCTCCCTCTACATTTTACGCCAAATTTCGATTTCCCACTCTAAAAACCTTTTAATACTAAATTTTGTAGAAAAATGTCTTATAATAAATATGATATCTAAAAATAAAAAAAGGCTATAATAAAATAAAAATTTTGGCACCCTGTATCTTAAAAACGATCGACTTTTTAACTAAGGAAAATGACGATAGATTTTTGTATTTTGGTCCAAGGAGTTTGTGGTATAAATTAACCCACTAATTAATTTGATGTCAACAATTGAATATTAAGAAAAACAGGTTTTTAATTTGGTCCACGAACCTATATTTGATGCTAGCGGGGTAAACTTGGCTATTTTTTCTTAAAATTATTAAAATTATAAATTAAGGATACACAATTTTGAAAGTAATTAAAACTTTAAAACAAATAAACGTACTATTTGATAAAATTTACGCCTGTTCTGCCATTGTCAACCCGAAAAATTGTTCTGCATGAACTATCACGCATTTCTTTGATTTCCTTTGTTAAGGTATAAAGTGGAAAATTATGTGTTTATTTATTGCAAAAATTTTAATAAACGGTTAAAAATAAAAAACTCTATAAATGTTTGACACAATCATAAAGATATTTCTTTTGTGTAAACGACTCTAAAGAAATAAAATAAATTGGTATTATCTTTACCTGCTCATCTTTAACGTAATGCGTCAGTACAACCGTGCCATTTTCCTTGGAAGGATAACATGGAAACTCGGTACCTTCTTCCCCAAAAGTGTCAGTAAAATTGGAGCACTTAATTTTTGGCGGATAGCCACAGCCCTTTATGTTTACTAGAAGTACCGCTTCTTCGGTGTTATTTAACCCAGGTACAGTACCATTGTAACTAACATAGATGTGAGTGCAGTGATACGCATCACTTGTGCATCCTTCACGACACGAACTCCAGGAACAATTTGCTAAACCTGAAAAAAATATATGAAGTTCAGGTATGTTTTTGGTTTTAATTGATAAGCAACAACCGATCAAACCGATTTGGGGTGAAAGGGTATAAAGAATCAATATCACGTTTACAATGTTGAATTTTATTTATAAAAATGTGCAATGCAACAAAAAAAACTATAAATAAACAGGGCTGTCCGCAGAACGTGATTTTGGGAAGGGGGACAAAAATGCAACAAGCAAAAAAAAGGCCCCAGGTAAGTAAACAAAGCGACAAACAATCAACCTTTAAGAGGTCGGTTTTGGGTTCCTGGGCCCTCCTCTCTGCGTACGGCTCTGATAATAAATAATTTTTAAAATACCTTTTACAGGGACCAATATAATATAAACGTAAATTTATGTTCACGGGGGTGGGGGAACCCTTTTTCCAGCTTCAACCCCAAAGCGGAGGTAAATACCACTTCAAAAGTTTCAATATTTTGTCACAATTTTTTTTATCGAATTGTTTTTTTACAGAGTAATGCCGTTTAAAACTTTAAAGATTTAAAATAATTATTATATACATTGTATATTCATTATTATTACTTTATTAGCGTTAGAATTACCTTGTACCCTAATTGGATGTTTAAAATGTCCGTCATTGTTGGTAAAACAATGATAAATTCTTAGCTCAAATTGCTCCCGCACATTTTGAAAGGTCTTTGGTGTAATCCGCTCATACTCCACTATTAATTCTACGTATAAGTTTAGGAATATCGCGAGGTTAAGTTTTATACACTAGACTTTTAGATGACCCCATAAAAACAAGTTATAGGGCGTTAGGTCGGGTGATATCGCTGGTCATTCTATACCGCCCCTTCTTCAGATCCATTTATCTGGAGTTATCTCATCAAGCCAATTGCGTACAATCAAGACATAATGTGGAGGTGCTCCGTCCTGTTAAAAATATTGGTTTTCTTCGTATAGTAACAAATTTCCATAGTGATCTATTTGTTTTTTAAAGATTTGGGCATAAGGGGATTTATGACATTCTCTAATAAGTCCAAATTTAATTTGTAATTGAATGAATGAATGAATTCCGGCCTACACATTGATTTTCTGACGATATTGGTTGTCCTGTTTCCGAATTGGTATAGTCCCAGTATATACCATTATGATTATAAACAAATACATTTGAAAAGAAACACGTCTCGTCACTAAAACAAATATTTTTATTTTTAAATAAACTTAGGGTCTTTATTTGCCCTTTGAGCCATTTATTTGCACAATGCTATCCTCCTGTTATAATAATTTTCAGCAAGCTGTTGTAAAAGCTGCATTGTGTGGAAAAAATATTTAGCCATAAACTTTAGACCAGAGCCGACGGAATTATTTATTATCCTTAAGACTTTTGCTATTGATATTTGACAATCCGTGGAAAAAATGACCTAAGACTATTGACAATTTCAATGCACACACTTCTCACGTTCTAAATCCAACACATACTGATGTCCAACATTTTTATCGTAATGTCCCTGACTAAAATCTTAAGCAGACATAGCGTTGTTTTTTTCCATAAAATAATAATATTTTAATTCTTTCTTGTAAAAAATAAACCAATTAATAATAAACCAATACTGATAATAAATTATATTTACATTTACTATTTTGCAAAATATCCTTTGCAAAATACATTTGAGATTTTTTTTTCAGTTGTTTATCTCGGTATTTATACTCAGGCATTTTTTAAATTACAATTCAAAATTTTTAATTTTTATGGTTTTTAAGTCCTAATCCAAAAATTAATCGAATTTAAAAAAATATATTAAAAAATTGAAAAAAAGATACCTTTAAGAAGAGCTATCATATATTACCCTTTTCCATTTAAACTTTTGGAAGTTATCATAACCCCCGCTTAGGGTTTAAAACACCAAGGTGACAAATACTTGTAAAATGTGCCCCTCTCCCCTCCGTAAATATAAATTAACCTGTTTTGTTTTCTTTTTATTTTAAAGACATTTTAAAAGTTATTTCAGGGGACTAGGTTTAAAATGAAGGTCATGTATGTCCTTAACGCCCTACTACTAATATCACTTTTGGAGGCAAGTGTAAAACGAAATTTTTAACAAAAATATCAGCCCATTTGTTTTTGTTTTTTTATTAGAAATATTAAAAACCTTTAAAAAAACTCCCCAGCGTTACCTCAAAAATTATTCAAAGAAATAGTGGTAAAAATTTCAAAGAGATTGATGCAGTAGTTTTGAAGTTATGATGGTCACCGACTTTAAAAACGTGAGTTGTGGAAAAAGTGCTTTAAAGTTAGCTTCGTACATAAGAGTCATGAACGAGGTGGCTACTTAAACCTCCGTATCTTTGTTAATTTTGCTTCAATTAGTGTCAAATTTCTACACAGTATCCTTTAAATGTTGTTCATTTAGAAAATGTATTTTAAAACAATGTAAAAAAAAATTAAAAACCTTACTCTCCCTTAAGGAGCAGACTTTCTATATGCATTTTGCCCATTTTTCCTTTTTTTCTTGAACCAAAGCTGGTATCGCAAACTAAATATATCCTCCTACAATGTTATGCCACAAAAAAACCTTCTAAATTCATTCTCTTTTTGGACCTTCCAAATGCCTTATGTCTGTTAGAGGTAGACAAACTAACAGAAGTTTGTCTTTGCGGCGCGGCGTAGACTACTTGATATTTGGCTGTCGTTGCACTTGTTACCAATTCCTCTGATAACCGTGAGCGAAATGGCAATCAAGTTAACCAAGATGAAAGTGACGACAGCGAAGAAGCTGATGTCTGAGTGTAAGATCCGAATAGGAAGCGATCTGCACCCACCTGTTTACCGGATAAAAACTATTTTATATTAAATATGGTATTTAAACAAAGTATTGCCAAAGGCTTGCCTAAAAATTATGTTCAAGGCTATATTTAAATAAAAAAATAATCTCAAAATTTTTGTCCCATCCTGTATAGTGGTACCCCCTATTTTTTTCAATACGTTTTAAGGCCAAGTATTAAAATATGTATTTTTAAATAATACAGAATGTACCAAGAAAACTGCAATAGTTTTTCAAAATGCTAAATAAAAAAGAATCCCATGGCTTTATTTAAAAGTTAAAGAGAAAAAAATAGTGATATAGTAGTACTGTCATAGAGAATAAAAAAAAATGTTAATATACAGGGTGTGTCAAAAATTTTAAGGTTATTTTCCCCTGTCAGCAAATTTTAAAAATCAAGCGCAAAGTGTGTATTTTACTCATAAAATTGGTAATATATGACGTAATTTCATGCTATAAAATATACTCATACATGTAGATAAACTAAAAAATATTAATATATTACCTGCAAGTTGGTCTACGCGGGTTGTAATACATGTGACTGGTTCCGTGACAAAATCGCTGGCCAACGTAGAAATTGCAGGATCCACATAAAGAGGAACTAAAAATAAAAGTGACGAGCCAGCCGCCATGGCCAGCACAGCGAGAAGGCTTGTCGCATAGAAAAGAGCTTGTTCACGACAGCTACGGGTTCCTGGTTGTCGTGTCTGTGCTTTTTTGCTGCGGCCAGCTCCTGGAAAAAAATATATTTTTGTGCATAAAAAAATAATACGTTATATTTTTTTTTCATTGTAATAATACCCTTAACTTCATACACGCATTGGACAAGCTGGATTTTTGCTACGTTTGAAGCCGCGTCCCGATTTTAAACCAGGACCTGCAACCCTACCACGTTGCGAACCACGTTGCGAACAGAGATCTCGCAACAATGACAGCCCCGTCCACATTTGTACCACGTTCTGCAACCGTACTACGTTGCAGACATATCTGGACGTCAAAACGAATGCTTTCTCAAAACAGATACGTGTTGCAACTTGAGGTTCGCCCCGATCCACAGCTTGTCAGCAAATTCACGATACATCAAAAAAAAAATCACGAGGAGTAAGCAGACAATTTTGTTTTTTGAAATAGTTTTGGATATTGTCTAGCAATATTAAGTGAAATGAGGATCGCATCCTACTCCTATTTTATTTTTTATAAATATAGACAACAGAAATGCCTGTGGAGTAAAATTAGCTGATAAAGCATAATTAATTTAAATAAACGCTACTGCGGCAACATACATTTTCAAAGTTAAATTGGGGAGTGTCTTTACAAAAAGGGATATATACTTCTTATTGTATTTTTAGAAAATTATGAATACCTAGTGGCATGACCAAAATTAGGCGTAGGCAAAGTCGTGTCCGCGAGACCCCTTTCATGACGAAAAATGTTTAAGAAGCTAAGGAGCAACAAAACAAAAAGGTCCTCATCCTCACCTTTCTTGCGAGGCCCCTTAAGCGCACGCGCGTAGGCGAAGTTATCCGCGAGGCCCCCTTTATTCTGTAAAAACATTTTGAAGAGCAAAAAACATCCTTCCCCATTTTTACACTTTTTTTAACACATTGTACAGTTTTGCAAGGCCCCTGATTTACAATATCCGGCCTTCAAAACCGATGGCAGTATTAATTTCAGTATTTTTCCTATATCACATTCCATACCTTCACCTTGCGGTGAGGACCCCCAGGCGCGAGGCCGTAGGCGACCGCCTACGCCTAGCTACGCTACTGATTATGAAAAGTAGCAATTTTTTATTCACTTTATTAAGGATTTTTAAAAAACTAACCAGAACTAACCATAACCCTCCCAAGGTGACAAACCGCGGTTTTGGCCAAAACCGAAAACCGGTATTCGAAAACCGGTTTCGAATGCCGGTTCACCGGTATTTGAAAACCGGTTTTTGAATATCGGTTTACCGGTTTTAAAAAGCGGTTTTCAAATACCGGTTTTTCGGATAATCGGTTTTCAAATATCGGTTATACGACGTGACAGCGGCCGATACCGTGTTAAAACATTTGAGAAAAAGTTTTTATAAACATGGGTCTGCAATTACACAGTTTTCAAGATACAAGGCGTTAATGTTTTAAAAATATTAATTTTGTATTAATATTTTAAAAATAATAATAAATATATACCCGATTTTTTTTAAATTTGGCTATATGATTGGTTGTAATAAGAGGCTAACTTAGCCCTAAATAGATTAAAATCATAAGGTCCAGTGGCATCCCGGGGGCATCTTAGCGAATATTATTGGCAAAAAATGTACACCGCTGCCTTTTTTGCAACTTTAATATTTGTTGTTTGATTGAGCGTCTATAAATACTCACTCATATCACCTTTTGTATTTTTTCGTATCTCACTTTGTTTTGGAGAAAAAAATAAGCTACTTTAAGTGATACTAAAAAGTATCCATAAACAGCATAATATACCATCCAAAATTTAAAAAATAAACAATTTAAGGAAAATGACGATTTTTGATAAAAACACACGACTATTTATTTATTTTAAAAGCCAATAATTTTTTATTTTCTATTTTTTCTGTTTTACCATGTTGTTTATGGGTACTTTTTGGAAGAAATTAAAGTGGCCTTTGTCGAAAACGAAGCTAAATAAGAAAAAATTACAAGAGGCAATGAAGTTATACTTGTACGCGCTTAATCAAACTACAAATATTAAAGTTACAAAAAGGCGGTGGCGTACAATAATATTCGCTAAAATGCCCCCGGGACGCCACTGAATCTTATAATTTTAATTTATTTAGGGGTAAATTAGCCTCTTAATACAACAAATAATATTACCAAATTTCAAAAGAATCGATTTAAAATTATTATATATCTTTTTAATTTATCACCATGTACCTTGAAAACTGTACATTTCCAGACTCATATTAATAAAAACTTTTTCTTATATTTTTTAACAAAAATCACCCATTATTAGATCTCCGTCTATTTTTGAACACCCTGTAAAAATCATTATATTTCTGTAAAAATCCCCTTTTGATCGGAACCCTATTTTTTAAATAAAATTTACTAATGAATATATACATAAGTATACCGTTCAGTTTCAGTTTATTTAAACAAGACAAAAACTCTAACTTAACAAGAACATTTTATTACGATGATTTTGTTACTACATGTAGGTGGAGTTCGGGTAAAGTTTGTGTTTTTAAGAATTTACTAAAATAATTCCAAATTATCCATTACACTAAATAAAAATATAAATTATTTAGTGGATAGCAGAAACAGTCTTATTCAAAATACTGCCTATGTGGTACCAAATTATTCAGCCTAAAATGCTCTTTTAAAATATGCTAACGAGCCACTCCTGTTTTAAAAAAGGAGTTATGGCAATTAACATAAATGGGATTTTGAAATTCTTCCTTCGGCCTGAGAAGTCGTAAAAAATAAAAGACGATAAATTTCATTTTTTCATGGCTACCTAACTTAAAATTAACCAGTTTAGCTTAATCATGGCACTCTAGATTAAATTTAAAAAAAAAACACATTTTTGGCAGCAGATAAATATTTTTTTTTTATCTTTGGATCAAACCACGAAGGCTAAAAGCCTAAATACCAACCTACCGTGAGTGCCTTAAGCGAGGTAAGAGGGAGTTTGTTGACACGGGACTTAAATACTTGAAGATTTTGGGGGGGAAGAAAAGACCTCTGCGGGCAGCAGGTTCCACATTCTAGAAACTCTAGGTATAAAAGAACGAACAAAGTGGAAAGTTCGGGGCCTGTCCAGTTGGACCGTATAGGGATGCATACGCGCGGCACCACGAGTTTCTCTGTTGGAAACCGTGAGTTTAGGAACTATACTGGATAGATATGTTAAAATGACAGGTGAGGTGCCATTGTAACTAAGGAGCAACAAAACAAAAAGGTCCTCATCCTCACCTTTCTTGCGAGGCCCCTTAAGCGCACGCGCGTAGGCGAAGTTATCCGCGAGGCCCCCTTTTATTCTGTAAAAACATTTTGAAGAGCAAAAAAACATCCTTCCCCATTTTTACACTTTTTTTAACACATTGTACAGTTTTGCAAGGCCCCTGATTTACAATATCCGGCCTTCAAAACCGATGGCAGTATTAATTTCAGTATTTTTCCTATATCACATTCCATACCTTCACCTTGCGGTGAGGACCCCCAGGCGCGAGGCCGTAGGCGACCGCCTACGCCTAGCTACGCTACTGATTATGAAAAGTAGCAATTTTTTATTCACTTTATTAAGGATTTTAAAAAACTAACCAGAACTAACCATAACCCTCCCAAGGTGACAAACCGCGGTTTTGGCTAAAACCGAAAACCGGTATTCGAAAACCGGTTTCGAATGCCGGTTCACCGGTATTTGAAAACCGGTTTTCGAATATCGGTTTACCGGTTTTAAAAAGCGGTTTTCAAATACCGGTTTTTCGGATAATCGGTTTTCAAATATCGGTTATACGACGTGACAGCGGCCGATACCGTGTTAAAACATTTGAGAAAAAGTTTTTATAAACATGGGTCTGCAATTACACAGTTTTCAAGATACAAGGCGTTAATGTTTTAAAAATATTAATTTTGTATTAATATTTTAAAAAATAATAATAAATATATACCCGATTTTTTTTAAATTTGGCTATATGATTGGTTGTAATAAGAGGCTAACTTAGCCCTAAATAGATTAAAATCATAAGGTCCAGTGGCATCCCGGGGGCATCTTAGCGAATATTATTGGCAAAAAATGTACACCGCTGCCTTTTTTGCAACTTTAATATTTGTTGTTTTATTGAGCGTCTATAAATACTCACTCATATCACCTTTTGTATTTTTTCGTATCTCACTTTGTTTTGGAGAAAAAAATAAGCTACTTTAAGTGATACTAAAAAGTATCCATAAACAGCATAATATACCATCCAAAATTTAAAAAATAAACAATTTAAGGAAAATGACGATTTTTGATAAAAACACACGACTATTTATTTATTTTAAAAGCCAATAATTTTTTATTTTCTATTTTTTCTGTTTTACCATGTTGTTTATGGGTACTTTTTGGAAGAAATTAAAGTGGCCTTTGTCGAAAACGAAGCTAAATAAGAAAAAAATTACAAGAGGCAATGAAGTTATACTTGTACGCGCTTAATCAAACTACAAATATTAAAGTTACAAAAAAGGCGGTGGCGTACAATAATATTCGCTAAAATGCCCCCGGGACGCCACTGAATCTTATAATTTTAATTTATTTAGGGGTAAATTAGCCTCTTAATACAACAAATAATATTACCAAATTTCAAAAGAATCGATTTAAAATTATTATATATCTTTTTAATTTATCACCATGTACCTTGAAAACTGTACATTTCCAGACTCATATTAATAAAAACTTTTTCTTATATTTTTTAACAAAATCACCCATTATTAGATCTCCGTCTATTTTTTGAACACCCTGTAAAAATCATTATATTTCTGTAAAAAATCCCCTTTTGATCGGAACCCTATTTTTTAAATAAAATTTACTAATGAATATATATAAGTATACCGTTCAGTTTCAGTTTATTTAAACAAGACAAAAACTCTAACTTAACAAGAACATTTTATTACGATGATTTTGTTACTACATGTAGGTGGAGTTCGGGTAAAGTTTGTGTTTTTAAGAATTTACTAAAATAATTCCAAATTATCCATTACACTAAATAAAAATATAAATTATTTAGTGGATAGCAGAAACAGTCTTATTCAAAATACTGCCTATGTGGTACCAAATTATTCAGCCTAAAATGCTCTTTTAAAATATGCTAACGAGCCACCCCTGTTTTAAAAAAGGAGTTATGGCAATTAACATAAATGGGATTTTGAAATTCTTCCTTCGGCCTGAGAAGTCGTAAAAATAAAAGACGATAAATTTCATTTTTTCATGGCTACCTAACTTAAAATTAACCAGTTTAGCTTAATCATGGCACTCTAGATTAAATTTAAAAAAAACACATTTTTGGCAGCAGATAAATATTTTTTTTTTATCTTTGGACAAACCACGAAGGCTAAAAGCCTAAATACCAACCTACCGTGAGTGCCTTAAGCGAGGTAGATTAGATTAGATTAGATTGGGAGGTGGATTGCATATCCTCTAGCACTGCAACCTGCTCAGGTTTATTGTGTGTCCTCCGTCCATAGGTTAGAGCACGCTATCCAAGCCGGTCTGTTTAATCAGACTCCACAAGCTTGAAACTGGCCCCTTGGTATATTTTGCCGCTTTAGGTTTTCTTCACCCAGCCTTGCAAACCGCAGACGACAAAGGGCTTCGCAGTAGCACCATACGTGTTCTGCGGTTTCTTCCTCCTCCTGGCAGAACCTACATAGGTTTTCTTCTGCCAGGCCCATAGTTTCCAGGTGTTTATTCAGTCTGCAATGACCTGTCAGTTGACCCACTATTATTCTTACTGCCTTCCGGTTATAATTCAGAAGGTCTTTTGTAAATTCTGGCGAGTAAGCCTTGATGAACACTTTCGCCTGACGCTGTCCTGGTGTTCTCATCCACCAGTCTTGTGATTCCCTCATAATCCATGATCTAATGGATGACCTTACCTGGCATGATGGAATACCACAGTAGGGCTGGGGACCTACCATTGTCCTGCCAGCCCCTCCTTTGCCAATTTATCAGCTTCTTCATTGCCTTCGTGGCCTTCGTGTCCTGGTACCCAGGCAATGGTTAGCTTGTTGGACGCACCCACCTCTTCCAGGGCAATTACGCAGTCCCGCACCAGCTTGGAGCTGATTTTGCATGAACTGAGTGCCCTGATGGCTGCCTGGCTGTCCGAATAGATTACTATGGTTTTATCCTCATAGCTCCTTCTGATGATTTCCCTAGCACATTGTTCTATGGCTACAATTTCGGCCTGGAACACAGTAGGGTATTGTCCGAGACCCAAGTTTATTTTCGTCCTTGGTTTGTCCCCATATATACCTGCTCCAACTCCTTGGTCTGTTTTGGAGCCGTCTGTATACCAGATTAGGTCGGCTTTAATGGGAGGCCCTGCCACCCAGTCCTTTCTGTCTGGTATTAAAGTTTGAAAACCTTTGTTTAGCCAGTAGCTTGGTACCATTTTGTAAGCGAGGTAAGAGGGAGTTTGTTGACACGGGACTTAAATACTTGAAGATTTTGGGGGAAGAAAAGACCTCTGCGGGCAGCAGGTTCCACATTCTAGAAACTCTAGGTATAAAAGAACGAACAAAGTGGAAAGTTCGGGGCCTGTCCAGTTGGACCGTATAGGGATGCATACGCGCGGCACCACGAGTTTCTCTGTTGAAACCGTGAGTTTAGGAACTATACTGGATAGATATGTCAAAATGACAGGTGAGGTGCCATTGTATTCCGAATGTCACATACTATTTAAATAGGATAAAATATACCAGTGGGGCGATTTAAAATTTAAATGGTAGAAGCAGGGCCGGATTGAGGAGGTGTCGAGGCCCAGGGACAATGAGCCTGTGTAGGCCTCCTCAAAAACATTTGTTACTGTGCAAATTAAAAAAAATACCAGTGGCGTTCGAACAAGATTTGTATCAAATTTAAAAAAATTGTCGCGACTGCTTTTTCTTTGAATCAATTTATATTATAAAAAGAATGCCGGTTTACTACTAAATTCCCGAGGATGGCCATATTTTCGAAACTATTAAAAATTGGATATATCACATGTAGACTTTTTAAAGCCCTTTGATAGATTTTTCGAATGGTAATATAATATGCGGGGTTTTTCATTTAAAACACGTACATTTTCTGAAATAAATCAAAAACCCGATGTTCAATTGTTTTTCGGTTAGCAGCACGTTAATCAGCGGAAAAAGTACTACAACTTTACTAATTTAACCGACTTCGTATTTCCAATGATAAGAAAGTAAGCAATAATCACCCTGTATGCTTTTTTAACCAAATTTTTTGGAAAGTTACGTATTTCAGGCAACAAAATTTAAAAAAAAAGATGTAGAACTCCGCTTAACTACGCGTAAACAAAGACCGATCGATGTTCTTACTAATATTTAATATCGTGTTTAAAAATTCAGGAATGTGTAATATTTATTTAAAAGCAGGAAAAGTATCATTTGGGGTTAAATTACAAAAACTAGGACAAGATTAGAGTCATATGTGTATTCAGGGAGCGGGTTACTGGATTACAAGTGCGACAATTTTTTTTATATTATAGTAGAATATAGTATGTAGTCGTTTAAGTATTCAAAAAATGGAAAACTTCTATTTCCAATTTGTCATTAAACCTCATTCTTTATAAAAAATTCTGCATAGTCTAAAACCTAAATTGCAATTATCAGATATTAATTTTTTGCAGTGGTATACAAGGAATGTCAAAAAATATGAATTTTGCTCAAAAGGAAAGTACCCTTATTTTTCATATTATCGATAATTTTTAAGGGAAAAAGATGTTTAGAATTTAAAATACCTTTCAAATATGCATTATTTTATTTCACTGTAGTAACCATGGGTTTTAAATAATTTTTTATGCAAGTAAATATTAATTTAAAAAAATTAAAAAATTCTAATGTCATCTAGACACTTTAAAGAATATGATTCCGCGATAATAAAAGTTGTATCAACATTTTTTTAAAGTTATTTATTTGTTAATTTTTAGTTTTTTTTTACGGGTTTTTAAGGAGATTTGAAATAATTGATCTATACATTTTTCGCTTCGTAGAGCTCTTCTCATTTAGGTAGGTACCTCATAAAGATATGCAAAAAAGTTTATAATTTTGTAAATTAGAATTTTTAAAGCCAACAAGAAATGAGATCTTGTTTAAATAATGTCAACCTAAAAAAATTGTTATTTAAAAAATAATAAACTTATAATGTTTTATTTTGCATAGCTTTGTCACATTAAGTACCTAAATGAGAAGATCGTCCGTTAAAGCGTTCTCATACAATGGTTGAAGGTCATTTTAGCCTAGGCTATTGTGTCATTTTATTCAAAACCATGCCTAAAATGACATTCTTTAAAAAATTATAAAATATAGTCGTTATTTTTTTTTATGCTGGATTAGGTTATCCTTGGCTTAATAAATGACTAAGAATAAATACTAAAGGCACTTCACAAGTTCTTATAATAAATCGCACTAAGGTAAAGTGGGGTATAACCGGCCTAGTTAATTAAGGAAACTCTTAGTTTATCTGCTAAGCTTTATTATTTTGTTAAAATTTATTGTTTCACACAGTATGTGGAAAAGTTTTTATAGATCTAAATATAGAAACCATAAAAAATTGTTTTTTTTAACATCTAAAAAGTTTGTTTTTTATAGTAAAAAAGTAAAACAAGTTTTTAAAACCCTATTTAAAAAGAATAAATATGTTATGTACCATCGTGCCCCAAAAAAAACTGGGACACTAAAATCTATTTTTATCTCCTGATTATGATTTGATGCTGTCAATATAATGTAATGGTGTGACAGCCATGTCAAAAACTTAAAAAAATAAGAAAAGCGACTTCTTATACAATAGGAAAAAATTCCCTACTTGAATTTTAATGTCCCAGTTTTTTTTTGACCATCGTGCCCAAGAAGAAAATCTAGGATAACTAGACCTAGTTTTATCTCCTGGTCTATTAGAATAATATGTTTTGATGTTGTGTAAGCAAGGTAATTTTGTGGATTTCTTATAGATTTCTTATAGATCAGGAGACACTTCCCCACTTGAATTTTCATGTCTCGGTTTTTTGGCACAATAGTACAGTTGTAACAATTTTAAAATATTAAATATAAATGCATGATTATTCCATATTTTGAATTTCTGCAAAAATAACTATTTACCTCTTGTTATTTGCACTTCTTGTAAATCATACCAAACCACAATTTTATGAGAAGGCCACTTCCCATGACCAAAGTTTACGAAATATAAATTATTTTTTCCACCACCGTTAAAAAAAAGCTTTTTTTAATCGTTAAGATAAAGTTTAAGTACTTCATTTTAGTACACTACATAAAGTGTTAAAAAAGTAACTTTTTTAACACTTCGAAGCTTTTTTCACACTTTAAATTAGTGTTTTGTTTCAGTGCCCACTACAATAAACTTAAATATCAATTTATGCAATGTAAGAGTAAACGCGACATCAACTGAACCAAACGGTCAAGTTACTTTTGATTTTGTCATTATTTCTTTTAACTTATGTGTCACTAGTTTTAAAATTAGACAGTTTGCAAATAAATTTAATAGAAATAATTGAAAATAAATTATTAGTTATAATAAATTTGGATGACTGAGAAACTGAAAAGGAATTTAGGTATAATGTTTTAGTATTATTTCTACAAAAGTAAGTACACACAATTTTCTGAAAATTAAATAATAAATGCATAGTTATGAAGAGGATAATTGTCTTTTAAAAAATAAGGAGGCTATGACTTTTTATTGCAATATAATATATATAAAAAACTGTGCTGCAAAAATTAAAATTAATGGGTTTAGATAATTAAAACATGTATAAAATAGCATATGTAGTATGTGACACATACATAAAGTGTCTTTTTTTACTCATGGGATTGCTGTCAAACTTCCCATTCGTAAAAAAAAGTATTACTTTTTGCGCTTCTTACATAAATTACTATTATTCGTTTCTTCACTCCTTTTTTTGCAATTGTTTTATTTTTAGTCACTTCCATAAAAGTATTATCTGTCTTATTTTCTAAAGCTCTCTTAGAACTGTTTGATTTACCTTTTTATTTTTTTTTAAATTTTATTCCCACTATTTAGGCACTTGTTTTCTTTTTCTAGATTCTCTTCTTTTTGGAAATATTTTTTCTTCCTTTTAAATTAAATTATTCGTTGGTACACAATAAATTCGTTTAATAATGCGACGACTAATCGCTTCTTCAATAAATTTTGCTTTTATAGATAAAGGAAACGTCTTAAAATGGTGTTAAAATGTTTTGATAAATAGTTTAATAATGATGCACAGAATGCACTCTTCGTAACAATTTTGATAAACAAATATTACATTATTCTTAAATTTTTATTAAGAATCTAATAGGTTTTAACTCAAAAATTCAAAGCTGTAAAAAATTAAAATTTGCAATTTTACTGTTTTTTGAGTAAAAATGTTTATATGTAACAAAAAAACTATTTTTTTCTTAACAAACATAAATTTTAAACGATATCTTTAACAATTTTATTTTATCAAAATCTAGTCTTTATTTTTAATTATACACATTTTTACTCAAAAACACTAAAATTTGCATATTTTGATTTTTTTTTATTTTTCAAAGCTTTAAAATATACGAATTTTCAAGTTGAATAAAATCACCCTCAGATATATTTTTTAGGAAATTTTATGCTCTACAAGAATTCATGCTCTAAAAATCTATCTTAAACGGTTCAAAAGTTATGGTACTTTCAACGAAAAATTATTTTTTTAAATGTTATTTAAATGGAAAACTTTCACTGACACCTTTTATAGTTGAGCTTAAAATCCTCCCTTGCAGGGATATTTTTTCTCGGTGGGTATATAGATTCAGTTTAACACATAAATTCGATGGGTTTAGTTTTTTGGCTCACCCTATCTCTACAGGGAGTGATATATTTAACTATTATATAGTTTATAATAAACAAACATTTTGGGTATGGATACAAAATTTAAAAAAAAACACTAAAACTTGTAGATATGAAATAAAAAAACAATTAATGTTGGTAATAACAGATTTATAGTTTTGCAGCTGAGTATAAACCTTTTTACCATTTTCTTCAGTTGCTTTCTAGAAATAAATCAAATATAGGTATTAATTACAAATTGTTAAAAATAAGTTCGTAAAAAAATAATAACATTACCGTTTCCCGTATAAAATTTAGCAAATAATACAAAAATATCAAAATAATTTAATTGCGATCATACAGTACTAACAATATTTTGAAGATTCCGCATTGGATAAAAAATCAGCTGACACATTAAGAAGTAAATGTACCTTAATTTTTCTTTTCCGGAGCTCCTCTTGTTGATCTAGGAGCAGTTCCGAGCTGGAGCTCCTCATTTTTTCCGAGCTAGGACATTTGAGCTCCAGGGAAAATATTTTTTCACACTTTTTGACCCGTTTTTCTCATCGTGAAATTTCGATGAGAATACTCTCACGCCAATGCGCTAAGGATCCCTGGAAAGGGTGCGTTACGGCGATGCCAAGTTTCTTTAGAAAAGTAAAAAAATCGGTAACACTATTTTCAGTTTGTCCTATTAGTTGCGAATTTGCTTAAAGTCCAATTCCGATGTTTCAGCAACGACTGAAATGACAAAAGATTGGATTTTAAGTAGTTGCAGTTAAAATTATATATGTTAAAATTTAGGCCAGGACAAGGAAGAAAATTATGAAAGTTTAAGAATATTTGATTTTTGCGACATCCTGTTTAAATCAATTATAAATTTTCCTTTCACTAATAGAATTATTTCTTTAATACCTATACATATTTTTGAACCTACTTTAATTGAAATTTAATAATAATGTTTCTTCATTTCAATTTTTTACCACCCCATAATTCAATATGAATTCAAGTTCAAAAATATATGTTTTTTTTTATTTTTGACCACTTATAATATATTTTAAATGCCACTCTCTAATATTTATACAGAGTGTCTCTAAAAAGTAAAAACTACCGAATGAATTTCTTGAAGCTAAAATATGACAAGGTAAGTTTACATCTGACATTTATTGCATGATATTTATATCAGACAGAAATTCTGGCTAATGTAAACAGTTAAATATTTATGTCTGATAAACATTTTTCATTATTTACATTACCCGAAATTTCTATCAGACATAAATATTATGCAATAAATGTCAGATGTAAACCTACCATAACTCAATCTCACCTTAGCCCAAAATTGGATAATTTTGCAGATACAGGGTGTCAAATATTGATTCTGATTTTAGTTTCTGTTTTCAATTTTATTATAAACTCTAGAGGGTGCCACCTTTGGTATGTAACTTTTATATAAAAATCTTCTTCATCAATTTTAGGCGAAGAACCAATTCTAAAACGGTATTTACCAATTGGTTATGTTGACGTTTAAACAATGTATTATACGTCAAAGTTGTCACCAATTATTACCGAGGTTATAATTGGTTGATTCTTTAACATATTTTTCATAAAAAAAGGTATGCTTGGTGAAAGTTGATTTAAGCAGGTGTTTTTAAAATATCTGGGTTTTAAAAATGCTAACTTTTTAATGTATACATTCTTGGATGATTTTAAGAAGACAAGTTCCAATAAACCTATGCCTTAAATGGCTTAACTTGTATGATACAGAGTGGTAAAAAACATCTTTTTAAACTTTACCAGCCTGTATCCTGAATGTTTAACCAGTTACGACATAAGTTTATTTAAAGTTTTAAAGTTTAAAATCACCTAAGAATTTACACTTTAAAAGATTAGCATCTAGTTCTGAAATGCCATGTATAACTTAGAACTGGCAATACAGAATTTGTTTTTTTTTAACAGGTATCGGTATCTCAAAAACTGCTACCTTTTTATGTAAAATATGTTACTTTTTTTCCAAAAGTTAAATGCATAATGGCTCAAAAAATATATTTTGTTTTTAATTTTGGTAACATACTCCAGAGGGCGCACTCTAGAGTTTACAACAAAATTAATAGCAAATTCTAATTTCTGGCTTCCGAAAACCCTATCTAGACAATTATTGTGACATGACACGTATTATTCACAAAATTATTTATCAAAAACCAATTGCAAAATAAATTTTTGTCATCTTGTATCTCTAAAATCATTCACTTTTGAACTAGTAAGGTTAGTTGGGTTAGATTGTCATATTTTAGCTTAAGGACCTTGTGGTGTTTTCCGCACCTTTTAGAGACACCCTGTATAATAATAATAATAATAATAATGCAGTTCAAAACACTAAAAAATCATAAAATTAAACCTATGTAGTATTTTTTATTTCCCTAATGATAAAAAAATATATCATTTGTTTTTATTTAAAATCGTGTACCGATTTTTTGTGAACAAAAGAAAAATTATAATTTATAAATACACTATGTCCTACAATTACAATTTGTTACATGTACTTACATATTTTGCCTTAAAGTTTAGTAACTACATAGAACATTTTAAAAAATGGTAATAGTTAAGTTTTTAGTTGGAAAAACTAAAGTAAACTTGGCATCAGGGTAAAATGCGCTGGCGCAGAGGATTTAAAAGAGGGTTGATCGCCTCTAGATAAATCTAAATGGGGTGTAAAACATGATATTTTTATGTTTTGAAGGTTTCAAGGTGACAATAATCTTTTTCTTTATATCTTATTCAACTGATAAAAAACAGGAAATAAATAGAATACGTTATCACAGGAACTCAATTAAAAAAAAAACAGTCCAGTAAGGGTAAAAGAAAATCTAAAAGCACAAAGGTGCTCCAAAACGGTCAGGCTTTAAGCTTTGTATAGACCGGACGATAATCGTTGGCACACTCCAATTTTGATCGTGCCGACCGATTTGTGCGGCATTAAGAACGTTGATTGTTTAGCATTTCTCACTTTTAATGGGTTACACGCAACATCGATGTTGCAATATTTTTAAGTTTAAGTTTTATTTCGCCGTCGATAATTTTGAACTGTACATGACTATACTAAACATTAACACAGAAATTAAAAGCTTTAACTACTGTGGCCATAAGCGTAACTAGCCATGTAACCCGGGGGGTCTTGGGGGCCCGAGAAAAACATCGGAATAATGGCAAGTTTATATTGTTTTTTGTATTCCAAAAAATAATCCTACGAAGGGTCTATAAACACCCTATGGGGTGAGGGGAGAGCCCCTCTTGAAAAAAAAATAAATGGAAAGGGGTCTCGTGACACATTATTTTAAAGCTCATGATGAGTAATTTATAACCCTAAAATATAAAGTCAATACCTTTACCGAATACAAAATGATGGTACTTTAAAAATTACATAAATAACTGATTTTGATGGCTATATTTCGAAACTAATTAAGTTAGATGTAATATGTAATATTTTCATTAAGCTCTTTTAAAGATCTTTTTAATGTTGATATAATATACAGATGATTTCTTAATTAAAAAATAGATCTTTAAAAGGGCTTTCAGAAAATATCTACCACATTAGGTACATCTAGCTTTATTAGTTTTGGAAACATGGCCATCCAAATTAGGTATTTAGGAAATTTTTAAAGTACCGCTCATTGTGTATTAGGTAAATATATTAGCTTTATATTTTAGGGTTATAAAGTACTTGCCAGGAGCTTTAAAATGATGTGTCACAAGACCCCTTTCCATTTATTTTTTTCTAGAAGGAGCCCAGCCGCCATCCTAAAGTTTTCATCTGTCAATTTCACTCTAAAATATAGTATTTATGCATTAATTTCATATCCCTCAGCAATTTTTTAAATTGATCCGTTCAAAAAATTAGGGGGGACACATTACAGAAATGCACTGTATAAAATGCATTAAAATTAAAACGAGCCAATCTCTATAATTTGATTAATTGTACACGTCATTTTTTATTATTTGGGAGACACATTTTTGTGTCAAAATTTACTTGTTCAAGACTATCCCCTCCCCCACCAACAGGGCCGTATTAACTGTTTGAGGCGCCCTAGGCTAGAATTTCCGGAGCGCCTATTTTTCACCAAAAGAATTTTTGAAGAAAAAAAAAGGTCCTTCTCTCCTTTTCGCGTCTATTTCATTCCAAAGCTCCTTATTCACAGAGAAATTAGTCACCAAAAATCTCCACCCGACCTAAACTTTTTTAAAAGTCCCCTGTCTGGCGCCTATTTTTTCATGGCGCCCTAGGCTGTAGCCTAGTCAGCCTAATGGATAATACGGCACTGCCCACCAACACAAACGTTCAAAAATTTTAAATTCAAAATTGGGTCAAGTGGCATCCTACCTTAAAGGGTTTTTAATTCTTTCTTTACAGCCTTTAGTTTTTCAAAATCGGTTTAGGAGTTTTCAAGAAAATGAACCTTAAATATCTGGTGTCTTTAGCCCAGTCCCTTTTTAATTATCACCTAAATGTACAATATTCCAAGAATTCAGTTGTTTTCTGTTTCTTCCGGTTTAGCCGGAAACGACATTAAATGTATTATTTAAAATGGGACACCGGGTATTAATGTCCTTTCGTTTCGTTAACTTTTGACACCTTACCTCCAAATATTTTTAGTTTTAAATTTTTATCTAAAGTACATAAATGTAATAAAACTTAAAATTTTGGATCAAGTAGTTATGGCAAAATAAATAGTTACGTGTATATTTTCGTGACCCCTTGGGCTAAAATTGACAGTTTTATTATATTAATGGTACTCCAAATCAAAAGTTAAAAATATGTCCCATATAGTGTTCCATTTTAAATAATCAATTAAGGTCATATCTGGGTTAACCTGAAGTAACAAAAAACAATTGAATCCATAAAATATTGCACATTTAGGTGATATCTCTACGTACCTAATTTTTGATATTCTAAAAAATAAAAAAGTTACTTTTTCTAAGAAACTGCTAAACCGATTTAAAAAAAAGTCTCTTGAAGAGAGAATTCAAAACCTTTTAAGATAAGGTACCACTTGACCCTCTTTCCCATTTAAACTTTTTAACGTTTGTGTTGGTGGGAGGAGAGGATAATCCTGGACAAGTCTCCCTAAAAATAAAAATTGACGTTTCAGGATTTTTTTAAGTGCACAAATAGCGTAATTATAGGGGGTCTTGTTTTTATTGGAATGCACTGTATACATTTACCTATATGGTTCATTTTTTCTGGGGAGGGGGTGGAGGACCTGGCCGACTTTGAGGCCCCCCCGCAGTTACGCCACTAGCGATCCTGCTAAGAAAAAATTTAAGGCAAGGCGGTTTTTGACCAGTGGTACTGTATAATTGCAAAAAAGTTATAAGCCAACATAAAAAATAAATATAATTGCTACCACGAACTCCTTGGGCCAAAATACGATAATCTAACGAGAATTTACCCTAATCTAAAGTTGTCATATGAATGCAGTGCAATTTATTTTGAAATATAGACCGCCGGCCGCGCCATTCCAAAATGTCGACGGCTACATTATAATACTCAAATTGCGAGTTTAAAATTCGGGAGTTTCCTGTAGAGGTTTTGTTTAAGAAACACGGTCCGTATAATCGCTTCCGAAGCTCCGTATGTGTAAAAGTAAAGGTGGTTCCGGTTGTAGCATTTAGGCATAAATGGTAGTATGTGCACCCAGTTCATTTTTGGATATTTAGAACATATTTTGCTTTGACGTTTTTAGTGTCAAAAGATAATCATAGAAGCAATTTTTTTACTTATTTTTTTTAGATATTTAAATAAAAAATTATGTAGTCTTGCCAAAATTTTGTACAAGAAATATATTTTTTTTTAGATTTTAGTTTAGTTTTTGATTCTTAGAATAATTTTTTTATTAACGATTTTGATATCAAAATGTACCTATATACTGTTAGTAAATACCTATATCTAGTGAAAGTAACTTTTTATTTACAGACCTGAATGCATGATGGATATATAATGACCACGATCATATGAGTCAGGTTAAATAAACCCAAATATGTTAAATTCCAACACTACAAGCTAATTAGCACTTCAATAAACATCAAAAGAAAGCACTTACAAAAAATAATAAAGTGGTTTATGGGCCGAAACACAAAATTCCGTTCACCATCACCTTCAGTCATCTAAACCCCACATACTGTTTCTAACGGAAACACAAATAAGTTCTAAATCTTCAACCAGCCACCTTCTCTTCCAGGCTACGAACTTATTTCGTCTTTTCGCCCACATGGTGGCGTATCTGCTTACGTCCGCAACGATCTGGCTTGTGCTCGAGTTTTCAATCCTGAATCGGGTAGGCCTGATATCCTTTGGCCTTCAAACTTTCCCTATAGGTCTTCAACTAAATTTATCGGCTGTTTGTACCGGTCCCCATCTAATAATTCCTTATGGCGAATTCTTCTTTTGACTTTCTTTCAACAAAGATCGATAGCATAATTTCTCAGTTTCCATCGGCTGAAGTAATCGTGCTTGGCGACTTTAATGCCCATAATAAGGATTGGCTGGGCTCTTTAAACTGACCCCCGCAGAGCAGCCAAAATCTTCGCAGTCAGTAACTCTCTTACCAACCTTATTATGGAACCTACCTACTAGTCCCAAATCATAGTTCAAATCCCCTAGATCTCTTTCACTACCAACCCCGAGTTCTATTCAAACATCTGTCACAGCTCCCCTAGGTCGCTCAGATCATGGCTTAGATACTATATCTTACCTGCACATCTCGAGGTAAATGAATGCATGCCACCACGCACCGTATGGCACTACAACTCAGCCGACTGGGATGGCCACTTACCTCTGGAATTCCATTTGCTTTTCTTCTCGTGATTCTTCTAAAATTTGCAATCAACTAACTGAATCAATTCAATTGGGCATTGAAACCTATATTCCACACACCATCAAGAACCCCAAATAATCCAATAGAAAGCCCTGGTTTTCCAAATCTTGTGATAAAGCTAGAATTTTAAAAGTTCAGGCTCACAAGAAGTTTCTACAGGATCCTAGTCCAGAAAAACCGACAGGCCAGCATTGAAGCCAGAAACTACTACAATCAAACAATTTCTGAAGCCAAAGACTTCTTCGACAATCGTATTAAAAACAAAGTTCTTTCTTGCTCAAATGGCAGCAAATCTTTCTGGTCCTTTGCGAAAAACATAAGTAGGAATTTTTGTACCAGTTCTTTTCTACCGCAAACTTTGGAAGATGAAATTATTTCTACCTCTAAAAGAAAGGCAGAACTATTTGCTAAACAATTTGCTGCCAATTCAACCCTTGACCCTCCCGTAAATCATCCAATTCCAGCGGTTACCCCAGTTCCTCATAAAATGTCCGATATTATTTTTAAGGTAAAACACATTAAGCGTATCCTTTCTTCCCTTAACACCAAGAAATCGTCTGGGCTGGATGGCATACCAGCAATTGTTTTAAAAAAATGAGCTCCAGAACTTGCACCAATCTTAACTCGGCTCTTTCGCATTTCTTTCGACACAGGTATCTTTCCGGAGAGCTGGAAAGCTGCCCGTGTTCAACCTATTCCACAGAAAGGATCTAAATCTCTTCCATTCAACTATAGACCAATTTCAATTTTTTTCAGTCCTTTGTTAAGTAATGGAAAAATTATTTAATTCACAAATTCTTAAATACTTAGAAAAACACAAAATTTTTGCATGACAGGCAGTATGGATTTCGCCACAAAAGATCTACAGCAGATCTTCTTTCCTTCGTTTCACACTGCTGGAATAAGTCTCTTGAGTTTCTAGGTGAGTCCCAGATCATTGCTCTTGATATATCCAAAGCTTTTGACCAGGTCTGGCATGCCGCACTTCTTAATAAACTTCCCTTCTATGGTCTTTCAACTAAACTTTGTACTTGGCTCTCTAGTTATCTATCTGATCGTCGTATATCAGTTATTGTGGACGGCCATTCTTCAAGCTTTCACCAAGTAAATGCTGGAATCCCTCAGGGCTCAGTTCTGGCACCAACATTGTTTCTTCTTCACATCAACGACCTTCTCTCGTCCACAACTAATTCCATTCATAGTTTCGCCGACGATAGTACCTTTCACTCCAGTTTTCAGGTTCCTAAACCCATCACTAAACCTGACTTGGAAAACAAACGCAGAGCGATGCAGATATCTCTTTCGCAGGATCTTAATTTAATATTGGATTGGGGCGCAAAAATCTCGTCCATTTTAATGCATCCAAAACACAATCATGTTCCTTGTAGCGAAAAGAGTCATCCTTTACTTATGAGCGGCCAAGGTTTACAGAGCAAAGACACCTTCAATCTTGTGGGCGTCACATTTGAAAGTAACCTTAACTAGAAACACTAGGAATTAAAGAACGAACAAAGTGCGAAGTTCGGGATCTGTCCCAGTTGAAGCGTGTAGGGATGCATACGCCCGGCACCATAAGTTTCTCTGTTGGGGAACCGTGAGTGAAGGAATTATACTGGAGTGGAATTTGGAATGTATCAGTTTTTTGGGGCGTTTATTTTTTTGTATGCCTTAAAAGCTAGTTTAAAATTGTCAATAGGGCTGATGAGCAAGCTCAGATTGTTATACCCCGGATCCAGTTTAATAATAAGTTTTACACGTTGCTCATATCGAATAAGCTAATAAATCACATTACACATAGGAAATATGAGGAAAAGAGCCAGCCTAACGTGAATACCAGCATGTAAACATTTCGGATTGGATGACTCACGTACATCATCCTTTGTTGTTACTTTACTGGCCAATATGCCTTTACCTATTGCTTATACAGTACCTATAAGCAGACAGCACACTATCGCGGAACGGAACGGAATGGAAGCGAACGGAAATTTTAAAAGCATATAACTAAATGGGAGTCCGCATACTATCGCGGATCGAAATACCGAGGAACTCTCATTTAGTTATATGCTTTTAAAATTGCCGTTCGCTTCCATTCCATTCCGTTCCGCGATAGTGTGCTGTCTGCTATATGAGGGCTGCAGAACCAAAGTGGTGTAAAAGTCACCTTGTTTTAAAAATTGGATATGGTATATTTTAATCATTGTTTAAAGCCATTTTAATCTTTTGCGAAAACGGTGTAAATCATAGTTTAAGTAGGTAAACGAATATATCCCACATACCTACCTACCTACTAAAAGTAAAATTTGGTTCAATTTAACAATAATTTACAAAATTATTTCAAATTTCAGGGACAAATATCTTAAAATATATATTTTTTTACTTAGGTGCACCACTCTGGTTCTGAACCCCTCATAGTGTGAACACCTAGTATAGAAAAAAGTATACATTTTGGGAATTTTAAAAATATACATTTTTGGGAATTTTAAAATAAATATACATTTTAATTAGTTTACTTAACATTGGGAAATTTGCTACATAAAAATATACGTGAGGTGTCAAGGTCTTAAAAGTATAAATTAAACAATTTTCTAGGTTACTTTTATAATACTAAAATAAAAACATTAAACAAACTGGGTAGCGTAGAAATGCAAAACAAACACTGGAAAATTTGATATTTAAATAAGAGAGAAAGAAATTAAAAGGAGATTATCAGATAAGAAGTAGTTAGTGAAGTAAAGTATAAAGTTAAAGTTTTAGTTCAGCCCCCGTACGGGCTACTCCTAGTGGGGGGTATGCCCGTACTAAATTTATTTAGTCAAATAAGTTAAGTTGGTCCTAAAAAATGCGAAGTTAGTTTTGATGGTCCTCCGGTCTCATGGTTTCAAGAAGATAGTTCCATATGGTACATTTGCCCAGTCACGTAAAGTAGCCCTAATGTAAATTCCAAAATTACACGTCACAATATGTTTGAACACCTAATCACAGACATAATTGTGTATGCGCACAAATCTATTTAAGGGCGGTCATATCAACTTTCCGAGGGGTGGTGGTCATATCATTAATAAATTCCCATATTTGCAATTGAGTGAGTGGATGTAGCATAAAAAGGATAGGGTCATGGCCCTCATGGCCTCCCTCTTATGACCGCCCCTGCCTGTATTGAAAAACTAGTAATACAATTCCAATCCTGCAATGCATGATGGGAAATATGTCAAACTGCTGAAAACTACGAGTGTGTCGGCAAATAAAGTATTTTTAACACCTCTAATAAGAAAAAATATTTTATACAAATAATGAGTTTAAAAAATGTATTTTCACCCTCCTACTAGGGGGTAAAAAGAATCCTCCTACCATAAAAAACAAGACTTTAAACGACGCTTGACAAAATTATCAGTGACGTGTCGCTCAGTTTTGAAACTCGGATTTAAAATCTCTATGGAATAAGTAGACACAAAATATTTTAGTTTTACTGAAGACGTAATTTTACAACTATTTAATAAGCCCCATTTGATTATTTAGACAATACTAATTCAATTTAACACAGTCATTTCAAAAATAATAATTATATTAACAAGGTAATTTTTAGGCATGGTAAATATTTCGCGTACCTCCCTGAATCCATTATCATTTTATTATACCACTGATTCGGCTGCTTCATGGCTTTGTTAATGGTAGACAGTGTTGCCAACTTAGGGGGTTTGCCCCCAAATTTAGGGGTAAATAGTGGGATGGGATTTTTTGGAGTTTTATGTGTTTGGAGGTATTTTTAGTGTTTTTCCTTTATCATTTTAAGGCGAATAACCGGTATTTACTGACACATTGTGTTGACGTTTAATTCATGTATTAGTTGTCACCAAAGTCGGTCTTTATAGGGTTGCGACATTCGGCCATATTGCTTTGACGTGTTATGATGTCACATCTCCCATTTTTCGGCCATGTTGTTCAGTGCCGGAGATATACAGTTTATTGTATTAGTAGAACAACCGTTTACACAACAGTTTTTACGTATTATTAAGTTGTAAATTCTTTTACTTTAAATAAAAACCTTTGGAATTACATCTTTCAACAAATATCAAAAAGCCAAAACAATGCAAAATGAAATGCACAAATTCTAGACGGTACTGGATTGATCATCAGCTTTGATTTTACCCAGTCTTGCCAACTTTTCTCCATGGAGTGCCCTTCCTTGCGTCCCTGACCTCGAACCGCCTAAAAGTTGAGGATGTGTCGCAACCTTATAAATATAAACTAACCTTGCTTGTCACCAATTATTACCGCGGTTAAAACCGTTTTATTTCGGTTAATCGCCTTAAATAGATTTTTATTTTAAATTTATTGAGGGTTTTTTTCGCCCTTTCGGGGTCATCCCACCCAGGTCCGACGATCGCCCTCCTAGGTGGTGCACTGCAGCCTAAAGGCTTATTTTACCTTGACCCCTACTCCTTCCCATTCACACACCATTGAGGGTTAGTATCCGTATGTATCAGAAACGCAGATGCATTATATGTCACATGTCACATTGGGGGAGGGGGCCATGGTTAGTTCTAATAATTAGTTAATTATTTTTTTAATAAAGCGAATAAAATCGTCAATTACATAAATTCGGAGTAACATACACGGACGTATGTATGTATATATAGCTTTTTAATGGGGGGTTAAGTGTAAAAAAAAGTCCAAAACCATTCTATTTTACAGACTCAATAGGTATGTCCTTTTCTTTTTCGCATTAAAAAAAAGGTCTTCACTTTCAAGATAGAATTTCAAAAACACATTGTTCTCTTTCCTCCTTCCTGTTAAGGGGGAGGAGGGGTGTTTAAACACCTCCCCCCTTACATCCCTTATGTATACGCAGAAGTGTGCAGAAAATCAATTTTTGTTACAAAATGTTTTAAAAGTTAGAGTTGGCAACACTGATGGTCGATTCTACCTGGTACCTGGCCAAGGTAATATCGTTTTGTCAGTAAACTGTCAAAATTAAAACGGCAACGTGACGTAAAGCAAATGACCGTTTTGTTTTTATTTTTAGTTGTTTGACTTTTTTAAGTATTCCGTTTATTTATATTCGGTAAGAGATAACATATAACAAGGGTTTCATTCATTGTTTATTAAGATAAAATATTATGGAGTATTAATGGATTTTACTACTTAAAGCGTAAGTGTTTACATTGATCTTGATAAGTGTATGCCACTCCCCATAAACATAGTGTTTAAAAGTCTAATAAGACATGTCGGTTTATCTTAAATATGTAAAATATGACTATAAGCAGTAAATTTTATGAAAATAAACAAAAAATGCAATACTTGTCCTATGAAATAGTAACATTTTTTACAGGTTAGGTAAACCTACCTACACCAAATAATTACTCATGTTTAAAATGTTTAGTTAAGTTTTCTTGATTGATCCATTACCACTCCAGTAATTACATAGGTATCTTGAATTAAAAAAAAATATCCTGTTCATATTTTTTTTTTTTTTTGATTTTTAGAAAACAAAAATACTTTTATAAGATGACCTTACAGTTTTATAAGAAGTAGAAATATCATTTTAATTCAAAAATGTTGCGCTTCATTTTACTCAGCTCTATATGCACAATCCAAATAAAGACTCAAAATCCGGAACAAAATTCCCTGGAATACAGTAATTTTGGCCCAGATTATAATAGCTTAAACTACCCAGTTGGTAGCCCTTTTTTGAAGAACTGAAATGCCCAGAATACTGGATACCTTTTCAACATTTTTGTTACAAATTTATTAAGTCACCATTGAGGCCTTATACTGAAGCAAGAAGACTATGTCAGGTAATTTACTAATTTAGGAAAAGTTAACAATTTTTATCATACTAAATGTTTTGTTTGAATTTAAGGTGTCTTTTGCAAAAAGTTAATTTGTTTGTAAATGGGGTTTATGCAACATCTTAAAGTTTGCTCGCTTATATCAATTATGGTGGTTTTAATGGATTTGTTTTATGTTAGAGACATGGATAATTAGTCCATTTTTGAAAAAAATTGATATATGGGGTTTTTGCAAAACAACTTAATTCATAAAATAAATAATTAGAATTTTTCACAATTTGACAAAAACATTAAGCTTTATCATTTCATTTTAAAATTCAATTGTTTTATATTTTCTTTAAAACTTGATGGAACACCATGTAATATTACACATATTTATTTATTTGTTTATTTATTTATTTATTCTGGACATAAGGGACACAAACAGGTAAAATACCCACTGGAGTGTCCACAAAATTAAAGTAAAATATGGTGTAAAATATAAATAATCATAAAATAAAAGATATGGAAAGCTTTAACACAGTTAAAACTGAATATTAACCTAAAATTAAAGATAGAATACTAACTAGAAAACTAAAAATTAATAATACAGTCATGCAACAATAAATGAACTGCAGAAAATACTAAAAAATTAAGCCAAAATTATCAAGCATCCACATGAGGCACGAGAAAACTCAAGTGAAGCCAGTGTTATTAAACTTTTTTTTTTATTTTTTCTTTGTAATAATCACATTGAGAAAAAGTTGATTTTGTTACAAAAGCTATTGCTCTGTTTTACTATGTGACAAAGATTAAAATTTTGAGCAGAACACGTGCCCCTAAATGGCAAATAGAACATTTCATTTGTTCTTAGAGACCTCTGAGGGATGTTAATGTAAATTTGCTTAAAAATTTCTGGGCTTTGTATTATGTTTTTAAAATTTTTAAATTAAAATTGCACATCAGAAATGATTCTTCCATCAGCCAGAGACATCAGATGAAAAAGACTCCAAGCCTGGGAAATATCATTATTTTGAATTAAAAAAGTTTTGTTTAAAGGAAAGATATTTTAAAAATTTATTTTGAATTGTAATTTACTGCGGATCCCAAACAACACTGAAAAAATTTAATTTACTCAGAACAATGTTAAATATAATTTTTGCTAAATTATTAAAGAAAAAGTGGTAATTAGGATTAGGCTACCTTTGTAAGAATAGTTTACACAAAAATGCTTACATAATTTTACCTACCCTTATAGGTAATACTTAAGGATTTTTTCTTAATTTAATATTACTTAAGTTTCCTAAATAAAACAAAAATATAAAGTGAAACTGTATTGTGTTTTAAATGTGATGTGAATAAATGTTATGAAGCACATCGAAACAATGTTGAGAGTTCTTTAATTACCAATCCTAGATACTTCTGGAGTTATGTAAATAGTAAGAGAAGAGCAAACCACCTGCCTAACAGTATGTATTTTAATGGGAGAGAGGGTCATAATGGAGAAGAGGTAGTAGATTTGTTTGCGGTTCATTTCTCGAATGTATATGACGATTTAGATTGCCCTGTTCCAGAGTTCCACTTTGATCGTTCGGTTAGCGTGTCTATGAGGAACTTTTCAGTTGCTGATGTCTTTACTAAGATCGAAAAATTACCTACTAAGACCACCTGTGGACCTGATCAGATTCCTAATCTATTTTTAAAAACTGCGTGTTTACAATGACCAGACCTTTACATCTTATCTTTAGTAAATCATTGAATAGCGGTACTTTTCCTACTTTGTGGAAGCACAGTTACATAATTCCTGTTTTTAAGTCGGGCGTTATGGAGGATATTGCTAATTATAGAGGGGTTTGTAAGCAGTCATCAATGGCAAAACTTTTTGATAGCTTAATGTATGACCAACTTAATTGGTCATGCAGAGAAATTGTAAATAATGGTCAGTTTGGATTCTCTGATCTCTGATCTACAACTGAGAACTTGGCGACATATAAGATTGACTTGTTGGAAGCCTTGGAGAGGGGCCATCAGGTAGGCACAATCTACACTGACTTCTGCAAGGCTTTCGACAGGGTGAACTTTAAGATTCTTTTGGCAAAGCTCGTAGGTTTGGGCTTTTCTCAGGGACTTATTAAATGGTTAGGTAGTTTTCTTACAGGTAGAACGCAGGCTGTGAAGATTAATAATAATGTCTCAAGAGTATTTGAGGTTACATTGGTGTTCCCCAGGGGTCTCATTGCGCTCCCCTTCTGTTTGTGTTATTTGTGAATGATCTGACTGACGTATTACGTCATTCAAAGGGTCTAATGTTTGCTGATGACTTAAAAATTTACAAAGTGGTTGAGACGGGGGGACGCAGTGGAACTTCAGGAGGATCTGAATGCGCTCTGGCAGTGGACACAGTCGAATCATCTGTTTTTAAATATAAATAAATGTTATATCAGTTTTTTTCAAAGTCGTGAAAGAATTCCAACAAAGTACTCAATAGATAATGTGGATTTGTCCTATACTAAGACTTCAAAGGATCTTGGTGTCTGGTTTGATGAAAGGCTAACTTTTGTTGAGCATGTTTCCGGGGTGAGTCTTAAGGGAATTAGAATGTTGGGATTTGTATTGAGAAATTGTTTTCAATTTTCAATTGAGACAATAAGAAATCTATATTGTTCACTTGTTAGATCGAATGTGGAATATGCCACCGTGATATGGTCTCCTTTTTATCACAACCATAAATATATGATTGAACATGTTCAACACAAATTTTTAAGATTTGCTGCTTTTAAGTATGGTCTGTGTATGGAGAACTATCATAGAGTGGATATGTTGAATGTGTTAAGGTTGGCAACACTTGAGAAGAGGCGACTCATGTTTGATGCATGTTTTATTTTTAAATTGATAAATGGTATTACTAATTGCTCTCAGTTGCTGGCTTTGATTCGATTGAATGTGCCTAATAGATGTTTACGACATGTGGACTTATTCTACATTCCCTTCCATTCAACAAACTATGGCGCACACTCCCCTATAGATAGAGCTTTAAAATACTTAAACTCTTTGGATAAAAATATTAATATTTTTGATTGCAGTCTCTCTGGCTTTAAACGAAGACTTTTGTGATAAATAATGTGATACTGAATAATTATATATATATATATATATATATATATATATATATATATATATATATATATATATATATATATATATATATATATATATATATATATATATATATATATATGTATTTTTTTTTTAAATTTATTGTTCTACTGTAATTGTTCTGAAATGTGATCCTTTAACTTTATTTAGTTGTTTTTTTAGGTATACTTATATTTTATTATTGTTTCCATCATCTGTTTGCTATTATATTTATATTGTTAACTTTTGTATGGGGTTACCCGTAAATTTTGTAATAAATAAATAATAAAATAAATAAATAAAAAATTAGGATATAACATGTTATTCCATCTGATGTAGGAAGGATAAAAACGCAGACAGTCAAACTGACCACCTTGCTTTACCTTAGTTTAAACTTCTGTAAATATAGGACATTTTCATTTTTGTATTATTTATCAGTTATTCAGAATCATTGTGTAAATACCTAACCATGCGCCTTATTCAAATTTTATTATATTTATTTATTTTATTTTTTTATAAATTTTGAATTAACCTGGATGATACAACTTTTTTTTGTTTTGATTTCATTGTTCTTTAAGCATTTTTTACAGTTTGAAAGGTTTCTTGCCTGATATTTTTTTTGCATGTTAAAGTGTGAAATTTCTTGCTGCAAGTGGTTTTGACAATAAGGTGTACCAACTTACCCAAATTAAAAAATAACTTTTTAATGATGTTCTATTATTTTAAAGAATAAATGACTACACAAATTTTATTTTAATTTTTATATTTATAAATATTTTTTAACCAACACTTGACGCTTTGAGGTTGGTTTATTAAAAATCACTCAAATAATTACCAAAATTGCAGGCTTGTTGCAAAGAAAAATATCGCGTGTTATATTCTTACATACCTACTGCTCTGTCACTACTATTTAAACTAAAACAAAAAGATTTTACAGACACGACCGCGACGTGACGGTTTCTATTGGAAAATTAGGCGACCAAGCTATCCGTCTCCCGTAGACGACGGACAGCAACGGTACGTACTGTGCCAGACAAGTAGGCGACAACCATTATTCTATTTTTTTGCTTTATTTTTAGGCGGCTTTTGATCTCCTTGTCCTAGCCTGTATACCAGTAAAATAATTATCAGTAAAACTAACTAAGTACTTCTATTAGATTTTGAGACCATGCACTAACTTTTACAAAAATAAAAAATTCCCTAAAAAATACAAATAATAAAGTTGTTTCTTTGTTGCACTGCTACACTGTATAATCAGACAAGACCATTTCAGCGTAAATTTACTTTAATTTTTGACTTTAGAAATAATTACTTAACCAAAAAAAAAAAAAAATGTTACTAGGAGATTCCACAAAATACCCTTAGAGATTTTTAAGTTAAAGTCATATACAACAATGCCGTGCCACTTTAAAACGTTTAAAGTGGAATTTAACGTAGACGGTCTAAAGTAACAACATATAGAGCCCATTGTGTCACCTTATCAGGAATGTTTACATGCAGGCATTCTTTGTCTAATCATTTGCTGCTGTTCTCCACACTGAAAGTCAATTTGAAAGTATCGAACTAGCACGACGTGTATGTTCTCAAAACCCTGTGCAATTAGAGGCAAAATGTTACAAGTCATGATAGTTTTATGCAATGTAGATCTCAGCACCATGATACATACATAAATACCATTTTTTTAGACTTATGCAGGAGAACAAAGTGAAAGAGGTGGATCAGACTTGGTCTCCCTTAGCAGTATAGAAGAACATAGTTTTTGGTTCAACAACTAAACCGTTATGATCCTCAGCATCGCCGATGGTATATTGGGGCCCATCAGACATCTCCAAATTTCTACTCTAACCCAGATGGAACTCAGTTACCTCAAATGGAAAGTGCTTTTATTAGGGATGATGTCCAAACCGGTTATGGTTCTCCTGAGACGGATTTCCTGGTCTATAAGTTCTCCAAAAAGCTTATGCATTGGGGATTGGAACCCGTTGTAGGCGATGAACCTTTGCCTTTTCTTTGTAAGGCTAATGTAGCAGCTATACAAAGACTAAGAGTTGATGAAAGAGATTATGCCTATGGAATTGAAATATCTGATCCAGAGAGAATACCTAGAGGACCCTACTTTATAAAACAACCTGAAGATGCTATTTTTGACACTTCTAAGAGGAAACTTTACAACGATATAAGTTTAAGTTGCTTGGCAGGCGGGTATCCAACTCCGACTTACAAATGGTACCGCGAGGATTATGAAAACGATAGATTGGTACCAACGGAAATTAACCCATTGAGCGATGGAAGATACACAGTTAGTGGTGGTACCCTGATTATTCATAACCCTCAGCAAAAACTTGACAGAGCTACCTACCATTGTCGTGCTACCAATAGATTTGGTACAATTATTTCTGAAAGTGTAAATCTTAACTTTGGTTTTATTTTGGAGTTTGTTTTGAAAAGAAGTCCAGAAGTAGGCGACTTAAATTGGGGAAAGGCGATTTATTGCGATCCACCAAATCATTTCCCAGCTGTCAAGTATTCTTGGTCCAGGGACTACTTTCCCAATTTTGTGGAAGAAGATAGACGTGTCTTTGTATCAGATGACGGCGCTCTCTACTTTTCTGCTCTTGAAACTATTGATAGAGCAAGCTACAGTTGCAGTGTACAGTCTGAATTTTCAGATTCTGGGAGAAATGGGCCATTTTTCCCATTAAGAGTGAATCCACATTGTAAGTAAAAGGTGTTTAATTTCAGACATGCATATGATTGATTTTTTTCTAAACCTTGAGCAAATAATTTGCCACTAATTACATTTTCAAATTTACAAACCTATTATTTATGTCTAATGTAGCATAAACAAGCAAGAAACTTAATTTCAAGTAGCATCATAATATAATCTATTAGAGAAACACCAATAATACAAATACTAAACAATATAGATAATAAAAAAGATAATAGAAATAAAGATAAACACACCTGATGCAATATCAATAAAATCGTTAAACAAATTAAATAATAATATTATATAATATATTTATTATTATATGTAAAATGCTTTAATTTGCAATCCTATTTTTTAGCAAATTATCAAACTCTCAAATTTCCAAACAATTTTCCAAAAGCCTTTCCTGATGCCCCTATTGCTGGAAAAGAGGTCAGATTGGAATGTGTTGCTTTTGGATAGTAAGTTTACTATTTTTAAAACTAATTTGTAATATTTTTACCCTTGCATTTACAGGTATTATGTTGCATATTGCAGGTGACCTGGCAATACCTCCTATCTGCTATTCTCTCCAAAAATTTTACATTCTTACAAATCTAATTTGTGGCATAAAAATACACATTATACTAACTCCTGTTTCTAAAAATTGTATAGCTCATATACTTTTAACACTGGCCCAAAAACATAGCACAATTAATGAACCAGTACCAGATTAAACAGTTTTTTATTTTTCCTCCAAAAAGTGGTCAAAATTACTAGGTATTGCCAGGTAACCAACGATATTTAATTGGCATTTAACCAATTTGTCTTACCAATACATACATTTTTTCTCAGGAATATCTGCCTGTGTGTCAGCTTAATTACTTCCATAGATTGCCGTAGCATAAGATTAGCAATATTCCTGCTATAAAATGTGGCTTCTGTGTGATGTTAACATAGACTTAGCCATTTATTTATATATATTTGGGACAATCCACTTTTTTTTTGTTCATGTTTTAAATATTTCTGTATTTTAAATAATAGGTAATTAATTCCTTAATTGTAATCTGTAATGAGCAGAGCACTTAAAACAGTTTCAACGATAAAATCAGCAAAATCTACATTAGGTACCTCTCATGTTCACATAATTCAAACCAACAACACCAGGATCAAAAGGCCGTGTCACTACCACCAGAGCTAACTAACTTGTCAATCACTAAGCCATATCTTCGGCAATATTACGATGTGGCGTATCTCAAAAATAGGAAAATTGATAAGACCCGATATTATTGCTTAAAAAAAGTTGCTCCTTAATATTACGAACTGGCACAAGTTTGGTTTTGATTGCTTAAAAGTTATAGAAATATAATAAACTAATTTTATGTTACTAAGAAAAAAAGGCGCTCAAGAAAATACCTATAATATGGACGACGATATTACCATATCCCAAAGATAACCAAATTGTCCTACAGACAATAATTCAGTTTTCCAAGAGACTGGTTGTCCGACGGACATTTTTTGAACTTTTCAAACATTGAACTGTTCGATAGAACATAGTTTATATTTGTTTTTTATATGCTTACAGTAAAATTAATATCAAATACTATCCAAAACACCATAATTTGTTAAAAAAATAATTACTTACCTCAGCAAACCAACTTACTGATTTTCCAAGAGACTGGTTGTCCAACGCGCATTTTCTAAACTTTTAAACCTTGAACTGTCTAATAGAATATATTTTATTTTTGACATTTTCTCATGCTTACAGTAAAATTTAGATCAAATGGGATCCTAACACCATAATTTAATAAAAAATATTAGTAACATAGGTACGTAGGGTATGAACGCTCTAAGTTCAACTACTTCTACTTCATCAACAACCAAATGTTTACATACAAAAGCACCCATTTGCCATGTATTTTTTTACCATAGGCATCGCTTAATTGTAGCACAGAATAACAGCTACCGAAAATTGTAGATATAGAGTTTCTGTAGACGATGAGATGTGTGTTTGGGGCATTTTGAAGCTAGCATAGTATGACGTAGCGGTGTTTACCTAACAGCGACACACACATTAAAGCCAACCACTTTTGTCGAAACTTGGTCGACTGAGGCCGCAGTTATGATAGATGACTTATCGACAGTGTACCCACTACGCCATTTATATTTTAATTTTAAAAATTACCATTGTTGTCACTCGGACATACGGTGCGACGGACTTTTTCTGGAACCAAATATATATGCTAAAAAATGCCAAACTAAACAATTTAAAAAACAAACATAGCCTATTTTTTCCTAATAAGTGGTATGCAGTTATTTAATTAAAAGCGTTTTTTAGTAATATGAAGTTATTGATACTATTGATGCGTGGGGACCAAGAGTAACTTTATAAAACGCGTCATTTTGATTCACTTAAAGAAGTATTAAAATGCCGTAAATTGCAGAAATAATAACAATAATTATTGGTTAAGAATTTGTTTTAATTAAAATTAATAAAAAATAAAACTCTTGAATTCATTTAATATATTTTCTGTTTTTTACCAGGGACAGAGTGATTTCGCGCTTGGACAAATAAAAGTTGATTGACCCATACCGGGTGATGCATCGCCGGGCGGGACATAGGAAATCTTATGTAATTTTTAATGGGGTCAATTATTGGCTTCCCTAATTATTTAAGAAAGAAATTCTATTGAAGTTTATTGAAGAGCATGCAAATCTACGTCCGTGGTAAAAACTTTAGATTTTTCGGTTAACCCGTTTGCTAGTTAGATGCTAATATAGTTTTAAAAATTGTTACATTATTATCGCCCTCGTATTTATGAACAACAATAAAAATACCAGTTAGCGTGACATTACGTTTTCATTTTGAAATTTAGTGCTTTATTATTATCAAAAAATCGTACAGTGAAAAGATTAAAGTTGTATTTATACAAACGAATTAAGTTAAGTTAAACTAAACTAGAGTAACAAATTTCAAGAACTTATGACATTTAAAATATTTACATGCTTCAATAAATTATTAATATTATTACAATAATTAATATGTTGGAAATAAACTTAAGATTTAAGAAAATTTTCAAATATTCCTCCATTGACTGCTAGACAATAACCCAGACGTTCATAAAATTGTCTTCTTACATTGGCTAACTGGTAAATTGAAATTTTATTGCATTCTGCAGAGATAGCATTTTTTAACTTATCTAGATTAGAGTAACTTTTATCCTTGTATATCAAAATGACAACGTTATGTCATGCTAACTGGTATTTTTATTGTTTTTCATAAATATGAGGCGATAATAATGTAACAATTTTTAAAAATATATTAGCATCTAACTAGTAAACGGGTTAACCGAAAAATCTAAAGTTTTTACCATGGACGTAGATTTGCATGCTCTTCTATAAACTTTAATAGAATTTTTTCTAAAATAATTAGGGGAGCCAATAATTGACCCCATTAAAAATTACATGGGATTTCCTATGTCCCGCCCAGCGATGCATCACCCGGTATGTATAGTATTATTTATTCTATTATTATTCTTTAAAATGATTATAAACAGTAAACACTACTGCGCACTTAATTTTGTTAGTAATGTTATCAATTTTTTGACTTTTAAATCATAATTTTTTACAAAAAATTTTTTTAGCCCTATTCCAAGTTATAACTGGACAAGAAAAGGAACTCCTTTCCAAGAAATGCATATTTTACAAGTTACAACCGAGTACTTATCATACCGGAAGTTCATGTAGAGGATGAAGGAGAATATACATGTAAAGCGTATAATGATAGACAGAGTATTGAAAACTCTGTCATTTTAAATATACAGGCTGAGCCAAATTTCACTATTCCTTGACAGATAAGCATATTGACAAGAAAGGCGAATTAGTGTGGACTTGTGAGGCATTTGGTATACCTGATGTAAACTACACCTGGTGGAAAGATGGTCGACAACTAGGTAAGTAAAGTTTTTTTTCTCTGACGCCTGACCTTTACATTTACTGACTTATGTCAATAAAGGTTTATTAGGAGACAATTTATTTCATAATAATAAGGTTTACAAGTCATTCTTGATAAAAAAATCATTTAAAAAATATTACCTATGAAGATACCATTTGGATTTTGTATAAAAGGTGTGCGAAAAAACAACAAAAAAATGTGAGGCAGGATAATATTCATGACTCATGTACATAAAAAGAAAAGGTACTGCTACCGCAAATAATCTTTTAGTGTTTGAAATAGCAGGGTTTTATTTTTGTTGTTTGTGTCTTGTAATATTTGGTAGCCTAATGGGATAAAGTTTTTTAATAAAAGAGCTCGTTGAAAAGAGCCTTGCTTTACAGTAATGAAATAAAATTATTTTCTTGTCATGAAAAGACATAGACTACGTCATTATAAAATTACATAGAAGAAGTTTAAAAAAATATTAATATATGTATGTAAAGTTCCTAATTAAAAAAAAATGTAGTTTAAAAAAATTTAATTAAGATACGTGTACAACAACAAAAATAGGAAACATATTCACAAAAGCTATTTAATATTGATAAATACGAATATATAAAGCCGGTAACAAAAATAGACTTAAAATATTGACAAATTCAAAATAATATACAGGGAGTCTCTAAAACGTCTGTACAAAATCCTAACATAGACTTTTTGGGCCAAAATACAACGATCTAATGTAATCTACTTTAGTCGAAAAGGCAATTGTTTGTAAGATACAGTATGTCAAAGTTTTTATATTATTTTAGTTATTTTTAAATATTCTGATTATTATTGGATTTTTTTTTACTAAATTCGGTAAATGGGGTTTTTAAATGTAAGAAATCGAAAGTTGCTTATATTTTTGCTGTAAAATGTAGAGGGAGCCACCTACAGTACTTTGTTCTTTGGTCAAAGTGTCATTACTTTTTTTGCCTCCGTATATAATAATTTTAGTAAATAATTGGTATTCTTCCATATTTTTCACACAAAAAGGTATTCTTGATAAATATCAAAACGAAAGAAATTTTCTTCAAATTTCACTTACACTTTATTTAGGACACTCGGGTTTCTCTAAAAGGTCTGTACAAATGGGTACTACAATCTAACCCAATTTGCCTTTGTTAAAAAGTTGATCGTTTGTTTGCAACAGTATGGAAGAATAAAAAATCCATTTTCTGTTTCCTAAAAATAATTATCCAAAAATCTTAAATTTTTAGCATCTACAAAAGTATGTAAACTGTGCTTTAAAGTTTAGATAATATTTTATTATATATATTATATATTATATATATATATATTTCTTATAGATAGTTTTATTGAAAAATCGACTTTTTAACTTTGGGGCAAAAACCGGACAAGTCCAAATTTCATTTTTAGGGCATTAATCAAACAAATCCGGAATTGTTTGCTTAAAAATACGTCTTTGGCTATGTCCAGATTTTTTGTAGGGACGTTTATGTGCTTTATACTTGTACAATTTTTGCACCAATCTATGCGCATTTCTTTAGAGTATGCAACTTCGTGAAAAGGATATTTTTGCCAAAAAATGGACTTGTTCGATTTTTGCCCCAAAGTCTTTAATTGTAACATGAGCTATAACCTATAAAATCGTTTTGTTTTATTTTATTTTACACTGTTTTAGACCGTTTTGTTGTATTACATGTTCTTAAATATTATATTGGTACCCCAATGTTATGTGGTGATGGCATAACTAAATGTATTTTTAAACTTAATTTTAAATGTAAATTCATTGTATTAAATAATTAACTTAGTATTTGTTAATTTTTAATTATTTTATACAGACTTGTGTAAGTACCATGTAAGATGGCAACAATAAACTATTAATTGATTGATTGATAAAATATCTAGTCTAAATGTGCAAAATTATCATATATTTTTATTTTTTAGCAATGTTAGATCTTGATCCTGAAGACCGAGGAAGAATAAATATAAGGGATAATGTGCTTACTATTAACTATTTAAACGACCAAAGAGACCCGGGATGTACCAATGCAGAGCAGCCAACACCCTTAAGACCAGAGTATTCTTCTGCCCAACTACGAGTTTTAGGTATTTTTATACAATACAGTAAATCTTATTCTCTTATTTTTTTTCTCACTCTTTTGGTACATACCAAAAGTTTTCCTCTAAGAAAGGCACCCAGATATTCCTTGTGTGGAACCATCTTTAACAGACACGTTTTCCTCATCAAAAATATCACTCAGTGACTGCATCCATAATGACCAACTTTATTTACAGAGTAAAGCACATATTTAATATATATTTATCAACTTGGCACTTTTCTTAAAATATTCTTAAGTTACCAAAGAGTTTTTAAAAACTGTGTTTTAAGGTGGGTTTTCACGCTTATGCAATTTGCACGAGTTGATTTGTGCATGCATTTGTGTAAATTAGACTGAACTATTACATCAGTTTTTACGGTACACAAGCCAAACTTTTTGGCCATTTACTTGCACAATATTCATGCACAAGTCAATTTGCTGCAAATTTCATAAGCGTGAAAACCCCACCTTTAAAGTAATATTTTTATTTATGTTACAGAGAAAATACTGTACATCATTTTTTGATAAACTATTACAAACCATGTTTTATTTAAAAAAAATTTAATATTATTATTTTTGGGATTAGACAGTTTTCTTGAATATCTTATAAAATATAGTATATAAGAGTCTTTTTTATAATAAAATTTAGATATAACTGGGAATACAGTTTTAACGAAAGAGAAACCCAAGCGGCTAAATATTAATACATCAAAAGGACATCCATCGAGGACAGAGAGCATGCGCGGTGGCATGTTAGATTTCGTGGATTGTTATTTTGACTCCTGACACAGAGAAATTAGTCGGCACCTCCATAGAATGCTTGGAAACGATGAGCTCTTAATTTTAATAGAAGGATACGTCTCATTACAGTTATACATATTTTTTCAGATCTAATCACAAAATTAATAATTTCTCACCATTCTTTAATCATACACAAAACTCTTAAGATTTTTTTTGTGAAAATTGGACGCTCTACAAAAAAGATTTCCTTATGTCCGTTTTCACCAACTTTTAGGTTCCCTATCGCTACGTAGAAAATAACTTACGGTAACCTAATGTAAGTTATTTTCTACCTAGCGTTAGGAACCCCTAAAAAGACGATGGAAACGGGCATTATCCTTTTTAAAAATATCTAGCCAATAAAAAGATATTCAAGGTCAAATATTGAGGAATTTTAAGAAAAATAACTTTTTGTTTTGAATGTTGTAATTTACTGAAAAAAAAATTATTGTTATTGACAATTAAGTTTCTACTATTTCTTTTGGAAATTAAACTCTCCACAAATATTCAAAACAAAAAGTTATTTTTCTTTAAAATTCACGCTAATCTTTGACCTTAAATATCTTTCTAATGGTTACATTAATCAAAAAAATATAGATGATGTGTTTTTGTGAGCGCTTAAGTTTTCACAAAAAAACTCTTAGAATTTTGCTGCATGATTAACCAATAGTGAGATATGAATTTTTTGTATGTGACTGAGGAAAATATGCAAAACTATAATGAGGCGGATCTTCCCACTTAAATTGAGAGCTCATCGTTGCCGAGCATTCTCTGGAGGTGCCCAGGAAGGAATCAATTTCAAAATATTATATTTCCAGTAATAATTCACACATACATTGTGTATTGTCTCGGTGACGTTGGTTAAAAGTTACCACTTTCTTTGCAGCATTTAAACCATCATTTAAAAAGAATCCCCTAGAATCAGAGACTTACGCGGCTGAAGGGGGAACGTGACAATAAAATGTAATCCTGAGGCAGCTCTCGACCCAGATTTGTTTGGAAAAAAGATGGCATAGAAATAGGACAAGGGGGACACCGGAGAATTTTTGAAAATGGCAACCTGCTTATTAGTCCTGTCTCCAGAGATGATGAAGGTGTTTATACTTGTACTGCTAGTAATGAACTTGGGCTTGCTGAATCTAGGGGGCGCCTTATTGTTTTACGTAAGTACTAAAGCAATTATATAATCCTACCGATCATGCTATAGTTCTGCTTAAACTGTAGATATTTTGTAAAAACTGGACTTAGTTTAAGCAGATACTTAAGTAAGTGATATATTCTTAAATGACTCTATTTACATTGTTTTTGGAATACAGGTGTTGGTGCAAAAATACAACATAATAATCACTTTTTTAGTCCGATACTTTTTTTTTTGTCTAGAGCGGTGTTTTTGAACTTTCATAATATTTTGCTTAAAAGAAGGTTCAATTTTAGGGGGACCAAGAATTGTTGAGAGCCCAGGACAAAGCATTACAACAGTAAACGGCCGTAACATTGATCTACAGTGTTATGCAACCACAGATGAAATGCTGGATATTGCTTATATGTGGACACATAATGGGTTGCGTATACGAGATTTCGACCTTATTAATTCAAATGAAAGACTGGTAAGTACCTTAAAATTAAAACAGGTTGTTTTGTTAAATTCCAGTTCAGGAAGCCAATTGTCTTTTGTTATTTACTACTCCTTCCGATGGTAAAAGTTTGTAAAACCCTATTTAACCATTATTCACTTTTTTCATATAAAAACAAGGAGGCTCATTATCATATCTTAAATAAATTAAAAGTTAAAAAATATTTTTAAAACAAAACTTTTATTTAAATGCTCCAAAAAGAATAAAATAAACTTCTTTGAAACTTTTTAAATAAAAATATAATTTCATAACACAATTTATATAATATAAAAGCTTGTCGCGAAATTTACCTTAAAAATAAACAATTAAACCAAAGAACTGATTGCTTTTAAGTTTTTTAATTTTTAAAATAAGTAAACAGGAGTACCAAAATCTTGCGACAAGCTTTTATATAATTTACATTGTGTAATGAAGTTATATTTTTATAGTAAAAGTTTCAAAGATAAAGTTAATTTTATTCGTTTTAGTGCATAACTTTGTTTTAAAAATAGTTTTTAACTTTTAATTTATTTTTACTTTTGAGTTATCGCTGAACAGGTTCCTTAATCTGTTTATTTTATTCAATGCATCATTATTGTAAGGTATTTGGTATAGTTAATTTTAAACAGTCTAGCTGCCATACAATAAGTGATTTGCATCGACGACTCCTGTTACTTAATACTCGTATGGTAGAGAAGAATAAAAACTTGGTCCGCGATATTGGATTGATGTCACTTTATTTTTCGAGTTATTCTTAACAAACTTTTCATTTGATACCCATACTGTAGAAATTCATTAAAAATAGCTAGTCCGCCATTTTGTGTGTTCCGCCATGATGGATGTAGAATGACGTTAATTTAGTTTTCTTGTTTCCCCTTAACAATCCCTTTTATTCAATACCCATATTAAAAATGTGCATTTAAAAGTCCGCCATCTTGGGTGTTCCGCCATGTTGGATTTATAAATATGTCACTTTTTCGAGTTACTTCCAGCAAGCCCTTTTATTTGATAGCCATATTGTAGGAGTGTATTAAAGTAACTAGTCCGCCATCTTGGGTGTTTCGCCATGTTGGATTTAGAATGATATCACTTTATTTTTCGAGTTACTCTTGGCAAGCCCTTTCATTTGATTAAACAAATTAATTAGGCCAATAACGCAAAATATATGTAAGTTACTGCCGTAAATTTCTTATTTTTATCTTAAAAATAAAAATTTACCCAAGAGGTAATACCACTTCTAAGAAACACCCTGATTATGTTTATTTACTTTAAATGTTTATTTTTAGAGAATAGAAGGTGGGTACCTAAGAATTAACAATGCAACATTTTCTGACTCCGGCGATTATGAATGTATAGTCCAAAGTGCAGTAGGAGCAATATCCTCTTCAACACACGTGGTAGTACAAGGACCTCCTGGTCCCCCTGGGAGTGTTCAGATAATGAACATACAGAAACACTCATTTACTCTTCAATGGACTGATGGAGCAACTCATGGAATGCCAGTTTACAGTTACTCCATAAGTGGAAGGACCAACTGGAACACATCATGGGTTGATTTGGCAATTGGAGTAAGAGCACGTGAAATAGATCGTTTTACAGGAAGAAAGGAAGCTGATATTGAGATGACCCTGACTCCATGGGCTTTTTATGAGTTTAAAGTGAGTGCCTGGAATGAATTAGGGCCGGGTCCCTATTCTGCACCAAGCCCTAAGTATCACACATTTAAGGATAAGCCCAGAGTAGCTCCTACTAACGTTGGTGGAGGTGGAGGTAAAATAGGGGACTTGACTATTAAATGGACTCCACTGAGGCCAGAACAACAGCATGCTCCCGGAATACATTATAAAGTTTTTTGGAAAAGATTTAATGATCAAGTGGAGTTCCAAAGCACTGTTCTCAAAGAATTTGGAAATACTAATACTGCAGTAGTTCAAATAGAACCCAAATATTACTATACACAGTATCTTGTGAAAGTTCAGGCTATCAATGAAATTGGAGGAGGACCTATAAGTGAAGAAACCCTAATTTATTCCGCTGAAGATATGCCTCAGGTAGCTCCACAGTTGGTTGTAGCAAAGTCTTATAACTCAACCGCATTGAACGTTTCGTTGGGAACCCGTAGAAGAAACTAGAGAAAAAGTTAGAGGCAAATTAATAGGTCACAGAATAAAGTATTGGAAGAAAGACACTCATGAAGAAGACAGTGTTTATTATCTGTCTAGAACTACACGCCCATGGGCGCTAATTGTAGGTTTACAACCTGACACATATTATCTTGTAAAATGTATGGCCTATAATGCAGCTGGTGAAGGCCCAGAAAGTGAAAGATATCTTGGTAAGAATAAAATGTATCTATATAATAACTTAATAAGAGCCTTACAACATGGGCAGGATACTTCACTTTATGTATATGATTACGTTAAGGTCTTCTTTTTTACAACATATATAGGGGTATTTTGATCCATTAAAAATTTAAAAAATATATCTAAAAATATTATTAAAATAAGTAATGTAATACCTAAAAATGTCAGGTACAGCTAGTATGGGTAACTTGGGGTATACAATGCATATTAATAGTTGCTTGGTATAAGATAAATATTATAACTAATATGTATTTATTATAGAACGGACTTACAGAAAAGCACCACAAAAACCGCCTTCATCTGTGCGAGTATATGGGGTAAACCCATCTACAGTTAAGATTCAATGGCGATATGTGCAACCATCACTGGAAGAAGAACCTTTGCAAGGTTATAAGGTAAATTATTAATCTAAGAAATCTTTACTACTGTAATTACAAATGCTTATGAGATTAGAAAAGTTTACATAATCTTAATTATTTGTTTTAATCGCAATTTTATTCAATTGTTTCAATAATATTTTTTAAATCGGAGATATCAATTAACTAACAATAAAACGAAATGTTTTTAAACATATTGTTAATTATTAACAAAATATAACACGCTGTAATAACCAATGATTTTTTGTCTTTAAACAAAAACTAATTCTCATTGTAAAGAAAAAACATTTCTACCTATGCTGATGACGCGACAGCACTTAAAAACTTATTCAGTCTAGTTGAAAAAAATTTTCATTATCAGGAATGATTTTCTGTATAAAATTCACTTCTTAGTCTTTAGTAATTTTTAAAAATCGTTTTATTTTAAATTGGAGTTTGATAATAAATTTAAGTTATCCAGTATTTTTATATATTTACCATAACATTAATTTAAAAATACAAATAAATAAAAATGAAGAAAACTAGACAAGTGCTTGTGTTAGAAAGAGCCTGTCATTGATAAACTGGTGGTATCCACGTCTAAATCACTAACATTTTGAATTGAATAAAGGGCACATGTGGTTAATTAAAAATTGAAGTTTAGATATTATTTCGGCGAAATCAATTTTATTAGTTAATAATTTAAAGAAACAGATCAGACATACCTTTATCCCCCTGTTTTCAGGTAACAGTCATTAAAAATTAATAAAATTTAAGAATACAAATAATATTTCCCATCTTAATATAAGGGCAGCTCGAGTTTATCACTTAGTAGGGTTTTGATAAACTAAGAGTTTCTGATGAACACTATATCAACACTTATGCAATTCTAAATATATATATTTTTTTTAGATTCGAGTATGGGAATTTGACCAAGATCTCAGTACTGCAAATGATACCATAATACCATTTGGAGGACACTTGGAAGGTTATGTCAATAATCTTACCCCTGGTAAAACTTACAGGATGCGAGTTTTAGCTTATTCTAATGGGGAGATGGACGTATGAGCTCTCCCGAACTCGTTTTCAGATGGGTAAGTTAACGTGACCAATCTAAATTACTATTTTCTCACTAAGGAATAAATTCTTTACAGGAAATCCACAGTATTTCCGCAGTAGCTCTTCCAAACAAAATTTAAGCACCATCCTTAAGATCCTTACTACCTACTTAATTTTAAAAATAGTTTTAATTAATACTTGACAAGTAGACTAAATTAGGTTGGACCTATTGGTAAAAAAATTAGGTAGATTTATACTAGACAGAATCTACTCTTTTATCAGTGGGACTTGAATAACTAGTATAAGAAAATTGTAAATATATATTTTAAATGTAACAATGTTAAACTTGTAAAGTATATTTTTTTCTTCGCACAAACTTTGTTATATACGCAACAAATTCCGTCCACGTAAGATATTTTATTTTATATTAAGCTTGAAGATTTTTAAGTACCTTAAATGTACCTTATGAGAGCGGTATATGATGTTTCATATAAAAATGCACTTTACAGATACCTTTTAAACAATGCAATATCCTATAAAAGTTAAAATAAAAATGTCAACTTTTTTATAATCAGTCTTTGTAGTTAATCAGGTTCTTGTGTAATGCATTTTTTATGAGACACAAATAATATTAAGTATTTATATTAAGAGATTATATATAGTATTGTATAAGCACTAACTGCTTCAGTGCCACATCTTTTATATTTTTTTATGTAATTTTTACCTTAATAAAGTACCTCTCTAAAGATTTAGTTGTTTTTTTTTACAATATGCAACTGATGAACTGTTTTAACTCAAAAAGAGTTGAGTTGGTCAGTTAAATGTCTATGATTGTTTAAATAATATGGGCTTTTTTAATGGTTCCAGTAACCAAGTAGTGTTCTGTAGCAGAATGTTATACAAGAGGAATGTTTTATTTTACCACGATAACCAGCGTCAGCGTCAAGCGGCTGATTTAAAAAAAAACAAGTTTTATTCTTGCATAAAGATCAAAGACAGAACTCTTACATTTTCCGCTCAACGCTGTCCGCTGACGCTGACTCATAGTATCGTGTCTGAGGTCTTAATGTACGATCAGACTGAAGAGCGTCAAGCGGGTGATTAGCGTGCGAGCGATTTTTTCAAAGGGGGCGGGCAAAAATTAACATGCAACCGTCGCATTGCGAAAAATCGCTTGCTCGCGTGTCTTTAATCTGGCCGTACACTTAGACTACAGTAAAAGCACAAACACGTGTATGGTCATGTAAAACTGTCACACTGTGGGGGAGGGGGCTTAGTTACTAGTTCTGGTTATAGTTAAATATTTGTTTTTTCGCTTTAAGGAATTAAAAAAAAAAGATTTAACTAACCATGACACCCCCAATGTGACAGTTTTGCATGACCGTCTATAGCGCTTCGACCAAATTACAAGTGCATGTGCTTTTTACTGTAGTCTCAGACACAGGCAGGTAAAGAGCAAGGTCGTTTAACTAGGTAAGGTTGCCTCGTAAGCCTTGCAACATGGCGGACCATACGTCACATATGTTATGTATTTTGCTCATTATTTAATGAAGTTTTTAACAGTGTAGTTTGTATTTTTTGTCAATATTAAAGGAAATACTTTTAAATACTGTTAATTCCAGTAGTTACCGTAATATCTTTATTTCCTATTAATAAATTATTTAACAATGATTATTCTAGCTGATTTTTAAATATTGTATATCGCGCTCTTTCGCCCTCATAGTATTATCCGTCTAGACATCCTTGTTGGCGCCAAAGAACCAGCAGTGCGGTACATATGTGACGTAATGAAGCAACCTTACCTGACTTTACCTAGTTAAACGATCTTGGGTAAGAGTATTATTTCAAGCAATTGTATATATACTACTTCCACATCTGGTAAGAAGAAGACATGGCTGCCCTCTATCGAATAATCTAAAACTACGTACGTCTATAAAAAGGATAGTGGCTTCACGCGCTGAACGTTATATTAACCCTTAACCAGCAGAAATCCGGACATTTTGACCGGTGGGGCCGATTGGTCAAGATTATGCTCTTATATGCGTCTATGTACTTCTTCCGGCACTTAGTTTTATGCTATAATCCAAGTCGTGAGAAGTGGATGTCTTAAAGCAAGCAAAATATTATAATTTAAAGTACGACACCGGTCAAATTTACTGGATAGTATGTGTTTACGTACCACAAATTGAAGATATGATCAGACGGATTTATTTATTTGATGGTATTTATTTGGCGCCAAATGTGGCCAAATAAAATAAAGCTAGGTATTATGGTAAAATGGGGATTTGCACTGATAAAAACTGAGGTTCAACAAGTAGTTCACAAACTAACTATTTAACTTTACTTATTATGTAATTAAAAATTACCTTCGAAAACGTTTAAAGATGAAATACAGTGACAAACCTACTCATGTTTATAATCTGGATAAAACTAGATTCCCTTTAATTTTTTTTTTAATAAAAAAGAAACAGAAGGGACGTTTTATGCTTTCAAAATTGGTTTACATTACACTGACTCAGTATTGTAAAATTCAGGTGTCTCATTTTTATACTTTTTTTCTGGGTAACAATAGGACAGTGTTCCCAGCAAACACTGTTTGCCGGCAATGTACATTTTTCATATTGGCATTGATGGTAAAGCATTGGTAATTGATGGCAATATTATGCCAACATCTTATACGCATTAAAAAGTCAACCCTAAATAAACACTTAATTGCCAATAAATTTTACATGCAGGCGAATTGCCGGCCAGCATACAAAAATGGCGGCATACCAATCCTGATTAAATAAAGCACGAGTTTTTGTTGCAGGCAAATAAATATTGGATTTTTTAAGGCAAACCTTCAACGCAACTTTTAAACCATATTATTAACATTGGTATTTAACTAACATTAAAGCAATTTTTTGATCTGTTTTATTTATAATGGCAGCTAAAAAACATTATTTTATGTTGTTTACATAATTTAAAGGAAATGGCCTTTTCATAACATTTTATTGTTAAAAATCATGCAAATAAAAATTAGGTCAAACAAAATGTTTATTATGTATTTTGGAGCGAATAAAAATAAAATGATGGTAAAATTAGCTACGTTAATTTCTTGACCGAAGGTGACCGCTTTGTGCATTTGTTTTCTACGTGGTTTTCTAGCTTTTTAGTTTCTTTTTTAAAGAACAGAGTTTTTTAATAGACATAATTAAATGTATTCATTACCTAATAAGTGTGTGTTGTGTGATTAATTGGCGATGGCTAGTCGAGAAGGCAAGATATTCAAGTAGACTGTTAGGAGCTGTAAACATTTTGTTTAAAACTTTATTAAAAGTTTTAAAGACGTGTTAATAAAAATATTATATATATTCAATAGTTTTTTGACATACCGATAGATGGCGTAATGGACAATAAACTACTACGTTTCTGCAATATCTTCGCTTTTTATCGTCTAAACCGTACCCATTAGACAAAAATAATTCGAGAGCGGTCTGCGGTAGGTGATCTCACTTAGCTTTGAAAGAAATATCTTCGGCTAGTGTAAAAATCTGCATCTCCAAGTTGGACAGTGTTCCGAGGGATGGTACTTTGCATTGCAAGGAAATTGCATGCAGTAAGGAGTTTTTTCCTATTTTAATTTTCAAATAAAATATCGTATCATTTTAGCTTTAAAAAAATATATATGCGAGAATTTTCGTCAATAAGACGTCAGCTTGCTGCTTGGGAGTATCTGCATTTGTCCACTTTCGTGTCTTTTGTTATCTTTTTGCCAATAACTTATTAATGATGGATGCCATTATCTTAAACGCATTTTTTTGCCAATAACTTATTAATGACGGATGCCATCACTTTATCTGCAACACATGGCCTAATAACGGCCAATTGCCCACTTTCGCGTCTTTTTGATACCTTTTTGCCAATGCCTTGCCATTAAAGAGTGTTGACAATGCCAGTAAATTAAATGTACAACGCCGGCAAAAATGTTGTATGGGTTTTTTATAAATAATAAATTTTATAAGCAATATTGCATAAATTTAAACATCTATCATTTTTTTATCTTTTTGACATCCCACGAAGGTCTATGCCTAAATACCAGAGTACCGTGGGTGTCGGGTTATTAGATGTTTAACCCATCGTTCCCCCTGTTCCGTCAACGTTGTCCAAGCACTGAAACATGCAGTTGCATTTTACAGCACCTTTTAGACAACGCGGTAGTGCCACTACGGTCGTTATTATTTTTAAATAACTACTACCTAAATATGTCTCCCCGCTGGGAATCGAACCGGCGACCTCTGGCTTCAAAGATCAAAGCTCTGTCCACTAGGCCACGGGGAGACAATCATGATAGTAAAACACTTCTAACATGTTCTAACACCTAAATGAAAAAGTTTAGTCAAGTTTTAATATTAATTTTTTAAGCTTTAAAAATTTTCTCATTTTTACCCCACTTGACCCTAATATTTTTGTACTTTCATTTGTTGTATGGTTTTTGCTTTTGATATTTGAGATCTTATACTGTTGTGTTTTAAAGATTGTGCGAATATTATTAAATTTATTTCCTATTCGTTAAATTTGTCATATCTTAACGTATCCACCAAAGCAACAATGAGGAACTTTTTTTCTGACGAAATGTTGCTTTATTGTGTTCCAAAAATTGCGGAACAAATGTCAACAGGTTTCAACTATTTGTCTTGACTAAAGCAACTAAAATCAGGAACATTTTTTAAGGTATGTTTATCGTTGTTTACGTTTACACATTGTCGTGAAAGTCTGTAATACTTCGCGAAACTTTGAGAATTAAATGTCTCCACCGCAGCAACAACTAAATTTGTTCCAACTTGTTTCGAATTTTTCTCTGATCTTGCCAACTTGAAATGGAAACGCGAAAAGCACAGATGTTTTATTTTGTTTTACAACAAAGACCAACTTATTGAAACATTATGGAAATTTTCGGAAAACATGCAACACAAACAAAAAGTTCCTAACTGTTGCTTTAGTGGATACGTACCTTTGGAATTACCATCATAAGGATTCTTCGCTGGAATGGGCAATAGAAGTGGATTCTGAGGAATATCGAATAAGATGTCGACTGTCCAGAATCAGCTTAATAATGTCGTTCATAAGCAATGCGTGGGAAGGAGACAGTTTAACGCGAATGCCGGCATGTAATCATTTCGGATTGGGTGACTAAGAGTAATTGTTTTGTTGTTGCATTACTGGCCGATATATACTTTTGCAAATAGCTGATACAATATACGATCGGATCATCACTCTGACTCAGAGATCGAGGTCAACAAATAAGACAAAGAAAATAAAAATAAAAAGTTTAAAAGTCGCTACCTACCAAGACTACACTCACGTTAAAATATACCAAAATGCACGAACTCATTTTCATCCAAGGTCCCTGACTGACCGCAGATTTACTTATAATAAAATATTTATGTATAAAATTTTAAATAATCTCAAACAGAGCCCTTGTATACTACAACAGGTATCTTTAAATTTCCCACAGAGGTCTCTAAGGGTAAACGAATTATTCTATTCTCTATCTATCTATCTATTTTTTTCTTGGTTTTGGTCCCTTCAGATCCAATCTACCACTCTCCCCTTCTGACTATGCTTTCCAGAGCTTCGTCGGCGGAAAATCTGAATAATCGAGTTCTCGTAGCTCCTAGAAATTCCAAAAAGAAAACAAAAATAATTCTACAATCGATGCAATGCATAAATTGCTGCGATCGTCAAACCAAGACCTGCTACTGGTGTTTCGTATAACCTTCACTTTCACTACTGACAGTTCCCATGGCACACCCATCTATTTCCCGCCATTTGAAAAAGTACCTCGTGTTCACCACCAAACAGGATCAGCTATAGGAATCTTCGCTTAGATCCAGAAGAAAGATGCCGTCAATTTAGCGTGAATCTTTCCTTGATCCCCTGAAGGTAAAAACGTCCGTACGGCACCTCTAACCGCCACTCGGGAAGAACTTTGTAGTCCCTACGCACGTCCGCACTGCCCGGAGGTCAACAAAGAGTATAAAGGAATTATTTTTCTTGCCATTTATTAGAAGTACAAGTACAGATCAGAATTCGCCTCTCTGCAGAATAATAAGAAATAGTAATTTGTGCGCTGAAGATTACTATTTTCAATGTCATTTTAGTAAGAACTGTTATACTTGATATAAACCTTATTTAAATAAGTATTAATTATTTTTTTACATAATTCTCAATTAAAAATTATAAAACCTAATTTTTCTTTGATGGTCTAAAATATGCGAATTAAGTGAATTTTATTTCTTTTCTCTTAAAACTGAACAAGACACTGAAAAATTACAAGACATAAGAGTTATCATTTTTATTTGTCTTACTCTAAAAAGAAAGCGTCGTAAATTTTAGCACAATACATTTACACAGTCAGTGGCGTTCCGTTTTGTAGTTTGAAATATTCCCTTCAGTTGCCTCTCGAGACGCCACTGGGACCTTACTAAATGTAATTAAGTTAGTGATAATTTACCCCTTAATGTCATTAATAATTTTGCCAAATTAACACAAATTGGTAAAGAATAGTTAGAATATTTAAAAACAGATTTTTTTTTAAAATTTAACAGCCTGTAGCTTAAAAGTTAAGAGGTTTAGGACATGTTTACAAGAAGAAATCGATTTGGTTGGCAATATAAAAATTTATATTCAGAACATTATAAATCTGTGAGATACGAAAAAGAATTATTAACAGTGTGTCCCGCTTTTCATAAAAACACCCTGCTGTCTCAGTTATGAATAATGAGAATTTCTTAAAATTTTGGTAGTGATTGTATGTAAGATTAATAAAGTAATTGGCATACTTACTGAAAACTTTTATTTACCATTGGTATGCGGTCTTGGGGGTAAAATAAGAGACTTGATTTTTTACGAAAAGGATTTTTTTTCTGTCAGATTTAGAAATGTCATCCCCAAAAACTTCTTTATTCATATTTGAAAAATATCAAGCGCCATTTTTTTAAATATTATTTCCCCAAACACCTTACACCAATGGTAAAGTTAAAATATAAGTATTAGGTACAGTGAAAATGTTTATTTACAAGGGGCGTGTGGTGTTGGGGAAGGTAAAAACGTTTTTTTTTTGGAAAAATAATAATAATAATAAAAATAAAGCCCTAATATCATTTTTCTAAAAAAATAAGTCTTTTTACCCCTCAAGATCGCACGCCAATGGTAAATAAAAGTTTTCAATAAGCCAAATACTTCGTTTCTCTAACCTACAATCACCACCAAATTTTGAAGAAAATGACATTATTCATAGCTGAAATACCAGGGTGTATTCATGAAAAACACACACTGTATAAACAGAGCTGTAATAAGTCGTCAAAAATGAAAAGTAATAAGTAAAGTATTCGCTTTGCTAGGTCAGTGGTGCAGCTACAAAGTCAGTGGCGTAGCTAGAGGTGTTGAGGCCCAGGGCGGAAAGTAATGCCGGGCCCATACCATTTTAGTAAATGATTGTTTTTTTTCTAGAAAAAGTTTTGGAGCCCAAAAAAGGGTCCTCACCTCCAAAAGGGCCCTCCCACTGTTAAATGATTTACTTCCTGTGGTCGGGGCCCCTCTTTGTAAATATCAGTTAACACCCACAAAAAACAAAAATTTACCTAAAACCCCCTCGCTACGCTGGTGCACAAGGTGTAGTCATTTGGGGTAACTCCCAGCTCCAGAATACCTACCTAGATAAAAATGTATTTATTTATTTATTTATTTACGGGCAAAACCCACTTACAAATTTACAAGGTTTACAAATATAATTTAATATGCATACAGATGCCGCACTCGTTGAGTCATTGCTGCATCGGCGAGATCGGCAGAGACGGTCGCTGGAGTTAAGCAATGTGGAGCGCGGATATAACTTGAATGGGTGACCGCCGACCAAGCACCTAGTGCTCGAGGGTCAAGCGGACGGACCGAGCAGCAACCATCCAAGTTATAGAATGAATAGTATGTGAATAAGAAGGAGTAGGGTCAAGGCATAGTAAGCCTCTAGGGTTGCAGCGAAACCACCTAGGGGCGTGGTCGCACCTAGGTAGAAGACCCAAAAGGGCGAAAAAAACATACAAATTAAAGTAATAGTTATAATTATCTAATGTTATCACATCACACATATCACAATTCAAAAGAATCTTTTTTAATGAATTAAAGAAATTATTTGTGTACTTCATTTCCATTCATAAGAGTTCTTGCGATAGGAGAAAACCTGCCATAGTTATGATAGTTGCTCCTATGAACATTTACAGCAAACTAGACTATTTTTTTGTGCTCCCATGCAACCTCCATTTAAGTTCATTTAGAAAGTAAGTATTTTGAAAAATTAACCTGTCAAGTTATGCAGCCCCGGATCTAGGGAGGGGGAAACTCGGGTTTCTCCCCTTGTAATTTACCTTAGTTCTTCCAAGTTCTTTTAACACTAACGAAGGTTTCCGAAAGCGCTCAAGTCATTCACTTAGACCTTTTTATAAATCCGGTAGTAATGAATTCGTAAGAAAAATCTAGATCATTCTCCACTTTTCTACGATACTATAAAGAGGCAACGGAAAACCTTCGTATAGTTGACAACTTAATAGTAGGGGAGTCCAAGATGCTAAATTTTCAGTTACTTGAGCGTCATAGAGACCTATTGGGTTGCAAAGCTTAGATGATAAGAAGAAAAAAAAGTTATATAATGTATACCTCTACATCGGGGCGTTAAGCGGGTATAGACTTTCAGGTATGTCTTAAAAATATTTTTATTATTTTGGCTTGTGGAAATCGTTCAAATCGTATTGAGTTATATATTTTTCGTCATCCTTGAATTGTTTTCTTCAAAATAAAAAAATAATAACCACACGTGAGCATGTCAAAATGACGTTTTTTTACAACTTTGTAGGCCTCCGGTTTCTTTACGTCACTCTCAAATTGTCAGATTAGTGGAATATACACTCTTTAGCATGTAATTAACTTACCCTATCTTAATCTGACGCGCACGACAATTTATGTGGGATATATTTTTATTTTTTACGATCGCCGCTATATACGGGGCTCATATTTGGTGGAGGTATTTAATCGGGTACAAGGTATTCTCCGGTATATTTTTCTGACGCGCTTAATAACTGCTCCCCTACCGTGAAATTTTGTCGAGTTGTTACTTTTCTTTGTTAATAAATGGTATAAACATGACGGTAGGTGTTTTTATACGAGATGTTTTGAAACATTTAGTGTTAGAAGCGGAACAAGATCTACGTGGAAGTCAAAAAATTAGAAATTATATTTAAATGCCAAGAACCCCTTAAAGAAGACCATAAGAAAAATAAAGACCAGTCAAGATTCTATAAAATAAAATTTAAAAAAAGAAATGCAAATCAACCAAGAAGAAATAAAGGAAATTTAAAAAGAAATGAAACATAAAATCAAAATCAGTCAAGCCGAAACGATACAACAGATTGAGAAAATCCAAAAGACGTTAAGAAAAGCCAAGAAGAGATCAAAACAAGAACTAAAAGAAGATGGTGAAGATTCGAAAAACCTAAAAGGTGAATTTCATCAATCAATCAATTAATTAACCTGACATATCCAGCCTAACCGGAGGAAATAAAACAAGAACCATGTGTGGGCAGTTTCGTTGAAGGTCTACGTGATCCAGATACAAATCAAGCTTTAAAATGGCAAGGTTAAAGAAAATATCTGAAGCACTTGCCTATGTACTTTAATTCAAAATAGCAAAAAAAACGTGCAGGAGTCAAGCAAGCATTAGAAGAACACTTTGCAGGCAAAAACGACTGTTAAAACAACGATTTGACAAGATTGCTTAAAGAGCTGCAAGAAACCGTACGTAATAAAGAAACATAAGACAACAGTATTACATTTAAAAGAAGAAATAACATCCGTTGTTGGAAGTGTGGTAAAGAGGCGCATGTACAGAGAAATTGCACCATATCCAAGGCCCCTGTTAGTAGTTCAGAAAACTCACAGTTTAAGGGGCGAAAGCTGCCATCAACCATCGACAACAACAATTAGGGTATCCAGGTTAAAGAGCAATAGCTCCAGAAAGTTCAGAAACCTATTATTGCTTATTGAATTTTATTTGATAAGCCAGGACTATATGGTATAAATAAATGTGTTATGGATCTTTTTTAATTTTGTCTCACAAGAAAATAAAAATAATACTTCTGCTTTGATTAAAAAAATTATGTGAAATAAAAATCGTTTAACCTAGGTTAGTATTTCTATACATGGTGGAAATAAATGTTACCCAGAAAAACCACAGAAACCTTGTGCCAAAATATTAGGATTTTACCAAACATACCTATATCCAAAAGTTAATAATATAGAAAAGATACAGGGTGTCAAAGTGAAAAAAATATTTATCGTATATTTCGATACTTTTTGATACGTTTTGAATACTGTATTTGGTTGTTTTTGACATGAACTATTTAGATTTGCTTTTAATTTTTAGGTTTTAACTAGAGGGCGTTACCTACGTTACTTTAAATTTCTCTAAAGCTTCACAACTTTTTGTGCTACTCTTTCAGTGCCGTATTATCCATTAGGCTGACTAGGCTACAGCCTAGGGCGCCATGAAAAAAAATAGGCGCCAGACAGGAGAGTAATAGGCGCTAGAAAGAGGAGTTTTTAAAGTAGGCACGAACTTTGAAATAAATAAAGTAGGCACGAAGGAGGGAATGACTTTATTTCATTGCGGGTGGTAAAGGGTTTTGTTTTTTTTCTCTTCAAACAAAACTTTTTGTCACGCAAAATAGGCGCTCTGGGAATTGTAGCCTAGGGCGCCTCATACGGTTAATACGGCCCTGTACTCTTTATGTACCACCTTAGTAAACCAATTAACTCTCCTATGCTTTTTACACAAAAAGGTTGTTGATACTTTTTCTGTGTATCACTGTTGCGTTTTAGATTCTTAGTGCAATTAAAAAGAAGATATATGGGAGAATACATCAAACCATTCGTATATCATGTGGCAGTTGTATCTAGTAATAGCTAATACGTTTTAGTTAATAAATGGTAATTTTCGGTTTCACTAAACAATTTAACTTTCACTTTATCTCAAAAACTTCCGAAAAAAAGTATATCTTTTTTTTGTAAAAAGCATAGGAGTGCTAATTGATATACTTAGATGGTATATACAAGGTACATCAAAAAGTTAAGACGCTTTAGAGACATTTTTTGGATCTGAAAAAATCAAGCCAAAAAACCCTTAGATACCAAGTTTAATTAAAATATTCACAACGTATCAAAACTAAATTAAAAATATATTATATAATATACCCTGTATAAAATGTTTTTTTTTTAAATACATCTATTTCAAGAATCAAAAATTACTAATCTGGCGAATATGCCCTTAATAAATTACACATTTTCCTGGAATAGTGTTTAATTTGCGCTAAATCTACAGCTGTTTTATCGGATTTTTTTGTCGTACAATAAAATTAATGAAACCATTGTAAAGAAAAGAAGTTGATGGATTTGATCAAGGTTTAAAATAAATTAAAAATATTTGAATTTGGCTTTGTATCAAACAGTTTTTACAAATTTTGCTTTAACCTACTAAAACTAAATTTTGCTGTGTAAAATGCACTACGTTAACAAAATATCAGTAAAATACATTTTTAAAATTTATCGTAACAATAAGTTAATATAAAAACCTGCCTTGCTAAACCCGCTTAAGCGTAAGTAGCATGTATTTAAAAATAATTGTGTAAATGTTTATCAATTAAGTTAATATATACTGGGTGATTCTTAACCTATAGGTATAAATTCGTAAAATATTTGCTAAGGACAAACATTGACCAATAATGGAAAACAAGTTGTTTAAATATTTTTAGGTCAATTATTCCAAATAATAAAAGAACGTGCATTTTAAGGACAAATAATTACTAATATTAAAAAAATATATAATTCTGATGACGAAAAAACTACCTTACATACGACCTCAAGTTTTAAATACCTTAATATGAATTACTTTATTCTTATAAATAAATAATTTAATTAAGAGTAGTAAAAGTAACATATTTTCATATTATTACGCGTTTTCTTTACACAACTTGAGTAATTTTCCTTGTTTTTTAAAACCGACCGACAATCATAATCGTAAATCTACATAATTATAGCGAGTTGGAAAAACAAGTGGTAAAAAATGTCAGCCACTTACACTAAGCTATTGACTTGCCATAAATATAAGAAGAAAATTTCTCAACAGCTCGAGGTGATAGCTTGTAAACCCACCCCTATTTAGCAGCCTCCAATAGCAAGGGCTCTCGCTATAATTAAAGGTGGAGTTTTGCCAAACCGCAACCCCTATAGTATCCATGGAAACCACCCCAACTCTCAAATGGTTATTCAGTTTCACATGATCCTTCTAAACATAGTTTTAGATTATCGTTATAATCATGGACAAATTAACACAATTTGTGTCGAAATCTTTTGAAAATAATAACAATGCCGGCGAACAGTGTTTAAATTTGAGTTCTGAGGTGAAAAACAACAGTTCTTCATCAAGTGTCAAGTCCGAAAAGACTTTGCCGAAGAAGCGATCGCGAAAAAACCCAAAAACTGGCTAATTTCGGATATAGAAAAAGCCCTTCACCAAACCACGGATGTATAGATTTGCGTCTTCACCCTAATTCAGGACAAACTAGCGAACAAAGTGAAGTAGCACCAGTTTATCAAACAGAACCAAAAAGTTTAGTGCGGAACTGAGATCCGTGGATTTGGAGGACTCAAGATCGTGCCCTGACACTGTTGATTGTGAGAAAAAGATCACAGCAATCAGGATACGGCTTGTGAAAATGAAAACAGTGACAACAAGATTTGTAAGTTGATTTCTATAGCCAATTTTTTTGACAATAATAACGGGACCGGCCATAGTTTACATAAGAATATATCAAATACACTAAATTTTTTCCCAAAGTTTTCTTGTGCTTTTTACGAAACATATTTTTTTAAATTATTTTTTTGTTTTAACGTATTTTTCAATAAAAGGCCAAAATGCTTAAAAAAATTCTATAAAAAACATGTGGATTTAATATAAAAATACAGGGTTATTTTTAAGTTGGTACTTTTTTAACACTGTATATAATAAAATGCGAAAATTTTCAAAAATAAAAATAGACCAGTGTAATAATTAAAAAAAAAAACTTTTTATCATAACATTCCTACCATTCCAGATATTTTCACAAAATTTGGTACCTACACTTCTTTTGATCATTACATTACATTTATTGCTGTAAAAGTTTTTAAAAAATTCTTTTGTTTGAATTTTTTTCAAAAAAAAAAAAAATAGTTAGCCTCTGCTTTTTCATCGATTCCATATTATTTTTAAAATACTCATTTACTTGGAAGTTAATTTGGTCTCATAATATTTTTACATACGACGCGACAAACGATTTTGTTTAAAGTAAATAAAGCTATTTTAATGCATGGCAAAATCGCTAAAGTCTGATAAGGTGTTTTGTATGTAAAATTTATTTGTTGTCTAATGTGTATTTAATAAGGTCAAATATTTACAATACTACTATTAAAATTTGAATAAAAAAAAATTATTAGTAGGTATAATTCTTTATAAAAGATAAAAACGAATGTTACATACTAAACACCATATTACCAGATTTTTTAAAAAGAAAAGCAATCGTCGTACGGAAAAAATTTAAGTGACCAAATTACCTAAAATAAAGAAAATTATAATAAAAAATACATTTTTTTCCTCAAATTATAACATTCTGTATCTCGAAAAAGAAACATTTTCGGATATAATTTTATTTAAAAAATGTTTTGTTTTTCCTGGATTCTCTCAGCGTTAAAAGAAAGTACCAACTTTAAAATAACCCTGTATATTTGTTACTATTTATTTACAATGACAATTATTAATTTCTTTTACTTGAGGGCTTAGATTTTAGAACGCAAATAGCCTTTTTCTGTCGAAACTTATAGGGTTTTTTCAAATTTTAACACAAAAATTTAAAGCCAGGCGTATTATTTTGGTCAAAATAGAGCAGGTTTTACACGGCAAATCTTTACCCCGATTTATTCCAATAATTTTAAGAATTCGCAACTTATAGGGTGTGGAATATAACCTATAAATAGGGTAAATATTTATTGTTAGTGTGTCATCCTGGTAATTGTTACAATAATTTAGGGTAAGATTTAATGTTAAACCTACTTAAGACTTCTGTTTCCTAAAAACATATGTTCCAAAATGCTCCTCTTTCAAAATACAGTCATCCAAAGTTGCGTTTAAAAATTGATTATTTTGCTAAAATCTGCTTACACCTGTTATTAAGAACGATGTATTTATTTTTGGTCTGAAAAGAGGAAAACCTCTATTAAAGGTGGGTATTAAAGAACGGTTTGTGTGCTTTTTTTTGGTATTTAAGCTACGCTATCAAGCAGCCATATATATATATATATATATATATATATATATATATATATATATATATATATATATATATATATATATATTTAAATATTTTTGTTTTTATACAGCTTACAGTTTTTCTATACCGTGTTAAGAGAAATATATCAACTTAAAAATAACCCTATATAATCACATATTGTTTGCTAGTGTTGACATTTTATTTTGTATTTATTCTTAGTTGGTTTAAAAAATAAGCTAAAAATTTATTGACATTAAAGTATTACATTTAAAATACAAAAGTTTGTTAAAAAAATAACTTAAGCAAATAAGAAATTTTTAAAAATGCCTTTATTTCATATAGATTATTGTAAATGTATTTTGATTTTAGTTATTGTTCTTTCTTTCAAAGGCGATTTTCTTAAAAACTGTAAGCTGTATAAAAACAAAAATATTTAAATATATATATATATATATATATATATATATATATATATATATATATATATATATATATATATTTTGAACAACTGAACAACCTAAAAAATCTCCGAAATTTTATGCGGTGGATTAACATACATTTTTTAATATACCATAGATGTCGCTTTCCTGAACGGTACAAAGAAATAAATTCCCTTTAATAATTTAAATTTATAAAAAAAACAAAAATAATAGTCATAACGGCTGCTGCCCTTTATTATTAAATTTTAAAATTGTGTCGCTATGTGTGTAATATATGTATACTAAAATCCTTTATGTGATCGTCCAAAAATGTTGTGTTTATGTTAAATTTTAACACTGACTGGACATGGAAATTTCTATCTAATAATTTTATACAATTTTCAATAAAATACATGTGTTTGGAATAAAGGGGTACATCAGCTTGCCCCATATAGAAGCAGCTGCTAGAGCCCTAAAAATATGTATAAACATAATATATTTGTATACCAATAAAATAAGAAACCTATTACTAAGCCTAAAAACTAAACCACCAAAAAAATAAAATTATCAAACAAAGATAATAAGAAAACTATAGAAAAAGAAAGGTAAATAGAAAAACGAGAGACAGAGATAAAGAAAGAAAAGGAAAAAAGATAGACAAAGAGAAAGAAAAAGGATTAATGGGAAAAGGAGGAAGGGGAGGGTTAATGCGGTTGTAATATATTTTAATTTGTCAGCAAGGTGGATCGCATTTTTTTCTTAAACGAGGCTATTGACAAGGAAAATTCCATAACCTTAAATTTATTTATTAGCAAGGCAATTTGGTAGGAGAATGATTTTTTAAATATTTCCCTATTATGCGATGGTATTGTAAGTAAATTCAACCTACGAATATTTAAATTATGAATATCAGTCCTGTATTTTATTTTTTGACACAAGTAAGGAGGGCTTTTGAGTTTTAAAAGTTTGTAAAAAAACACTAAGGAGTGCAGGATACGACGTCGCTCCATATTAAGCCACCCCAATTCGGGTAACTTATGTGAAATTCTCTGCCTACGTCTTATTCCAAATATCAGTCTAAGACAAGAATTTTGAGCTCTCTGAATTTTTTTATATCCAGACTATCCAAAAAAGGACCGTACAAATGATCAGCAAAATTAAAATGGGATAGCACCAGCGCTTCACAAAGCATGGTTTTAGTTTTTTCTGAGAGATAAAATCTGTGTGAATAAATTACTTTCAACATCGAATATGCCCTTTTTTAAACACAATGTAGTATGTTCTTAAAATTTTAATTTGTTATCTAATATATTTAGGCCTAGGTTTTTCACAGAATTTTTAAACGATATATATTGTCCCCTAGTTTAAGTTTAATGGATTCTTGCAATTGGTCCCTGCAGGTATCGTTGCAAAAAAGTATAGCGGTTGATTTGGTTGGATTTATTTTTAGCAAATGATCCTCCGAGCCCCGCAGAAGTTTATCTAAGTCAGCATTTATTCGATTGGTCATAATCCCAGCAAGACCTGGCTTAAATGAAGCATATATCTGAGTATCATCTGCATAAAGATAATATTTACAGTGTTCAAGAGATTTTACTAAGTTGGAAGTATATATACTAAATAACAGTGGACCGAGTATACTGCCCTGGGGTACCCCCGATTTGACAGCTAATGTTTCAGACACGTTACCCTCAAGACAAACCCGCTGTTCTCTATCCGATAAAAACGAAGAAATTAGTGCAGATGCAGATTGCTCAAAACCTATGTACTTTAGAATAGATACCATAATGTTATGATCAATCATATCAAATGCCTTGGTGTAATCTAATAGCACCAAAACAGTTACCTCGCCCGCATCTAGTGCAGTAACTACATCATCCGTTTTATCAGAAAGTGCAGTGGAACAACCATACCCTACTCTAAAACCTGATTGTTTAGACCGAATAACGTGAAATCCATAAACGTAACAGGAGATCTGTAACTCTATAACCTTCTCTAATATTTTGGCTAAAGTTGGTAAAATCGATATTGAACGCAGTTAATTAAATTCTGTAGGGTTATTTACTTTAGCCAATGGTAAAACATTGGCCAGTTTCCACTTTTTGGGAAAGTATGAGTTTATGAGACAACTATTAATAATATGAGTTATATATGAAATCAAGACAGGACAGCATAAAGAGATTAGGGTAATGTTTAAGTTATCAGCCCCAAAAGCCTTGCTCTTAATGTTAAGAATAATTTTATAGATAAGTTCTTCATTAATTTGGGTAAACGAAAAGTTTCGTTAAACAATAAATTGTTTTCATAAAAATCCAATAAGTCTTGCCTAGGTTTGTTATTATTTTGTGCAATTTGAGAGAAATAATTATTTAATTCATTGACATTTTTTAGGTCGTCCGGAATATTATTATTTTTATTTTTAAGAATATTTAATTTTTTTATTTCAGCCCATTTTTCTTTGGGTGTACATACAGTTTTGAAATTTTTGATTTAAATATGCTTTTTTTCAGCCCTAATAGCATTTGTTGTAACATTCCTTAATTGTTAATAGTAATTCCAATGGACAGGATCACGGGTCACAAGATTTTTCATAAATTTAATATTATCCGTTATCCATGGACAATATGGCCTTTTCTGACAGTTTTTAACTTTTAACGACGCATGATTGTCAAACGTATTGAGTATATTTTCAGTTAAAAAAGCGACCTTTTCATCAATATTTTCTATTTGATAAATTGAATCCCAAAGAACACCTTCCAGATCAGCCTGGAATTGAGCCATGTTAATACGATGCAGTGCTCTAAATTTGTACTGAGTATTAAGCGGTTCATTGGGAGCAAGGTTTAATTTTATATACACAAGAAAGTGATCTGATATAATGTCTCACATCGTTTTGGAAAACGCAGTCACTTATTTTAAATTAGAATTATAAAAATAAATTGTTTATCTTAAAAAGCAAATACGTTTTTATAAGGCCAAACCGATGTGGTAGTTTATTTTAAAAGAATGTGTTATAAACATAGGTAACCTACATTTAGATCCGCAGTGGCAAGAAGCATTTTTCGGATTTTTACGACCTCGCGCAGTGGGTGAACGAACATGCGCACTTAAAAGCCGTACCGTACTTCGAACAGAAAACCAGGACGCCGTCAACAAATGCTTTCCTATAATGCGGATAGTTTGTTTGGGGCCGGGTGCGTTTACTCTCAACTGGCTTGCGCACAAACCGGTTTTTCGCCCATGAAATGTAATTTTTGTTTCGCGCAGGTTATAACATTGCAATCCATCGAGATCAGTGGTTATAAAATAAAGTTTAGATGGGTGCTTAATATCGGTCATCTGTAAATAACATTAATTATTGCTGATATTACTTATTTTGATGCTGTGCAATAAAATACTACGATATTTAAGACGTCACTATGTCTTTTTCTACTACCATGTTAGTAGCAGCTATAGGGATCGTTTTTTATTATACATGTTTAGCCGTTTATAGCCAAATTAAAAGTTAAATAGACAATTCGTAGAAAGGAGACGGTTTAAGGGTAGGGAGGTAGAGATTAGGCAAAGATTGCTGGTCTGTAAACATGGTGACCCATTAGTCCCGCTTTGTTGTTGCTTTACTTGCCTATAAACCTTATTATTTGGCTGAGCGTGTATAAGACTTAAAATATGTACCAAGCAGAGTTGGGTCAAATACTGAAAATCGATATTCGAATACAAATACCGGAAAAAAGTATTTGAATACCGAATATTTGAATATTTATAAGCAAAAAAGTATTCGAATACTCAGTATTCAGGAATACCCGGATTCGAATACTGAAGAAAATGTATTCGTCGAATACTGAAAAAGTGTTCGAATACAGAATCCCGAATACTCACCAAAAAAGTTTTCTGCAGAATACCGATTACCAAACACAAAAATCTTTTCGAAAACTATTTGAATACCGGCCCAATGTATTCTGAATACTATTTAGGATACTAAGTATTTGAATACGACCCAACTCTGGTCCAAGGCGAGCAAAACTGTACTTATGTACTTACTGTACTTTGTGTGTACTTTGCTGTGTACCTTTTAATCTGTAATAAAAAGGGAATACCCGGTTGTAAACGGTTACTTTGAGAAAAAATTCCAAGAGTCTCACAATGTCTGTATTAAACTACGTCAAATAAAAATTGTGAGGTATTATGAAAATTGTGTTTTATCAAAAACTGCGTTTTGATTTGGGGCTCCTCATATATGGTACATTTTTCCTGGGGGTGACGTGGCAATACCCTGTGGTGGGAGGGGTGAGCCACACTAAATCGTTATATGTACACATATGCCTATTTGCTTCATTTTTTACCTGGAGGGGAGGGGCAGGCTCCACCGGAGTTACGCCGATGGCTGTAAATGGTTTGTTATGATCATTTTGAGTCAAAACCGTGATCCTTAAATTCTTTTTTAAAATTTAATCGAATAAAACAAAAAACGGCTCGATGGATTGAATCTAAACTTTGTGGGGTTTTTGTAGGCATACTGAAGTGTAAAAGGCACTATTAACATTAGTGGTTTTATCGATATTTTCAAATTAACGTAAAAAACAATAATTAAAAAACCAAACCCGATTTTTGTGTAGAGTTTTTTTGTAAGAGAATTTCAAAACTCTTCTTAATTTTCTTTTGCGATCAGTGGTTTCTGAGATATCAATGATTAAAGACAAAAAGAACCTTTTTCATTTAAAGTCCGATATCTCAGTGAGAACTGGTCGTGTCAAACTTTTAAAAAAGGAAACTAAAGGTAAATAAACAATTTATTCGATCCATATAGTAGTTTAACTGGAAAAATGTTTTCCAAGTTCGTAGACCAAAAAAAAAAAAAGAACCGATTTTTTTTCGGTATTTATTAGGATTGCGCGGTAGGCGCGCTTGTGGCGGCTTCGGTTGTATCGGCGAGCGTCGATCTCCGGAGTTAAGCAGTGGAATGCGCGCCCATAATTTGGATGGGTGTCCGGCGACAGCGGTGTTTTGGGCAGCGGCACACGGTGTTTCTGCTCGGGGAAGCGGACCGAGCAACAACCATCCAAGTTATGGAATGAATGGTGTGTGAATGAGAAGGAGTAGGGGTCAAGGTACAATAAGCCTTCAGGCTGCAGTGCACCACCTAGGGGGCGGTCGTCGGACCTGGGTGGGATGACCCCGAAAGGGTGAAAAAAAAAAAAAAAAGGATTGCGCGGTACACTCTGGTTTAAAAAATTATCGTAAGATCTCAAATCAAGAAACTTTAAGCTTTAAAACGCTTTTTTTAAATTTTAGTACGATCATTTGTAAGCGAAATACAGCTACTTGAAAAACGTTAAAAAAAATTGAATTTTTTGTGTCCTTTAATTTTTTCCACTAGTGTATAATTATTATTTCCTGTTTCATATCTTTTTCATCAAAAGTTTTCGCTTGCGGTTGATTAAAGAACTGGTTGATTACGGGAGGTATGATCTTTATTAATATTAGAGATTATCAGTATTAAAGAATAATTACCAGATTATAATGTGATATTTGTAGAATAAAAGAAGTAAATCGATCATCCCTTGTTATCGCATCCATGGGCGTCGCCAGGATTTTCAAATTATTTTATCTAAAAACTGAGACATGTGACCCCTACCCTATTTATACCAGATGCTATTGATGCTAAGAGGGACACTTTAATAAAGAGCTTTTTATTTTGGAAATTGCGAAAAAAGTTGGTTTTTTTGTTTGCCGGGGGGCCTTCCTAGAAAAATGTTGTAGAAGCAAATCCTCTATTTGTATTTTTTCGTAAATTTGATCAAATTTTATTGACAATTCCGTAATTTCGCAAAAATATCCATATTTACAATAAAATAATTTAATGCATTATACCGGGTGATGCATCGCCGGGTGGGACATAGGAAATCCCATGTAATTTTTAATGGGGTCAAATATTGGCTCCCTTAATTATTTTAGAGAAAAATTCTATTGAAGTTTATTGAAGAGCATGCAAATCTACGTCCTTGGTAAAAACTTTAGATTTTTCGGTTAACCCGTTTGCTAGTTAGATGCTAATAAATTTTTAAAAATTGTTACATTATTATCGCCTCATATATATGAACAACAATAAAAATACCAGTTAGCGTGACATAACGTTGTCGTTTTGAAATTTAGTGCTTTATTTTTATCAAAAAATCGTAGAGCGAAAAGATTAACCATGAGTTATACTACTGAAGAAAAAGTTTTGGTGATTAAATGGTACTATCAAGGAAATAGTTACCAAAAGGTGTCGGACATGTTTGCTGCTCAGTATCCGAATAGACCGATACCCGGAAAATCAACAGTCTATACTGGAAAACCGCATTTGTATTTTATTTGGTAAACATGAGCAATGTTTATTAAATAAAGAAAGTTAAATATAGCTTAAGAAGAGTTGGGTCGAATACTAAAAATCGGTATTCGAATACAAATATAAACAGGGCCCTCGCTACCGTGTGTGCAAAATGTGCAATGCACACGGGCGCCAAAACCCAGAGTCAAAAACTGCAAAAAATTGTAATATTTAATATTAGCAATTAAACAAATAGATTTTGATGGTATACATTTTAGCGATGCAATTAATGAATTTGCAACAGCAAAGTCTCGAAATATATCGCTACTACATTAGCTTTTTTATTTTTCTATTGTATCTAGCTACCATTTTTGATTTTATAAGGAAGTTACCTAGGATTTTTTTATCAGAAATATCTCCATATTTTTTAAAATATCTAAGTATAGGTAGAAAGTAGTACTTACGTGCAGCGTCTCTACTTAACTTACACCATATGGAAAATCATGAAATTAAAAAAATATTTAAAAATTATTATTAACTTTACGAAAAAAGTTATTTTTATAAAAAGTTTTACATAGTCGAAAACCCAAAATGCAAATTTTTTTCAATGGTATACGAGGTATTTTAAAAAATATATTTTTTTCTTAAGAGGGGAGGACCTTTATTTTTCATAGTATCGAAAATGTTTATAAAGAAAATATGTTCACGATTAAAAATAGCTTTTAAATATGCTATTTGTTTTTTTTAAGAACATTTTTCAAAGAGCGCTTATGTAACTTTTCGCTGTTCTTATAGTTCTTAAGCTTTCTTTACATATTATATACATATACATTTTTTAAAATATGTATACACCCTTGTAAAACTTTTTTACCATTAAGGCCCAAAAATAATAAAAAAATATCTTTTTCTTTATAAAAATGTTCGATATTATGAAAAATAAAGCTCTTTCCTTCTCTTGTCTTCAGCAAAATTCATATTTTTTGACATAGGTACCTCGTATACCACTGTAAAAATTAATATTTGTTAATTGCATTTAGGGTTTTAGACCATGCAGGACTTTTTATAAAATTCTTAATAAAAAAGTTTTTCCTATGGAACTTAAGTAAGCACGCTGTCGCTGTATATGTAGACATTAGGCAATATTTCTATTATTTGTTCCTTAAAAAACTGATTTTTAGTTTTGGTGTATTTTCTAGTATTTTATAAACAACGTGTCTATACCCTATTAGTTAAGTAAATGCTTTAAAATGGGGTTAAAAAAGAATTTAATTTAATTGATTTTGTTATAATTTTTTTCTGTCTGTTTCATTTTGAAATTTTAGTCTACAAATTAATATGACTTTTACAGTTACGTTTTTGCTATATTTTAAACACCTTTCTACCTATCAATTTTCAAAAAAAAAAAGATCCAATATGTCTTAAGGGGCGCTAAATCCTTTTTTGCACACGGGCGCCAGTAGCCCTTATGGGGGCCCTGAATAAAAATATCTTTTTTTTTTAATGCTTTTTTCAACTTCAAACTTCAAAACCAATCATATACAGTTCCTGTCTGCTGTCTTGTTGTAACTAATGTCAAAAATTTAAAGTGCAAAAATAAATCCTCAACCTTTTTTTACACTTCCACACGGCATTTTAATATTAACCATTTTAGTCGTCGAATACTGAAAATCTCGGTATTCGAAAACTTTCAACGCCAGTATTCAAATACTCAAAAATGTATTTGTCGAATACTAAAAAAGTATTCGAATACTACCATTCAAAAACGGTATTCTGAATACAAAATCCCGAATACTTACCAAAAAGTATTCTGCCGAATACCAAATATCAAACACAAAGGTCAATTCGAAATTCGAATACCAGCCCAATGTATTCTTAATACGATTCAGAATACTGAGTATTCGAATACTACCCAACTCTGAGCTTAAATAATTATCCCGGAGTGTAAAATTGATGATAAAACCAAAATTAAATGACAGCTCTAAACATAAAGACTGGCAAAGTTATGAATGCTAAATTAATTTCTTCTTAACCACTACAAATTTTATTTTGATCCCCTTTATTACAAAACCATTTAAGATTTATGCCAAGTATAGAGTGTAAACTCCCCTTATTTAGCTACATATATACAATGCAAGAGGGTCAAATAAATGAAATTTTAATCGCGTCAAACTAATTCAATTTTGGGTAGGGAAAACTGTCATAGTATAAATCTCAGCCATTCTAATAAATTTTTAACCACATACACATATTTACTTTTTCTGCGACTGTTAAAACAATGCTGTTTTTGTATCGTTATCATAAAGTAGTCCGTGGTAGTACACTACATAAAGTATTAAGAAAAAGTAAATTTTTTAAAAAGTTCCACGTCTTTTTTATAATCTGAATTGGTGTTTTGTTCTAAGCCTACTAGAATTTATTTTATTGTAAATTTATGCAGTGTAACAGTAAACGCGATATTAACTAAACCAAAAGGTCAAGTTACCATAAATTTCGCCATTACGTCTTATAGTTCTTGTGTTACTTAATTTAAAATTATCCCGCTCAATCCTCATGAAAAGTGGCTTTCGGTTAATTTTTTTAAAAATTTGATTTGTTGATCTTGACGCCCTCATTAAATGTTCTTAGGGGCACAATGTGCTTCTAGATATTATAGACCCTGAAAGTTGGATAGTTTCTAAGTTGGGATTTTAAGTACCTCCTATGATTTTAATGTGTTTTCTATCTTCCTAAAGCTTTTATAGGATATCTTTTGATGCATACGTAAAGGTAATTTTATAGAATATAAATATATTTGAAAATGATTTATATAGAATATACCTTACGGCAGTGGCGTCGCGTCGGAATAAATAAAATTGTTATTGCCTAAAACGCACAAACTCAAAAAAATTGCATTTCTGAGTATAAAAATAATAGTTTAAAAAAACTAAAAAACACGCTTTTATATGCAACCGAACTAAAAATTAGAAAATAATTTTTCATTACAAAGAGTTTGTCACTTCAGAGTAAAAAGCTTGGGGTGTTTTACTATTTTTTCATAACTTTTCCCTTATAGATATTTGCAAATAGAATAATTATAACATTTGATATATTAAGCACCCCACGCTTTTATTCTGAAGTGACAAACTCTTTGTAATGAAAAATTATTTTCTAATTTTTAGTTCGGTTGCATATAAAAGCGTGTTTTTTAGTTTTTTTAAACTATTATTTATTTTTCATTTTTTAGTTCGATATATCAATTAGTTTTTAAAAATAAATGCTCCAGTTTATTCACTAAAAATCCCTCCGCCATTTTGTCAAGAGACACAGAGGATCTGTAAAGGAATTTATTTATCCTGGCGGTTCTAATCAGGATAACGGGATACTGTTTTTAAATTGAAGAATTTGGGGCAAAAACCGGACAAGGACATTTTTTGGCAAGAATATATTTTTCACAAAGTCGCATGCTCTAAAGAAATTGGCATAGATTGGTGTAAAAATTGTACAAGTTCGAAGCACATTAACGTCCCTACAAGAAATTTGGACGTGGCCAACGCAGATTTTTAAGCAACAAGCGGACATTTCTGTATTTGTTTAATCGTTGCTTCAAAAATGAAATTTGGACTTGTCCGGTTTTTGCCCCAAAGTCTTCAATTATTGCATTGTCATCGGTCCTTGATACGTGTGCAAAGTTTCAAAGAAATTGAATCGCTGGAAGTTGGTAAAAATTAGGCTCAAAGATTCCGTTACATAGATAGATAGATAGTTACAACCCAAGCTAATAAAAGCGTGTTAAAAAAGTAAATTTTTTAAAAAGTTCCACGCCTATTTTGTACTCTGAATTGGTGTTTTGTTCTAAACCTACTAGAATTTATTTTATTGTAAATTTATGCAGTGTAACAGTAAACGCGATATTAACTACACCAAAAGGTCAAGTTACCATAAATTTCGCCATTACGTCTTATAGTTCTTGTGTCACTTAATTTAAAATAATCCCGCTCAATCCTCATGAAAAGTGGCTTTCGGTTAATTTTTTAAAAAATTTGATTTGTTGTAGATCTCGACGCCTCGATTAAATGTTCTTGGGGGCACAGTGTGCTTCTAGACTTAAAATTATAGACCCTGAAAGTTGGGATTTTAAGTACCTCCTATGATTTTAATTTGTTTTCTATCTTCCTAAAGCTTTTATAGGATATCTTTTGATGCATACGTAAAGGTAATTTTATAGAATATAAATATATTTGAAAATGATTTATATAGAATATACCTTACGGCAGTGGCGTCGCGTCGGAATAAATAAAATTGTTATTGCCTAAAACGCACAAACTCAAAAAATTGCATTTCTGAGTATAAAAAATAATAGTTTAAAAAAACTAAAAAACACGCTTTTATATGCAACCGAACTAAAAATTAGAAAATAATTTTTCATTACAAAGAGTTTGTCACTTCAGAGTAAAAAGCGTGGGGTGCATTTTACTATTTTTTCATAACTTTTCCCTCATAGATATTTGCAAATAGAATAATTATAACATTTAATATATTAAGCATCCCACGCTTTTATTCTGAAGTGACAAACTCTTTGTAATGAAAAATTATTTTCTAATTTTTAGTTCGGTTGCATATAAAAGCGTGTTTTTTAGTTTTTTAAACTATTATTTATTTTTCATTTTTTAGTTCGATATATCAATTAGTTTTCTGCGGTCATGTGATATTGAAATGTTTTACGAACTATTTATGTATGTATGCATGTAAGACTGAAACTGCACGCATGCGCAGATCACTCGCCTAGCTCTAGCTCGCTTACTCTTTCACAGAGGATCTGTAAAGGGATTTATTTATCCTGGCGGTCCTAATCAGGATAACGGGATACTGTTTTTAAATTATTGCATTGTCATCGGTCCTTGATACGTGTGCAAAGTTTCAAAGAAATTGAATCGCTGGGAGTTGGTAAAAATTAGGCTCAAAGATTCCGTTACATAGATAGATAGATAGATACAACCCAAGCTAATAAAAGCGTGTTAAAAAAGAACAAACGGTTGGATTTCTGGTCTAAGTCTGCACAATAAAAATTTAAAAAACTAATAGAATCTAACCGTTTGTTCTTATTTTATCATCAAAAATGTGAATGAGTGTGAGTTTGTGCATTTTAGAAAATGTAATAATACTTTTAAATGGTGCGACGCTACTGCCATAAAAAGTATACAAAATCTTTATTATATTTTACTATTCTATACCATTGTCTATAGTTATACATCAATAGATGTTTCTTAAAAGCTTTAGTAAGACAGAAAATACATTAAAATTATAGTAAGTACACAAAATCTCAACTTTAAGGCTCTATAACTCTAAAACTAGAGGCGATCGGACATTGTGTCTATAAGATCAGGGCATCCAGATCTACAACATATTAAAATTTAAAAACAATTAACCGAAAGCCACTTCCTATAAGGATTGAGTGGGGTTGATAGTCTGCGGATATATTTACCTGGACAACCCACTTTGTTGGGCGTTAATGCGTTAATTATATTTTTCTCTAAATGTATAGAATCCCCCCTTCTTGCTAATTTTTAACTACTCCGCGAAAAAGAATTCTGATTTCAGCACTGAAAAACACAATCTAAGTTGCAAACTTTACCTCTTTATAATAACAGTATATATAAATATCGAAGAAAAATTTGACCAAAAATAAATACCCAAATTTGTTGCTTTTTTATAAAAAAAATCTGCTTCGGTCGAGAATTGAACCACTTGCGTGGCGGGCAAGCATTCTACCTCTAAACTACCGATGTTTATGAAAGATATCTGACTCGTTTCCACTTCGTTGGAAGTTAATTATATTTTTCGGCTGGCTTGATATACATTTGACATTTTTTTGTTCAATCATAATAAAATATAACCTATAGCATAAAGTGACCACATTTTTTTGTTTTTCCCAAACATTTTTGAGGAGAAAAAAAAATCTGGTGTAAGCAAAAAAAACACGAAACGCTCTTTTTTTTGCTTACACCCAGTCCCACCACAAGCAGGGACTTTTTTAAAAAATGTGGACATTTTCTAAAATTGACGGGACGCCGGACATTTCTCCAAAAGCGGGATATTGGGACGTGTGGTCACTTTACTATAGCACTCCTAAATAGTGTAGCTTTCTGACTGTGGAAGAATTTTTATAATCGGTTCAGTACTTCCGAAGATAACCCCTACAAACAAACAAACAAAGTTACAAAATTTACCTCTTTATAATATTAGTACAGATGAAAGTTTTCGGTAAGTTATTAGATACAGAAATTAAAATTTTAAATTATATACGGTCGCAGAAAATTATAAAAGCAAAAGCTGTTCATTAATTATAATTATTTACAAAATTTTACATTTTTACAAACTGCTATCCATAATTCGGTACGCTGGTATTTGAATACTCAGACAAATGTATTCGTCGAATACTTAAAAAGTATTCAAATACAGAATCTCGAATACTGTTTAAAAGAATTCGGCCGAATACCAAGCACACACATGTATTCGAAAACCGTCTCAATGTACTCTGAATACTATTTAGAATACTAAGTATTTGAATACAACCTCACTCTGCGAAACGTGGTGACGACACTTTATTTTTATTCGTTCGCTTCAAACGACAAATTATCTTTGATTTAAAATATGGAATAAAAAAGTTTAAACAAATTTCTAATCGTTTTTGTTATGTTTATGAACAGTTTATATTTTCAAAAAAATAAATAAATAAATAAAAGACCCATTGTAGGTTCGTAAAAAATTTAAATCATTATTTTGAATTTTCGGTTGCAAACAAAGATAAAAGTTAATGCTTGTGTTTTGCGAAACCTGTAGAATCGTCTTACTCAACTTCACCTTCCATTTGATTTACCAATGCTATGGAGAGAACCTAAAGATTGTTACTTTTGTGTTACGAAGACATAGGGATATAATTTAAAAAATTATACTAAATCCATTTTACATTCGAAAAGATAAAAAAATCCACCACATCCAGTTTGTCCCGGTTATTTGAGTGCAAATAAACTAGATGACATTGAAATGATGTTGAATTCAAATCTATTTCAAGCGATTCTGACGAATTCTCACTTCAAAAAAACGTTGCACATTTTATTAATCAAGCCGAATTAACTGATCTTATAAGAGATTTACAATTATTAAGATCTAAAAAAGGCTTCCGCTAACAACAATGTAACTTATTACTTCCAGACACAAACGTTACGTTTTTCAGAAACAGAAGCAAAGTTTACTCAATTTTTTCAAAAAAAGAGAGTATTGTTATTGTACTGATATTCCGGAACCTTTTGAAGCAATAAATCAAAACTATGATAAAACTGAGTGGCGGTTGATCATAGACTCTTCGAATAATGTTTTATTACATAACAGAAATAAGAAACCTCCTATACCAATTTTATACGTACGAGTGGTAAAGAAAACTATGAAATGATTCGTAATTTAAATAACTTAATATAATATAAAGAACACCAATGGAAAGTGTGCGCCAAACTCAAGGTAATCGGTATGTTATAAGGGTTGCAGGGTGGTTACCCAAAATAATTTTGTTTTCATTGTTTGTGGGACAGTAGAGCGAAACAACATCATTATGTAAGAAAAGAAATGCCTATCCGTAATAATTATATTCTGGCAAAATAAACATTAATTAAACATTAGATGTTAGTAGATCCAAAGTATATTACTCTACTCCCTTTACACATCAAATTGGAGTCAAACAAATTTTTGTAAAGGCGCTTGACAAAAACAGTGATTGTTTCCGGTATTTTAAAAAATCCTTCCAAAAATTACAGAGGAAAAACTAAAAAGAATATATTTGTTGGCCACAAATCCCTAAAATTATAAAAGATTCTCAGTCTGAAAGCTTTTTATCCTTTCATGAAAAAATCTGCTTGGAAGTCATTTAAAGTAGTCGTGGAAATTTTTTGGGAAATAAAAAATTTAAATTACAAAGAAATTGTTACCGATATACTGGGGTTTTGAACAGATGGAAAAAAGTATGTCGTTAAAGATTCTGCACTTGCATCCCTGAAAACTTAGGAAGTATGAGTGATGAACAGGATTTTGGAATAAAAAATGTTAGGGGATTACTGTTGGCCAACTATAGGAGAAACTAATTTAAATGACTATTAGAATAAATAAATATTTCTTAAACTAGACGTGACAGAAACGCCCGTACGCAGAAATTGATTCTGCGTACGGCTCTGGTGAGAGATTATTTTTGGTTACTCTATTCAAATAAATAATTAAATTACAACCTTTAGTTGGGGTATGAAAACAATGCAAACTAGTGTTATTATCTCTGTTATAAATGTAGATATTTGGAAGCTTTGGAATAAATTTTTATCAAGTTAGCACACTTATGACAATGCACATATTTTGTTACAACTTCGGAATTAGGTCTAATGGCTAGTCCTTATGTAGGTTAAATTATTGTGGAGATACGGAGATCCGGAATCACGTGACTGTAATATTGAAATAGCATTGGTGTGCCGGCAGTCACATGATTTCGAAACTTCGTATTTCGGCAATCTTACATGAGGACTAGGCATAACGTTTTCTTATTTTGCACGGACTTATTATTTATCAACGATGAGAAAATTAAAAGTACCTATCCATGATCCAACTATTAGAAGGTAAAATTGACAGCGGTTGCAAATTGGTTTGCTCTGCGAAACAACGGAGCGATGTGAGTTTTTTCCCCGCGATATTTAAATGAAAGTCATTAGAAAGCCTACATTCTTTGTGAATTTCGACAATTTTTTATTTATCAGAAAGATTTTAAAGAAATAAGTTTTTAGAATATTATTACAATTAAAATAGGGATATAGTATTTGACGTTAACTAGTTTAAAATGTTATCATTAACATAAACGGAACTTGTAATGTTATAGACCACTGTTTAAAGCACTTAAAAACGAATTATATTACACTTTAACTAGTTTTAAAATCATTAAACTGTCAAAAAGCAAAGTAAAACGTCAAACAAACTGTTAAAAACACAAATACAAACATATGGTTTTAACAACTTATATTCGTTGTATCATGGCACCTATCTGTTTTCATAGATAAAACTCATAGAACATTTAAACAAGCTTTGGTAACTTTAAACAAACCTTTTTATTTTTCTGGTATTTGGCATTATTTTACATATGTTAAAAAAAATGTTTTAAATATAAAAAATGTTATCTAATTTCTGACGAAATTCCTTCACAATACTGGTGTGGTTTAAACCTTATAATAAAAGTCTTGTTGAGATGGCCCTAATAAGGAATAGTACAGACTAGTGTTGCAAAAGACATCTGCATCTGCCTCCTCAACAGTTTTCCGCACTCACTTTCGTTTTTACTACTGTGGGTATATTCTCTAATTTCGAATACACAGTGTGGCATGCTACAATAATGTAACTTAATTTAACTTGCCTGATTTTTAGGCGATATTTCGTTGATGACCCATACGACACTGTAAAGCTATCAGTTAAGAAGCCCCGTGTACACATGTAAACATTGTGATTTTTTGAGATTCTTTTGAGAAATTATTAGTGAACAAACTGATAGAAATAAAAGTAATACCATTCTTTTGAAACCTCTGTGGCTAACTTCATTCTGAATGTTTCTTAATATTTGAAATGGCATCTGTCACGTGATCAAATGATCATGATTACTTACAAGTGATAAAACTAATAGAAGTGAAACTGAATATTTTTTCAAAAGAATTCCACTTATATGTTCAATATTACCTAAATTTATTTGATATTAAATTATTGGGTGCAAATGACAATCAGTATTGAATTCTGACTATTTTACCGTGGGAGAGGGAAAATGGGCTTCGTAAAAACAATGATTAAATTATAAAGCTTCTGAAAGAGACTTTTTCTTCGATCTTTGAGTAATATGGGTGTTTTTGAAGAAAACTACATACTTTTCCCGGATTTAGGCGGCCGGAGGAGCTATACGGGCGCTTTTACCCTCAAGAATCAAGAAAGACTCACCCTGTCATCTAATAGTTTCGCAGAAGTGTATTTCGAGGTCGGAAGTGATTCCTAATCCTTTTTTCTAAAATCGCCCGTGGCACGTTCGTCTATGGTGACTGAGAGTACATACTTACGACGGAGGCTGACAGAAATAGGGTATATCTGAATTTTTGGTCTGCAGTTTTGCGGCATCTAGATGTGCACGTGCAAGGATGTTTTTTGTTTAAGTCTGGATTTTTCCTATGACTTCGAGCCAGCAATGTCCATTTGAATGTGCTGGCAATAGGATATCTAAAGACTCCAGTAAATTAAGAGAAGCAAAAAGCAAGCTATAAAAAGGTAACTTAAAGCTCCTAAAAACTGTACAAATTATTTTTTTAAATATTTATAAATAGTCAAATCATATCTCAAAACTAGTTGCTCTAGCCACTTAAATGTTTACCTTGGTGGAAAGGAGTGTGGTAAGATTGGGGTATTTAAGGTTTAAAGGTCAATAAAAGCAAAGCTTGTATTTTAATAGAATAATATTTGCTTTTAATTTAACTACTATATTAAATAAAAAAAAAAAAAATAAAAAAGGTAGTGTGATAAGAATTTTATAACTAATCTTTAAAAAATCTTATTTGGCGAATATGAAATTGTTATTACCTCATCCCACCACTCATATCACTTATTATAAAACTTTAAAATAACTTCTCCACAATATGAGCGTTAATCATACCTTACCAGCAATATTTAACAAACTAAAGTCACATGCAGAAGTCGGGAGAAATATGGTAAGCACTTTGCAGTAAAACAATTTTTTGGAGTACTTTTGACACGCCAGCACAGATGTCATAATGCCCCATCGAACGATGCATGAACAAACGTAATTGGTCAGTTAAACCGTAAAATTCGTTGGTTATCCTGTCTTATCCGCTAAGACGGGAGTCTTACCCCACTATTTTAAATAGTTTTTTTTTAAATCGAAAAATGTCAGACTTGATAAAACATTTTGCTCTGTTTAACTATTATAAAATTAATCATACACAGAGATGTACCTACACATGCAACTGTCAAATTATATTTTCATTTCTGCCCCTCTTATTACTTTAAAAGAAAACATATTATTTGTTAACATTTCATGTTAACTTTCTTGGTTTTAGGACCCAGATGACTTTAAAAAATCAAACAATGGATTTATATTAATTAAAGCTTTAATAAATATTTTTATTATTTTTTTCATAAGTTTACACAAAAGATTTTTTTCCTCTGTATACAAATATAAATAAAAAAATACCATCAATAATTACTATAACCTTATCAGTTTGTTGTATAATGTAAATTCAAAAATATATTTTGTGCCATACTGTGAAAGCCGAAAGCTGTTAAGCAATTAAGTTAAAAAACTCTTAGCAAATTACATTTGTGCCGCCCTCAAGATTTTTAAAGCACCTTGGGAATTGTTGCCGACGAATTTATCACTGGGATAATTAATTGCGTTGTCTTAATTAAAGTTCCCTATAACTTAGAGATGTTGTTTTCTATTATTCATTTTCATTAGCGTACTTTTAAACCAGTTGCAACCAGGTTCACAATTTAAATGTTTATTATTGTTGTATTATTTTAAGATTATTCTTACCGTATCTGTTAAAAGAGTTTAAGCTTCACAAAGCACCTTTTTTACATTTCTTTTAATTACTCTATACATTTAACAAAGCATGTTCTCGTAATTTTTAAACAGCTTACTACGCAGCGTTTAAGCGTATGCTGCACAGGGTCCAATTAGAAGCGAACTGGGGGGTTAGCATATTATGTAGAGAATGCATTTTTAAAAGTATTTCGGACTTAAATCTATTTTCGCCAGAAAGTAAGTTATACCTTTTTCTCAAGCACCCTTAAATGTATTAATATTTCATGTTTTTCTATAATACAGAAGTGCAAGAGTCATGCTGTAATAAATTTTTGTTTTATAGCGCATACCCGTATACACTTTGTATCAGTTAGAAATTACAATCAATCAAGTCAGTTTGCCAATACGTGAAAAGCAGAGGATCGACGCGTCGAAGTATTGTGAAAGGTTTCAATACATGCAATCTATGCCTATAATCTCAACCTACTAGTGTTCAATACACTAAAACTCAATTGGCCTTGTTTACACCGAAAGCATCAATTGAGTTCATTGACTATTTCGAGGACCTATCTTACTTATAACGCAAGTAGTTAAACCATAGATAACCACATTTAGATCCGCAGTGGCTAGAAGCATTTTTAGGATCTTTATGATAACGCGCAGTAAACAAATAGGTGCGTCATGGCCAAATACAAATCTGGCTCAGCGTCCCTCCCCGTTCTTTTCGTACTCGGAACAGAAGACCTAGACAATGCGTTGATAAATTATGTCCGATAATGCCAATAGATCGTTCGGCGCCCGCGCGTAAGCATTCGGTGACGACGGAAAATGACTAGTACCCAACGCACAGACCCGTTTTTTCGACAAGAAACTTAACTTTTGTTTCGCGTAGGTAATAACATTGGCAATTCATCTAGATCACTAATTTAAACTAACTTAATTATTGAGCAATTTAATCGCAGTTTAACTACGCGTGACGTCCTTTGGACCTCGAAAACCAAGAATTTCAGTCCTGACTAACTTAACAAAATATTTTTGTGTTTTTGCGTTTTTTAAACTTTCTAGGTATTTTTCTGCAAAAATATTTATGAGCTACTATTAAAAAAAAACAATAAGATTATGTTTTATGGTAAGCTATCAAAAAAAAAAAAAAAAATCTAGTAGTGTAGGTTGCGCCCTCGAATTAACACGCACAAATTAATAACAAATCTACGTTAAATAGTTTATATCAAAAACCCTAGCTGCTGAAGATGCGACGTTGAAGCCAAACATTGATGGTAACATTAAAGCTGGCTACATAACCGCATGAAGGCCGCACCGAGCCCGGATTTACAATGAAAGAGGAAATTGGGGAAGATTAATTCGAAAATATTTAAACGCACTTTTATGTCCTTTAAAATATAAAAAGCATTTTTGTCAAGCTGAGTCTATTGTTTTATGTATGTATATCTTCTTTTCCTTTAATAAATAGATTTTTCTACTTATCTCTGTTCCTTTTATACAAACTTTGAGTGTAGTATAGGTAAAACTGTGTTACCTTGTTTGTGAAGGTTTATGTCAAGTTTAGGTGTAATTTAAAGCGTAGTATAACAGACTCATATTACCGCAATTTTATTAGACGCTAAACTTTTTGCACTGCATCTCCTACATTTTACTAGCGAGGCGCAAGGCTGCGGGCTCGTTGCGGTTATGTGTGACCAGACCTTAAATCCTCGTACAGACCGAGATTCCAACGCAAACCAAGGCACAGGTGGTTACAGATTTGGAGGTGTTCGATTCGGTGTGTACAGCGCGAGCAAACATAAGCCAACAGTTTCCAAGGTTGGCGTTGGTGTTCGATTGGGTTCGATCCTTGATAGGTACATCAAAGGATGGTTTCATTTGGTCTGGTTTTTTTATTTCTTGGTGTTTGAGAAATATGGAATGGACCGATGCATTCAGATTAGTTGAGTGCTATAAATATAATCCAATATTGTGGTAGAATTTTAAATTGTCTAAAAAGAAAGTAGATTTATGGAAAACTATCGGAGCAGATTTTGAACATAAAGAAACTGAAGTAAAAAGGAAAATAGAGATCTTGTTGACTTTACTTCTTTGACTTGACTTATTATTTAGATCCTCTTTCCATACCATTTACTTATACCAAGTCTCATTTTAATATGTCTAATTGTCTGGAAGTTATAACTTGTCTAATAGATTTGTTGACACCCGGTATAAACTGAAAAGGATCGTATCTTACATTGTGTATAATAAGATAGAAGCTATCTTAAAAATTAATATATTTAAATTTAAATTCCTGTTTTGGCTAAATACCCCAAAAGACTACAAGAAACACCACTGAATTCGTGTAACTTATGCAAATGAAAAATAATTAGTTAATTGCCGCCTATGGGCGACAGGCTTTCTTATTTTAATCCTATCCCTTAAAGAAAGGGTAATTTGAATATTTTCTTTGCAGAATCAGTAGCACATTTTTTTGTTATTTTGCGGATTAAGGGATACTTAAATATATATTCTTCAAAATAAATTTTAATTAGACCTATTGTTAGATATCGTATCGAACTTAAAAATTCTTTTTAAATAAAGTTTTAGGTGTATGTGCTTTAACAACAGTTAGGCTTCAAATTCTAGTATTTTTGATCTCATCCTGAATAGGCATAATGACAACATCCAAAAATGAGTGTTATTTTGTATATATTATATGAAACAAGATTTATGGATTAAAAAAAACTTTTTTATTGTAAGAATGAATTTTTTTTTCAAAATAAATATATAAAATAAAAGGCCCGCCATAAATCCGAAAATCCCGATCAGAGGAAATGAGGTCACGAGTAGATTAAGAACGTTTAATATTACAAATTCAAGAAAGTCATTTGATGTACCTTTGGACCGTACACCTACTAGAGGTAGCGTTGCCGCTTTGCATTCTGGCAGCTTTTGTGAAAGAGAAACGCACCCCTGTTTATTGGCAACGTCTATATAAACAGCCAAGCCATAATAAAATGTATTTTTAGTGGGTATTTAAGACTTGAAATTAAAATCGTATTTTTCTACCAAACCATTATTTTTTCCAAAGATATTTTTTTTGAAATATTAAAAAAAAGTATTAGGTTAAAAATTTATTATACATTATTTTTACCCGACTTAAGAATATTAAAACTAATGTAAAAACTAGACTTTGCTAGAACATAATTTGTAAAACAAATAAAATGCAATAGTTTCCTATTATTAATGAAAATCGTTATTCCATCAAGAAAAACTGTACCGTAAAAATGCGATTTTCATTCCAACCAAAATAAAATACTATTATGTTTTCACTGTTATTGTTATTGAATTTCAGTTAATCGACTAAACTTAAACAACTAAAACCGTGAGAATGCACATTAGGAGAAAAGATTTATTACGTCTCTAAGGTTGCATTTATAAAATAGTATTTACAATAAAAAATTTGCAAATAATGATTTTATGCTTAATCCCACCAAATTCAATATTAAAAAACCGTGGTTATTTTTTAACAATTGCAACGTTTTTTTATGCGTTAAAGAACATAAGTAGTCGTACTCGTCTCATCTCGTCCAGTCTTGTCCTGCTGTAACAACAAGACTTGAAGCGATATAAGAAAACATCCTTTTTTCGCTGAAAATTACTAGTTTTTTGAAGTCAAAACAGAAATTTTTTTAACAATACAAAGTCTACTGACATTATTAGACCAAAAAACATTGTAATTAGAAATAAATACACATATTATGTACATATATTATAAAAAAATTGTGTGTAGCTGTCGACGACACATTTAGTGAGAGTTTATATTTGGCCAAAATTCATAAATGCGTCCCAATAAAAAACTCATAAGTAAAAATGGGTTTCTTTTAAAACTATAATAATAAATTATATAAAAAAGTCATATTTTACCTTTAAACAAAATACTAAGTGTCTAAGTGAAATAGAAAAAATAATGTGTTTTGATCATTTTTGATGCGCTTTAGATATTATAATGAAACTTGGTATTTAAGGGTTTTTTGACATGAACTAACTGGCACTACCTGCAGTACTTTTAATTTCTATAAAAATTGACACCTTTTTTGGCTACTCTGTATGTACCATTTAAATAAACCAGTAAACTCTCCTATGCTTTCTACACAAAAAATGTTTATTTTGTAAGAATTGCTTTAAGCAACCGTTTTCAAGATATTTGCGCTTAAGATATTTAGTGCAATTAAAAACTATGACATTAAACCACTGGTAAGTACATACTGATTAAGCAAATTGGTATTGGGGTCTTGGCCAGTCAAACAACAACAAAGGAGGTAAGTGACTTATCCAATCAGAAATGTTTACATGCGGGTTCACGTTAGACTGTCTCTTTTCCTTACACTGCATGTGTAATGTTATTTAGCTGATCCGGTATATAATGTTTTGATTGTACTAAACAAGTTAAACGCCAATATCTCGAAAACGGTTGCTCATAGCGATTCTTACAAGGTACATCTTTTTTGTGTAGAAAGTATAGGATACTTTATTGGTATACTTAGATCGTACACACAGGGTAGCACAGAAAAGTTGTAGCTTTCTAGAGAAATTTCAAGTAGTGTAGGTAGCTCCCTCTAGTTTTCACAAAAACGTAAATACCTGATCTAAAAGCTGTCAAAAAACTCTTAGATACAGAGTTTAATTACAATATTCAAACCGTACCAACACTTGAAATATTTCTTTTTTCTTTGGCGCCCTATATCTTTCTTATTACTAACTTTTGGATATAGGTCTTTAGTTAGATCCTAATATTTTGCAATAAGGAATCTGTAGTTTCTTTGTATATTATTAATTAGCGGGCATCCTGTATATTACAGTTGAATAAAATAGCACCATATCGAATATTCTGGTATCGCTACTTGCTTAACGCTTCTTTGCCAGGGTATTTTAAAATTTCTTTTTCTGAGGAGCTTAGCACTTTCATTTTTTGCTGACTGCAGGAAAAGACTTTCACCCAATTCTTTTAAAAGTGCTGCTAAATTGTGTTGCCCACCCAAGCAGCAAGCTGACGTCTTATTGACGTCTCTTTTAGTCATTTTTGGTCAGCAAAGACGTCATAACATGACGACAAAATGACGCTAAATTGACCTCCCTAAGTCACAGACGAAAGACATCCCGTTAATGACGTCATGATGACGTCTTTAAGAAGATGCAAAATTGACGCATATACTTTTTTTAAGCTAAAATGATACGATATTTTATTTGAAAATTGAAATAGGAAAAAAACTCTTTACTGCTTGTAATTTCCTTGCACTGCAAGGAAAAATTAAAAATTGGAAGGTCGCATCTCTCGCCACACTATCAAACCTGGAGATGCCGATTTTTATCCTAGCCGAAGATATTTCTTTCAAAGCTAATAGAAATCACCAACCGTAGACCGGTCTCTAACCAGAACTATTTTGGTCTCATCGGTACGGTGTAGGCGATAAAAAGCGAAGATGTTGAATAAGCGTAGTAGTTTATTGCCCATTACGCCAACTATCGATAGAGTTTTTTCTTATTTTAATTTTGTAAAATTATTAGTCTTATTTTTCTGTCATATGATATTTCGGTTGAATTTTGACACGAATCATATAATGTCACAAAATTTTTCTGGCGGGTTTTTTAAACATGAGGTTATTAGATTTTTAAGAGCTGTTATGACGAAAAAAGACGTCACTTCAATGACTTCAAAAACACGTCATTAAAATGGCGTCATAATTTTGGTCTGATGACGTCCTATGACCAAAAATAACTTAAAAATGACGTCATAATGACGTCAGCTTGCTGCTTGGGCATGTCGGCAGGCCGCAGCTTTTATTATTATTGATGTGCCTTATTAGATAATTGCGTTGCTTCCCTTTTTAAGATCTTTATGATTTTTCCGGGCTAGGCCAGATGTTGACGGTGTAGGTAAATCAAATTCAATAACAATCTGCTTTTTCAACCAAGCTGTAATTTTATTTTAAAAATATTCCTTGCTTGTGCTGCTTGGCACCATTTTTTTTTCAAAATTGTGGCAGAGGCGATTAATATTTCTCTAATATCTAGTTCATTAGATGAGTTAATATTTGTTTTGATTTCTTCATTACCTAATAAATATTTTTAAAAACTCTGAAAGGTGTTCTTTATTAAAATAGCTCATATCTTTAAAGAAATATATTTTTAAATATATAATCGCAAGTAAAGAATGTTAAATAATAATTTTTACTTAACAAATTAATGTGAAACATAATATTGCCGCCACACTAACAAATTGTTGCGTCACTAAACGTAATATTTACGAATACTGATTATTATGTGAGAAGTACTAAAGGCAGCTTCCTGTATCCCAAAAAGAAGTACAAATCAAGAAAAACACAGTATATTATTATATCTAAGCAATAATGTATCTGCGTTCGTTTTTTTATTTTATCAATTCGAAAAAATGAGTTTGGGCCAAAAATTGGGTCGCAGAAACCATAGTGGACGGGGGACGTGTTAAAAAGGAGACCACGCCTCCACTTGGAACCATTTTCGCTCCAGTACCAACTCGAGCGACATAAGCGCATTCTCGCTGGAACAAGTCATTCTCATAAGTCTACGATAGGAGAGAAAAAGGAACGCTTTTCTTGTCCAGTCTTGTATTGTCTCATGGGATCATTAAAAAAGTAAAACAAAAATATATAAAACTTCTATAAACAAAAACCCGTGGTGTGTATAATAATATTTTATCATAAAAACATACGTCTGTATTTTAACATTATAATTAATTATACTTAATAAAGATAAAACAGTTGAAATTTTCCTGCCATAATCACTAAATCGAGTTGAAAGGTGTAAGTTAAAGAGGCAAAGGAGAGTAAAGGAAAATCCATCCCCTGAGAGGAATTAACGCACCAAAGAGCCGAATTTAATACTTCTTCCTCCCGGGGTAATAAAGATACAGAATGGCGCTCAGATTAATTTAATTCTATTAGTTTAATGAAGTTACAAAATATACTGGCAGAGTGGCAGGTCGATTTAAACAGACCAAACCTGAAGTGATTTTTATATAGAAGGAAGCGAAAAATGGTATTTCCTATCGTTAAAGTAATTGACCAAAGTGTTTTTCACCCTAGTGTGTCAGTTAGATTGAATACAGCTAATCTTAAGCGTTTAAGCGTTACCAAATAAAAAAATCTCTTTAAAAGCGTTTAGCTCCAAATTTGGAAAAACTACTAATTATACTTTTTTTGCATAAAGAGGGTGTCCGCTAATTAATGGTAGACACAAAAACCACAGATATCTTAAAACAAACTATTAAGATTTAACAACACATACCTATATCCAAAAGTTGATAATAAGGAAGAAACAGGATGTCGAAGTAAAAATAATATTTTGAATTTTTTTTTCTATAATTTTTAACACGTTTTGAATATTTTAGTGAAACTTGATATCTAGGGTTTTTTGACATGAGCCATTTATATCTGATATTACTTTTGATGTGTAAACTAGTGGGGGCTAGCTACACTATTTAAATTTTTTAACGCCCCAACGTTTTTGTGCTACTCTGAATGTATTATCTAAGTAAACTAGTAAACGCCCTTATGCTTTCTACATAAAAAAAAACATAGCTTGTTAGAATGGCCCCGAGCAACCGTTCTTAGGATATTTGCATTTAAGTGGTTTACTGCAACCAAAAAATGCGTAAAAACAGTATATTAGCCCATAACTAAATACAACTGCCTCATGATAAACAATTGATTTGAATGTATTTTTCCATATTATACTTTTTAGATGCACTAAACCACTTATAAAAACGGTGGCTCAGAGCTATTCTTACAAAGTAAACTTTTTTGTATAGAAAACATGGGGAGTTTACTGGTTTACTTAGTTGGTACATACAGAGTAGCAAAAAAGTTGGTACGATTTCAAAAAATTTAAATAGTGTAGCTACACTAGTTTACACATCAACATTAGTATCAGATCTGAATAGTTCATTTTAAAAACCTTTACGTACCGAGTTTTACTAAAATATTCAAAACGTATCAAAAATTATAGATTTTTTTCACTTTGACATCTTGTATCTTCCTTATTATCTATCAACTTTTGGATATAGGTATGTTGGTTAAGATCTTAGTATTTGACATAAAGAATCAGTAGTTATTTTGTGTATCATTAATTAGCGGACACCCTGTATGTACCTATATGTATATTAAGTGACTTGGGAAAAAGTTGTGCTCAATAGCAAATCCCAATAATGTATTTTTTTTCTTTTTGCTACTCACAAAACTGAAAAAAAATTAAAATAATTGACTTTATGACGGCCACAAACACAGTATATGAAGCCTACGTAAGTACTAGATACCGTGAGTGCTGAATTTTAAAATAATTAACTCACTGTATACCCAGTGGCGTATTTACAGATTTGCCGCCCGTAGGCTATTTACGTTTGCTGTCTTGAAATTTTAATACATTGGCTCACATTCATATCAATTACATATTGTCTATCAATAAAATTAAAACTCTATGATTTGTGTTTCATCATCCTCGTTACACCAACAAACTACAACCAATATACTCATTTGACTGAAAAGAAGCCAATAAATAAAAAAATGCAGCTTAGTATTTACTGTTTTATTTTATTATAATTAATTCATTCAGATTGGTATTTTCTAAAAATGTTGGCTTTGTGAAAAAGTGAACAAATATACGAATGTTAACATCTAATTGAAATAATTCGTGTACGGCATTAGCTCTTGAGCCATGCTCTTTTGAATTTTCCAAACTTTTTCATACTTCAAATAAAATAATTAACTTTTAAAATGTATCAATTTTCTAAACAGCAAATTGTCTAAGTTCATATTTTGTAAAGAAATTTTTTTTACCGTTAAGTCGCAGTCGTCCGAGTATCAGTTATTTAATTAATTTAAATCAAAAGACATATCTCTTTTACATATTAAACTAGGTTTTTATCTAAAAAAATAGTCAATTTGAGTTGGTACACTCCTGAACAAAAAAAACGGACAAATAAAATTTTGTTCACATTTAATTAAAATTAAAGATTTTAATTATTTTTTGTCCTGTAGCTCTTTTTGTCAAGAATAATATTTAATATGTAGATTGCAAAAAGATTTATAGGATTAGGTGTTATACAGGAGAAAGCCAAAATATTGCATTTTGCCCAAATTTTCGAACACTTTGTGAAATAATTTAACGTTACAATTTTTTACCAGTGTATTAGATTTTAAAGCCCTATCGTTTCTTTACGTTTTCTGTTTTTATTTATATCAGTATATCTATTATTAAAAAAAATACAAATTTTTAAAGAAAGCAATACACTTTAATTTTGATGGTCGTAATATTCAGAGCATATTGGGAAACTTAAGATTTGGATGGTCATATTTTCAAAACTAATAACTATAACAAATTTAGTATTTTTAAAAGTCTTTAAAAAATCATTTTAGTGGCGATATAATAATATACAGGGTGTTTTTAAAATTTTACTATTTGTCTTACCTTGTATATCTCAAGAGATAACAAAAATCCGATTACTGATTTGGAAACTACGAAACCAACTTGGCATACTAATATTTTTATTTATTTTTTATTATCAACAATAAAAATTTGTAACGTTCATAATACAACATTTGGCTCTCCCCTGTATAACACCTAATTCCGTGAATCGTTTTTCCAGAAACACCCTGTATATGTATAAGCAATCATTTGTTAATAAATATTAAAGTGAAAGACTGAAAATGGTTTTCCGGCCTAAACCGAAACCGAATGTCCAGTCGTGGCTTCAGTTTCGGCCGAAATTAGGGATATAAAATTAAAAAAAACTGTTAATTCTTTATTAAAAACATAATTATTTTACTTTTTTTAACTAAGAGAGAATTGCCGCGAGAAACAAAGTTAGGCGAGCGCGCACGACATTTTCCGAAATCAGTTTCGGTTTCGGCAAAACTTTCGGCCAATTTTGACCGAAACTAAAACTGACTTGATTTTTGGCCATAATCGGCCGAAACCGAAATGTCGGTCGTACACTAATAAATATTTATACTAGTAGTTAAAAATAAGAAGATTTATTTAAAAAAAAAAAACAAAAAGGAGGGCCCATATTCCGACCTTCTCCTCTAAACAAGTTATGATGATAATATTTGGTAGGTCTGTACTATCGGTTGTGATTTTATTTTTAGGCGACTATAATTAAAATTATTGGTTAACATGGTAATACCAACCTATGTATGAAACAAAAAATACATAACTACTACTATTTTAGCTTGTTATTTGCAATTAATTTCAAAGTTTATGAGTATAGCTTTAGACTCACCCTGTATATGAAATATATATTAAATGGTGACAGGGTGCGATTCTTTTATTTTGTTTTTTGTTATTAACCAACTTTTAAAAATTAAAACTCGGAGCAAGATAAAATTATTAAATCTATTATTAATATAATACAACTTTGACCTATTTTTAAAAACGCCTAATAAAAGATCAATGTTTTAAAAAATCAGTTGATAAAGATATGCAAAAATAATTTTATTCGAAATAAAAATATGAAACTAAAAAAAAAGCAAAATATTAAGGTTAGAAGAATTAACCTTAAATTAATTATATATGTTAAACCAAATAACTTACTGTCTTTTAAAAAACTATTTTTAAGTTTTATTTAAAAAATAGCGATATCAATTTTTAAGCAGTACCTTCTAAATTATAATCCATCACGAGTAAGTAAAAAAATAGGCGATGTCTGAAGTTTTGTACCCAAAATGACCACTGTGCGCAGCTTACTCATTTTTAATAATGATAATAAATCTTTGTTATAGTTTCATTTATAATTATAAACAGAAGGTCTTTAATTTGGAATAAATTTAATAAATGAAACACAATTAAAAAAAAAATTTAATTCTAATCGATAATGTTTGCCGCATACAACAAATTATCATATTAACAAATAAGTAAGAAAATGTAGTAAACATACTTTTTACTTTTTAAACATTCAACAAATAAGGTCTCAGACGTTTCTTCTAGTGTAACAGTAAAATATTTTGAAACAATCATAAAATGCAATGCATTATTTAATTGAAAGACATAAGATCAAAATATGATTGATGCCTGCCCGTACAGAAATAGGATCATAGATTACCCACGCGTTTAGATTCTCAATGGCTAGAAGCATTTTCGGATCTTTACGATCTCGCGCAGTAAACAAATAGGCTCTCCATCGCTCACCATGGTACCAATACTTCGAACGAGACGTTCATAAATTATGCCCGATACGCCCGTGCGGTGATGACTGCGCACAAATCCGTTATTTCTCCCATGAAACGTAACTTTTATATTGCGCAGGTGATAACATTGGCATTCCATCGAGATCAGTGGATAGGATAAAAAGATAATATAAAGATATTAATTTTTCTCAGAAAGAAAACCCAAATGAATACTCATATCTTAAGGTATTGTTATTTTCTGTATATGTAGAGCATTGTAGTCTACTCAATTATTATATAACTAACAACAACTATTTTAGTGCAATAAGACTGATACGATTTTTGTCTCCGAAATTCCCATTGCTTAAAGCACTGTGCATCGGTCCCGCTTTGTTGTTGCTTAAATAGCCTAAATAGCCTATACACTATACAGTGTGTCCAAAATTGGTGGGGAATGTACCGGAATATAAAAAAATATTAGCTATTTAACAGCAAAGTTGTTGCCGTTTTTATAACAGCTATATCTTGTTTGGTTTTTGTGATTTTTTTATAAAACTAAAAAAGTGCTGTAATATTTTTATTTTTTATTATTTTTAAAACCTGTAAAAATATTATTGGGTCAACTTTTAAGAGCAATTTATCCTTGCATTCAGATTTTTAATTTAAACGTTTCGGTTTTGAGATACCATGAAACCATCATTACCTTTTATTTTTCTTATGGCAACACTGTTTTTTCACTTTAACGAAATATTTTTTTAAGGTCAAAAAATGTAAAATGAATTTTGGCCAGAGTTGGCCGTGACTGCAGAGACCGTTAGCTCTAAAAACATTTGCCATTCAGTTATAAATAAGAAGCTCTGTAAGCAAAGTTAATGACAAGGTATTTCTAAGTTTTTTAAAACTATATACCTAAAACAAAGACGAATATTTATTTTATGTGCATCAAGGCAATAAATATTTAGTAATAATTAGTAATAATATCAAGCTGCAAAGTTTCTATTTAAAATAGGTGTTTGTGCGTAATAACATTTTTTATTTTTCATTCCTAAACTAAAGAAACTAACATACAAAAACCAAATCATTACTTCAACTGAAAATCTAAACTTTGTTTATAAAAACAGTGTTCTGTATGCTTATAACAAATTTACTTGCATACGAAAGTTTAAAAAAGCCAACCAAAAAGTATTTAAAAAAATCAGGTATTCATGAATATTTTAAACAAAATTTTACATTTTCTGCATGGGTTTTGCAATCCACGATTTTTTTTAAGAAAACGATAATAATTAAAAAATGGATAACAATATAAATTTAGCAAAAAATAAAAATAATGCTTTTTCAAGTGTTAAAAATGCTTGGGAAAAAGACGAATATTTTTGCTATTTTTTTTTCAATTTCTATATGTATTTTGTTACCTATTTTATAATTAATATGTTGTTCGTGTTGGTATAAAGACGATAAATTGGTATTTGTCTGTTAGGTATAAGGTTAAGTCATAATTATTATTGAGTAAAAAAAATATTTAAGTGCATACACTAATTTCTGATAGAAAGTTTGCAGATGATATTACTAATTAATGTTTTATTGCGTTAATGCACACAAAGTAAATAAAATTATTTTTTACGTTTTTGGCCTAAAAATAAAATATTTCTATAAAATGTTATACATCATTTTATAGGGAAAAACTTTTTAAAAAATGTGCTAAAAACTGGCCGCCATAAGAAAATCAAAAGTGGATGATGATATCTTAAAACCGAAACGTTAAAATTAAAATGTGAATACGTGGATGCAATGCTCTTAAAACGTTGTCCTGATAATGTTTTTCAGATTCCTAAAATATTAAAAACAAAATTAAGACAGCGCTTTTCTTAAAATGTACATTTCCAGTTTTTTAAGTATCTAAAAACCAAAAAAGATACAGCCATCATTAAAACGGAATTAAATTTGTGACTAAATGGCCTATACCTTTCCCCATTTCACCTTTTTCTATCTTTTACAGTTTTTAATAACCCAATACATTCCCTACCACTTTAGGGCACACTGTATACCTTCTTATTTAGCTGAACCCGTATATATTTTGGATTGTGCCGCCACATTACGTTTTGGTTTAAAATAAAAAAAAAAACAGGACAGAAAATAAATGAAAGCAAAACATACTGCGGGTGGAGCCTATTCTATCAGCAGCATCATTTAAATTGCTAAAACAGGGCGTTTTACTTTTTATCCGATCAAAATCAACTCAGCAAAGGGAGACCCAATTTGGATTTTGTTTTCAATTTTGTTAGAAAAACCTTTATTTTATTACGAATAACAAATCGCGGGGGACCGATTTGACTTGTCGGAACAACAGACATTCATTGTGCGGCGATTATTAGATTAGCATTGATTCTTGTCACATTGATTTCCCCATCCTCTATGCTTCACTGTAATCACGTTGCTAATGCCAACTAATTTTCAAATAACCGACGAGTAAACTAAAATATCATAGGTCAATATTTGTTTCCTAATTAACTTTGCCGTACTTTATTTTCATACCTACATTTTTTATACTATAAAGTTATATTTGTGAATATTTGTATTTTTGTTTTTGTTACATTTTGTATGTTTTTTTTAACTATTTGAACTTTAAATTAAAAAGCAAAATTTACACATTTACTAGAGGAAAGTAACGAAAGATAAAATACCATTTTGTTTTTTATACATTATTTGCATAAACATTATAAATAAAAAAAATTGTTGTAATTATTAACAATCATATATTTGTCCTTTATTTTGTAAATTTTTTTAGCTACATTGATTAATTTTAATTAGGATTGAAAAAAACTAAAAAATGATGCGGGTAGCTACATATGGAATAGGTACCCCAAATATGGAATACTTTAAACATCATTAAAAGTTAAACTTTACTAACAAGAAACTCTTTGAAAACTTTGGTATATTATAGAAAACAACAAAAATTATTTGAAAAAATCACAAATCCTGAAGGGGTAATGAATATTTTTATTTACAGGGTATTTATTTAACAGAAAACGTTTCTTTTTATTTTAAGAAAATAATGTAGAAGTTATCTTCCATGGAACACACTCTACAGGGTGTCTCTAAAAGTTCTGTACAAAATGCCACCACAGACTTCTTAGGCCAAAATACAACAATCTAACGCAACTTACCTTAGCAGACGTTAATCGATTGCGAGATACAGGGTGTCAAAGTTTCTATTATATTTTATTTATTTTTAAAACTGTAGCAATCGCCCTAGGTCCAGTCCCGCAAGGTTTAGTGATTCGAATTCAATTTTGTAGGTTCCAAATTGTCCTCTCCTGGACCCCTAGACCCCTACATTCCATAATTACGTAAGAAGGGCTTTGATCCCCATTTCCGCACCACCTACAGATGTTATCCGCTACCAGACCCAATCCACCTATCTGGATCCAAATCCAAATAGGTGTTTTTAGTATACCAGTGTCCAGATGCCAGGCCTATAATAGTCTTAAGCTAAGTTCTACTCATGCCCAGTAGTCTGGATGCAAGGTCCTGAGAGGAAGCCTTGAGCATTGCCCTGGTATAAATTATCTTTGTTTTTGATGACCATAGTTCCTCAAACTTTCTTTGGTCCAATCCTTGGCCCATCGCCTAAAGACTCCACCAGACATGCCCGGGGCAGGGTACAGCCAGGTTTGGGTTATTGCTACCCGCTACCGCCAGTTTATCTGCTGCCTCGTTTCCTTTGATACCAGTGAGTTTTGGTACCCATACCAAATTGACCTTATTGGACTCTGCTAATGTATTGAGAGTCTTTATACAGTATCTAACTAGCTTGGACTCAATTCAATAGTTGTAGGGCGGTTTTTGAGTCATTGCATATATACAGAGATTTGCCTCTGTATTGTTTGTCCAAAACCCATCTGACACAAGCCCAGATCACACCTCTGTTTAAGCTACTCTTGACTAATCTCCAAGGGCAAAGGCTAGCTCCAGCCTTGGATTTTCACACCAGCTCCAGTATCACTCCTATTTTTAGCCCCATCCGTGTGCCAGACAAGTCCTTTAGGAGTGAGGATGTCTTTTATAGGATTCGTCTACTTAAGCCTAAAAGCCGTTTTAATTGCCCCTTCTTTAGCTTGAATGTTAGGGGTTCTAAGCAGAATATGTAGCCAAAGACCAAAAATAATTGTAGCAATTACACAGGAACCGCCCGCATTTGTGTTGCATTTAAATTCCTAGCCAATATAGTAATGGAACGACAAAAACCTATTGTGGAAGAAAGTATTGGAGACTACCAGAGCGGCTTTTAAAGACACAGAACAACAATCGACCAAATTTTACAATAAGACAATTATTGGAAAAATGCTGGGAATTCAACCGGAACGTTCATCATCTTTTTGTGGACTTTAAACAAGCGTACAACAGCATATTACGGGTTAAACTTTTGGATGCAATGGCAGAAATAGGGATATCCAAGAAACTGATTAATATAACCAGAATGTGTGTAGACGGTTCACGAGGCCGACTCTGAATCGGTAATATGCTTTCCGACCCTTTTAAGGTAAATAGCGGGCTTAGACAGGGTGACGCGCTGTCTCCAATTTTATTCAACATTGCTCTTAAAAGTATTAAGAACCCCTACAATAAGCATTGAAGTCTTTGGTAGGGATGGCCTAAGAGTGTTGCTGGCTTTTGCTGACGATATTGACGTAGTGGGTAACTCGGTGCTGACCACGAAAGAAGTCTTTTCGAGGATAGAACTGCAAGCTGAATAAATGGGGCGTCGAGTAAACGTGAACAAAAACAAGTACATGCAAACCTGCAGAACTGGACGTAGAGATAAGTGGGCCTTAATGTCATTGTAGGGGAGTACAATTTGGCTTTTAAGTATTTGGGGGCTACAACTACTCAGGATAATGACCTCACAGAAGAAATCAAAGTCCGAATTCAAAGTGGAAACAAATGTCTTTATGCAGTGTTAGCATCGAAAAACATCTCGCGAAGAACAAAAATTACAATTTATAAAACCGTTATACGACCGACTGTATGTATGCTAGCGAAACATGGACCCTTACCAAAGACAGCGAACGGAAATTAAGAGTTTTAAGAGAAAAGTTTTGCGCAAAATTTTTGGACCACTGCGAAACCCAGTAACACAACAGTACCGAGTAAGAACCAACCAGGAGATTTTAGAACTGTATAAAGATCCAGATATTGTGAGGAGATAAAGGCAAGAAGGCTGCAATGGGCAGGTCATGTACAAAGACAACTGACACTCGGTTCGTGGTGAGTTGGCTTGGAAAGGAGCACCGCTGGGACGAAGATCACTAGGCTGCGCCCGCGAATGAGGTAGCGGCTGATAACATCAAAGCGGATCCTAAATGCAACCGGAATAGGGAGCCACACGACCTTGTATTGATGGAGTGATCGGCTGACCCAATGGAGGCGAATAGTACAGTCGGCTAAATGATTACCCGTACACTATATTAAAAATTTTAATTTGTTTTTTTGTTCGTACTTTTTGAATGAGTGGACACTCTGTATAACAAGACTCCATCTTGAAAATAAGTGCCACAAAATATTGCGGGCGTATTATGATACCATATGTGTGAAAAATTAGTGTAGGTTAAAAACAACGGAAGTTTAGACTTATAAAGTTAGGTTTTAGGAGAAAATGGCCTAAAATAAAAATAGAAAATATTTTATCCAACCCACAAATAAAATAGGAAATAAAAAACAACTCACATAAAAATAAAATAGGACTTAAAAAGATACTTTTCAATGTGAATTCTTATTTCTTATTTTATGTTATTTAATTTTATAAACCATTACCGGTTCTTATACATATGTATTAAACTTTTATTTCATTTTTGCTTTGTTCTTGCTTATAGGTTTTCATTAATATGTTTTATTGACGGCAATCAATTTAAGGTAAAGTTAAAAGATATTACTTCTTGCCTTTAAGACCACGATCAACATAAACTAAAATAATAGAAATAATTACGAAAGATTGTATACTTCCATTAGAAACTACTAGCAAATATAATAAAAAATAGTTATAAGATTTTTATATTTCTGGTTACAATTTAGGTCTATCATGTGCCTTTAAGTCTTGTAAGACTTTTATCAATTTTACATTATAGCCAAATAAACATAGGCAGAAATGCTTTATGTAGTTAAGTGAAAACCGTTCGTCGAACAAAAGGAAAACAAGATATAAAATTTATTCAAACGTCAGATGGAAATTATAAAAATAATTTTTGTTTTAACAAAAGCAGTGGCATACTATCTGTTTCTTTAAAAATATTTACTTTAACTTCCTCTTGAACGCCACTTAAAAGAAATAAAAAATATGTTTTGCATTAAAAAATCCCTCTAATGCATAGTATTTGTGTACTAGATTTCATTAAAATATTTAGAGTGGTATCACAGATATTATAAATATATATATATATATATATATATATATATATATATATATATATATATATATATATATATATATATATATATATATATATATATATATATATTTATAAAGTTTAACTCTGTATCTCAAAAGTTAAGGTGAGACTGTCAGAACAAAAGTTTATTTAAACTTTTTCTTAAAATCATTCCCTAAAAATACAAATGTGAAAGCCATGATTTTTGAAGCACCCTGTATGTTTTATGCTTTATTTGTTTTCTGGGAAATATAAATATATATATATTATTGTTTTCAAAAATACTAGAATTTAAAAAAATGGTAACGTATGTTCTAAGTTCATGGATAAGTGTATAAGTAAAATAACTCGAAATATCAATTCTTACGGCGGCGATGCAATGATCCTCTGGTTAGTGAAAAGAGCATTTAAAAATTAATTATATCTACGACATTGATAACTTTTTTGCAAAAGTAAAAAACCTTTCCTAAATAAATGCCTATATTTTTCAAAAAATGTAAAAACAATTAAAATCTTAAATACAGAATATGTGGTGCGCAAGGAAACTTTAAGAAATTATTATTTACCAAAATTAAATTTAATTTCATTTGCGACGCTACTGACGCAGTAAACCCAAGCCCAAAGCCAGCCACTTCAAAAATTAAATTCTAATGTAGTTTTAAAAGAAATACTTATACAAATTTAAAATTATCTGAAAGAATTGACCGCTCTGATAAACTGTAACATCACTAACATATAGGAAGGACAATATTTAAAAAATCAAAACATTAATATCTTAAAAAATGAAGCAGATATCAACAATTTGAGAAACTTTTTTATGGCCGCCTTAATAATACTAAACACTATATATTTCCAAAACAAAAAAAAAAACCTTTTTTTGTAGAAATTTTTACAACTTGTCAAATAAAATCAAGAAAAACTTTACTTACTCACATTGGCATAACCATCTTTTTCCAAAAATGTGTTCTCACAAAACGGTAAAAACCACTTTTCAACCAGAAAACGACAATGATATTTTAAAGCATTTTGCCTATAGTATTAATCATATAATAATTTCCAAAAAATTAATCTTGTACTTTATTGAAAATGCATGTTGCTTGGTGACGAGTTTTGATACAAAATCTAATATTATGATGAGTAATTTCTTTAAAAGATTTATTTACATTTTTAATCTAGAAACGTAATGCTTTCATAGCATAACTCTACTTTACCATCTTGTGTCGGATATGTTGGATTTTAATGAAACATTTTGTATTTTGCTTTTAAGCACAGATTACCGCTTAGTACTAAAAAAAACTTAAAATATAAAGAAGAAGTCAACTTATTTTTCAGGCACTGTTTGCTTTAATATTTTAAGGTAAAAATAAAGTCTGAAAGTCAAAAAGTCTGAAAACGCTCAAATATCTCAAAGAATTTTGGGACCAAACTGAAAGAAATTCGGTAGTCCAGGGTAAAACCATACTCTAAATTCAGTGTTAATATCTGGTGGTTTGACAGTTCTGACCTAAATCGAATTCCTGGATAAAATAAACAATAATACTCATTATAAACATAATTTTAAAGTCATAAAAGATAATAAAAATAAAATCCTACACTAAATCTTTATTTTCATTTAAACGAATCATTTTGATATTTAAAACTCAAATTAAACGAGGTATTCAGCCAGACATCAGTTTAAAACCTGAAAGGTATAAACGGTAGGTAATACCTACGAGGTTTACACATTATTTTTACTTAATTAAGCATGTTTTCTGATATTAATACCTAAAGACAAATATTGGACTTTTATACCACTGTATAGTTTAAAACAGCTAAAATAGAGTAATAAAATAAATCAATCATATTAATTCAAAAACTTTAAATTAATTTTTGCAAAACTGAAAATCTGGTACTCTGGAGTTCATTCGGTTCAAAACTTTGAGATATTTTTAGCATTTTCAGACTTTTTGGACACACTGTATGTTTAAAATGATAGTAATAATTTTAGTACCTTTTTTTAATAATGAGGTTAAAGTATTATTAATTTAAATTTAAAAATTTCCGCCCCAGCTGCATCGCGTCCAGGGTGCAAACTCTCCACTTGCACCACCTGGTAGACACGGCCATGGGGGTATAGCCGCCGAAACTGTTTCTACTTTTTGTAAAGAGTTTCTTCACATTTGACTCTTTTATTTATACGGACAGACAAAACATTGCTTAATGAATAATAATTAAAAGTAAAAACCAAAAAGCATTCTATTTAATTAAGGTAAGTTTGTGTTTATTCAAATATGGATAGAACTTCAATTTAAGGAAGAAATTGTTAACATTTTTTTACTTAAATTTAACTATTTCAAGAGAAAAGAATGTTAAGTGTCTGTCCAATAATGTAATATTGTTTGAAATCTTGTATATTTTTTAATTTTCAATCAGAACCTAACAATCACAATAAAAATTCACATTTTATTTTGGTCCACCTTTACTAAGAAAAACATTCTCAAAGTTATTACTACTACTATTAAGAATATTAATGGTTTGTATTCCCTTTAAGACTTTATCAGTAAACAAAGTGATAAAAGTGAGAAAGTAATTACATTTTTAAAAAAATTATGTGGCTAACTTTATTCTGAATTTTTATTAATATTTTTAAATTGCATTTGTTGCGTGGTCAAGTGATCATGATTACTTTCATCTAATAGAAGTGATGGAAGTGAAAGTGATAATTTTTTAAAGGAATATAGCTAATATCGATGGGGTATCTGAGGTTGCACACACAGATATTTTTTACCTGAATAAAATTAGCTGGGTCAGGTTAAAATGATTTATTAAATATATTTTTTTTTATCTAATTTTGGCCTTACAAACTGCATTTGGCCACACTAAATTAACTATACATAGCTATCAAATAGTTATATTAAATTAGTAGTTTTTACTTTATGTATTTTGACCAAACATAATATAAAGGGAACGTAAATACACTTGGATATATCTGTATGTTTATACTAAACTTCGTATACTATGTTATCTCTGGCATAACTTTATACTTTTGTAGATATATTAGATTCAAAAGAAGACTCAAAACCTAGAAGAGCCATCTTCAATATCCCGACACTCATCACCATTGCTAAATTCTTCAAAATCAACTACGAAGCAAAGAAGATCCAGAACAAACTTTACTCTGGAACAACTAAATGAGCTAGAGAGGTTGTTTGATGAGACGCATTATCCAGACGCGTTTATGAGAGAAGAACTAAGTCAGAGGTTAGGATTGAGTGAAGCTAGAGTACAGGTAAGAGAATTAGGACTAAGGTCATTTTTTATAAATATAATAAACAATTTAATAAGATTAAGGGACTTGGTTATAATTTACTTTGACATCTCTGAAGTCGAAAATAGGGAACTTCCAGGTACTTGTTGATGTACCATATTGATTTGGTTGAATTATGTATTGAAGTGTCTTGCACGTCAAATAGGTTCTTCAATAGAATTGCTTCGATCCTATCCCGGAGTAAACAAATAAGTGCCCTTAGACTTATTAACTTCTATAAACTTGCAAATGAAAACAAATAAAAAAACAAAAACCCAAAGATTTAAAGTATAGTGAGCGCCAACACATTTGGTAATTTTTGTATGCTTGAAATTATTATAAAACTTTAAATGGCAATAACCTCTGTTCACCAATTAACCTAAAAATAAATAATGACGTCCTGGTAATGCGGCGGTTGGAGAAATAGTAAAATAAAATATCAAAAGTCAGGTTACTTCTAGTAAGGTTAGGGTAAATGTTCTTTTTTAGTATACATCAAAATAGTTTTAAGATGTAAAGGCTATGCCTGGCTATATACCTACGAAAGTGGAAATTAAAAAAATATATATGGATAACTAATAATATAAATAAATTTCTGACTCACTCTGTATTTACATAGTTTACTTGGCGGGAACCACAACCAAGATAGTTAGTAGACATTTACGACACTGTACTGCGGTTTGGCGAAAAAACAAAAAAGCTTAGATTTTTGCAAGATGAAATGTTATAAACTTAGTAAAGAAAAATTTAACTACAAATGGTAAGGGTGCTAACGTTCAAAGAAACAATGCAATAAAAGGTTTAGTCAATCAAAGAGACGGCTAAAACGTTTCTCCCAAAAGAATGCACGTTCTCATTGCGGGTTTATTGCTTAGACTAATGCCCCTATTAGCTGATAATTTACTAATGAATACGTATGACGCGTATGGAAAGGAAATCGAGCAAGTAGCATCGATTAAGTGGTAGATTAACGACATTAGGGGAGCTATAAACGTGATTGATATCGAAAACCATTCAAGTGAACGAAATGGTTTGGCTGGACACTTACAGCCCTCACAAACCACTTAATAAATTGATACTAAAAGTTTTGGACTAATCTTGGGGATGCACAAGTGCGAGCCACTGTAAACAACATCTTAAAAAAGAAAGTGCCTTATAAATCTTCATATAAAAACTAAATTAAATTAAACACTAAAATTAACTGTTTATTTTCTTGTGTTTAGACGCTAACCGAACTGTAATAAGTATAATACTAGATTAAACTCGTCGAATTTTTACGGGCTTTATACAGGGTGTCCGGAAAGTCAACGATAATATTAAAAGGGATGGTAGAGCAACTTACGAGCATCCAAGAAAACATAAAATAACCTCAGTAAAAAATCGATTGTTCTTGAGATATTGGCACTTTTATATGATTTTCATCCTTTTAAAACACCCTGTATATCATATGGCGATTCTTTTAAACACTTCTGCTATTTCAGACAAAGCTTAAGTTTTTATAAAGAATAACTTTATTTTTAATATCAAATATAAAAAGTTACAGGTATAGTCCCCCGTGGACACACTGAAGACTTTTCGGAGAAAACTTTTAGTTTATTGTTGGTCTTTAATTAATGAAATGGGTATTTAGTGCTGCAACACGCAACATGCCACGTAATTTAAATAGCGCGCATATACATTTTACCTATAAACTTTTTAAAATATAAGCTTACCATTATACACCAATCTCGAAGATATTGTCTTGCGCGACATCAGCAGCATGCTACATTTTGGGCAAGGTTATTGTATTTTTATTTTGTTATATGCAGAAAATTCTTCGGGATCCTGGTGCAAAAATTTTACGTACGTACTTACTTAAAGCAAGTCAAAAAACAAAACTTTCATCTGCTTACAATTCTGGTTAACTTAAATTTTAAATGTAAAAGAAAAATTTACGCCAATGCCAAGCTACCACCAAGTATTTTACTTTAAAATGCACTGATATTTGCTTCAAAATTTTCAATTACTAATATTAACCCCGAACTCTATCAAGCGTCTGTCACAGCTCCCCTAGGTCTCTTAGGTCATGGCTTAGTTACTATATCTTACCCTGCACATCCCGACGTAAATGAATGAATGCCACCACGCACCGTATGGCACTACAACTCAGACGACTGGGATGGCCTGAGGGACTTCTTGGCCACTTACCCCTAAGATTCCATCTGCTTTTCTTCTCGTCATCCTTCTGAAATTTGCAGGCAACTAACTGAATTAATTCAATTAGGCATTGAAACCTATATTCCACACACCATCAAGAACCTCGAACAATCCAATAACAAACCCTGGTTTTCCAAATCTTGTGATAAAGCTAAACTTTTAAAAGTTCATGCTCAAAAGAAGTTTTCACAGGATCCTAGTCCAGAAAACCGACCGGCCAGCATTGATGCAAGAAACTACTACAATTAAACAATTTTAGAAGCCAAAGACTCCTTCGACAATCGTATTAAAAACAAAGTTCTTTCTTGCTCAAATGGCAGTAAATCTTTCTGGTCCTTTCCGAAAAACATAGGTACAAATTTTTGTACCAGTTCTTTTGCACCACTTAATTTGAAAGATGAAATTATTTCTACCGCTAAAGAAAAGGCAGAACCATTTGCTAAACAATTTGCTGCCAGTTCAACCCTTGACCCTACTGTAAATCATCAAATTCCAGCTATTTCCCCAGTCCCTCATAAAATTCCCGATATTATTTTTAGGGTGAAACTCACAATTGTGCCATGGAACCAAAAAGGTTTTAAAAGTGGTATTTTTTAATGAACATTCTAGTTGGTAAACCTGGCCAACATTATTTGAAAATAAAGAATACTACTTTCCTGGAATTCCATTGTCTTTAATATTAATTCATCCACGACGTTTCGAATGGTATCTCAAACCATTTTCAAGTTTCTGGTAACGTAACGCACTACACTGCCGCTAAATGGAGTGATGGAGCTATTGGAGTTATGCCTGTATAGTTCGTACTTTTAAGTGAAAAATGGGTTCTACGCACATGATGATGGATTACCAATGGGGATCGCTCTTTCTAGTAGTAGCAAATATTTATATGAAATGGTTTAAGGAAAAGGTAATTAAAACTGCACTAATTAAACCAAAAGTTTTACTGAGGTTTGTTGATGATCATTGTATGGACAGGTAATTACGAAAATTTGTAAGGGTTCCTAAAAAAATGAGAAACTTTTAAATTATTCGCTCTTCGAAAAAAGGCCTCTTCCTAAAAAGTCCTGGCTGGATTAGAAAATAAATTTCCTTAAAAAAATAACAAACAATTTATTTTTATACGGCACCCTGTACATCTAACATACACGCACGACTTTTCAGAAAGAGGCCCTTTTTTCGTAAACTTAAAAATTAAAGTTTCCCAACTTCCAAAGACACGTTAAAAATGGTATTTTTAAGCCTCTTAAACTTCATGATACAGATAAAGAGAATAATTTTCTCAAAAAAAAGTAATTTTAATTACATACAAAATGCTGGTATGTCCGGTCTTAAAATGTGATTTTATGAAAAACGGTCCAAGATCTCAATTCAATAATTTTTGTACAAAAATGATGAAGGAATTTAACGGTCCAAGCAAAATGTCAAATTTGTCATCTGCATGCATACATTAAATTAAAAAAAAATCTTCGCACACTGTATAATTCCGAGTTACTAAATAGTCGTTTACCAATGTAAAGAAGCACTGGTATGAGGATATTTACCTGCTTAAATATCATTGGTACTGTGACAACAGTTTGTAAGTTATAATGAAAATAATTTTTTTACCAAATTTGAAGGTCAATATCTCCCTAATGAAGCGCGATAGAACTTTTTTATGTAAAGTACTAACAATATTTTGGCTCACTCCATCACCCCTATTATTTTTGACCTCACCTTGCCTGTATACTAGAATAAAAACCATGTGACCCCACTAACTGTTATAAATATTTTTTCTTATTATGTTCCTTCTGAGGTCATCTTTTGTTAAAAAAAATTAACAAGTTAATTGTAGTTATTTTATAGTAGTTATAAAAACACATAAATTATAAATGCCTCTCCAGCTACCACAGAAAATAAGTCTAAAGAGTTTATTCGGTTTGCGCAAATTTGTCAAGAAGACCAAACGTAAACATACATTTGTTTTTTACAGGTGTAATTTTAAATTTTTTTTGTTTACATAATTCTTGTTTTAATGATTGTAGTTATTAAGTTATTTCAACGTTATTAAGTTACATTTTTTATTATTTGTCCGAATTTGTAACTTTTTAAATAGTTATTAGTTCTTTTCCAATATAAAAAAATATATTTCTTTTACAGGTGTGGTTTCAAAATCGCAGGGCAAAATGTAGAAAACATGAAAACCAAATGCAAAAAGGTAAGTAGAAAAAATACCCATAATAAACTAAATAACATGAAGGAAAGTGCAATAATATAAGGTCTTTTTATTTATTAAAATAATAATTAGGATATTTGAATGTGAAATAAATCAGTAGTCGTTTAGATCTATTTTGTATTTCGTGCGTACTAGCACTTTCAGCCGTACGCAGAAGGAGCAAAGAGGGAAATTAGCTTCCCTCAGGAGTCCTTTAAATTGGGTTTTCTGGGGCTGGTGCTTGTGTGAACCCTCTTTTTTGGGCTTTTGTCCAACTACCTTTTTTTTCATGTCTCTCTTGCCCCCTTTCCTCCCAAAAAAATGTTCTGCGTACGGCCCTGCTAGCACTGCTAAGTTGTGTAGAAGGTGCCGAAAAAACGTGTTAAACTCGGCATTCACTGTACCTAGTATTTAGGCCTCATATAAATCTTTTGAATTATTGGAAATAAACTAAATGTTTCGGGTTTTAAACATTCTTGACGAAAATAAAAAACAAACCTTGCATCCACTCTATCTAGTATTTAGGACTTATATAAACCTTTGTGAGCTACTGGAAATAATATTAATATTTTTTAAATTTAGTTTTTCCTCTTTTCTAATACCTATTTCTTGCATGAATAATACACTGTAATGTAAGTAAACCATTCCCGAATTTTTAAACCTGGGAACTTTTACAATAGCAGCAATGCTAATTGTTTGGTTCGACGCACGCTTGCAAGCCTTTGTCAAACGGCAAATAACCTTTAAAAAAAATTAACTATATTAATAAATACTAAAATATAAAAATGAGAGTTAAGAGATTTCTACCTATTTTAAACTGGTCTCAAAAAAGCAAATGTATTTTTTAATATGTTTCATCACTCTATTATTTTTTCCCAAAAACATATTTAGCAAGACAATGTTTACCTATACCAAGTTTAAATGATTTGGTTATTGTGAATTTTTTTCTTTAACGTGCATCTATAACCCCAACCATCTATTGCGAATTTTGCTAAAAATGGTCATTTCATTCTCGTCATACAACATTTTTCGTATTTTCACTCCCTTAAAAATATGTTTTTTTACACCCGTTATTCACACCATCCGTGCCCGTTGTTTAAAGCTTAAAATTTTAAATCTCTTATAAATAAACCAACTTAAAGACTAAGGTAATAAAAAATACATTTAAAGGAAATCAAAAAGAAAGGAACTTTTAGAGAATAATACCAAAAGAATTTCGGGCTTCCATTGTCATATTCACACAACGTTTTGGGCAGTCCCATCTCTGTCCGTTTTTAAGTGTAAACTAATACTAATTCCTAAAGCTAAAGCCCTAGGTAAACAACCTCACGCTTGATCGCACCCGGCTCCGTCATGGGTTGATGGTCTACCATACTATATGAACTTAGTAGCTTTAGGAATTAGTAGTAGTTTATACTTGAAATCAAACAGAGATAGGACTGATCGAAAAGTTGTGTGTATAGGTAAAATAAAGGCAATGGAGGCCCGAAGTTGTTTCACTTATGAATAAATAATTTTACACCACATTCAAACGAACTGCTAATGTCATTGGCATAATTCACATAATTCATTATGCAAATGCTGTAAGAAAAAATTACAAAAATGTATTAATCCTACACTGGCTATTTTGGCCCTACGTTTAATAGAACCATAAAAACTATAATACTTTCTTTTGAATACAAAAGCTAGTTATGCAATCACAAAATCAATGTTGAGCGGCTCTCAATTAGCAAATCCGTTTAAATAATCCGTGTTACAGGGTGAGTTAACCGGGCAAAGCAATGAATAAATAGGTAACATGTTTAGTTCATATATAAAATGAATAAACGTGACTTAACCCCTATTTGTAAATGTAATTTGCGAATGTGCTAGGCCCTGTCGGAACGGGGGTGCCAGCAAATCTCTAAATAAGCATGGGCGGGGATATGTTAAACACTACATGGATAATCACTTTAAGTAACTGGTACAGAAGGATTTTATTTAATTCAGCCATTGTACCGTTAATTCTATTTTAATTTAGTAGGGCGTATGCCAGTTTTTAAAACGCTTCAATTAATATGCGGAAGGTAAGAAGATAAAATCGTCTTCTAAAGTTTTCACTTAAATTATACAGGGTGTTAGGAACATAATGTTCGTTACTTCAAGAGGTGGTTCCTTGTATTATTCTAAGTAAAAAGTTCTTTAAAACATATGTCCGAAAATCAGCCGTTTCGGAGAAAAAAAGATGCTGAACTTATTTTTTTTTCATAAAATAAATTAATTTTCCACCTTAATTATTTAAAATTATATGCCCAATAGCGTTAAATGGATCAATTAAGCTGCGTTTACAAATTATGGTATTTGAAGGTTTCTGGGCATGTAGAGTTAAACAGTGATAAGTATATTGTTACTGTTTCCATACTTTGCAGGTTTAAGCTACATGTAATATTTTAAATGGAATGCCCCAATAATTTTAATTGCAATAAAATGAGCGTGCCAACTTTAGTAAGATTTAGTTAGATTCCAAATTTTGAAGCAATGAAAAAAATAACAATGTGATTATTACTAATGTTATGTTTTGTGTTTTTAATAATAATGTTTGTATTGAATTTTCAGGCAAATGAGTTTGTTGAAATGATCTACAAATAAAACTAACCCTTTAAAAAGACTAATTGCCACCGATAAAACAATTAACGGTAGTGGGGCGAGAAGGGATGTATTGTAAAGTAACAACTAACACTGTTTGACTTCCGTAAATTGTCGTTAATCATTTTATTGCAAAATATATTCCTATCCTTACGGGTTTATGTTATTAGTAGATCATGCCGACGTAGCCTGCAATTTTAAACGGAGTAGATCTATGTAATTTTATTTTTATTATTTAACCTGTCTGTTAATATATCCAGATCAAAAAAATATCTATCGTAGTGCAGCAGTATGTATAATTGACAGTACAATTATTAAAAAAATGCCAACACTTTAGTTTATTGGTTCCCGATATACAGGGTAATTCTGAACCTATACGCATTAACCTTTAAAGATACTGCCAGGAACAAAAAATGACTAGTAAGAAAAAAAAATTAACGTTAATTCTGAACACAAAAATAATTGTTAGCCATAAAAAAAAATATTTTATTTTCTTTTGTTTACGACTTTTTCAGACGTGGTTACCGGCACTAAAATAATACTTATTTCTACCTTTTACCATAGAATTAATAATTTATCAATTACTTTTTAGACATTTTCTGAAAATACCGACAATATACCGAGTGACACAGGATGTTGTTACCTCTACCCAATTTTTATTGTAGTTTTTAAGAAAGACTAATTAAAATTTTATAGTATTATTAGATATAGCATAAATTATTTTTTATAATTATTATATTACCTTAAAATCACTTCCGGTTTAACCGAAAGTACCATAAACTTTGTTGTTTTAAATTTAAGTTTTAATTTTTTCCATATTTGTATTCTGTATGAAATTATCTTTTTAATGATATATTATACAGGTTTTTTTGTTATGGCGACCAGAAAACATTTTTAAATAAAATCAAGTAGTACCGCTATTATTTCCGCTGTGAATATATTTTTTTACTAAGAAGGCGATAAAAATAGATAAATGACCCATTTTACTTTTACAAGTAGTAATATATTTTATTTTATTTAATAAATTACTTTGATTTCGTAATGTCAGTTTTGAATGTAAGTAATGAGAGAAAATTCAAAATTTAACAGACAATTTAAATGAAAACACCCCTATTTAATTTTATATTTAAATTTTAGATTAAAATCTCTTTTACTAACATATTAAAACATATTATTTATTTTCAAGATTCTTTAATAAATGATCTATGGCCAATAAATCGTAAATTACAAACAAAACTAAAATACGAAATCTAAGTAATTTATTTAAGAAAATAAAATACCGGATCAGGGAACTAACATAATACATAGGCAATGTGAGAAAAAGAGAAAGTCTAACGTGAAGACCGACATGTAAACATTTTGGATTGGATGATTCACGTACATTCTTTGTTGTTCCTTTACTGGCCGATATACCTTTACCTATTACCTATACAGTAGGTATATTACTACCAGTGAAAGTAAAATAGGTGATTGTTCTATTTCCACCACCTTCTTAGCAAAAAAATATATTTCGAGCAGAAATAATGGCGGTCCTAATTTTCTTTAAAAAACTTCTCTGGCCACCATTTTGAGAAAACAAACACCCTGTATAATATATCATTAAAAAGATAATCTCATACAGAATACAAATACTGAAAAAAGTAGGGACTTTTATTTAAAATAACTTTATGGTACTTCTGGTTAAACTGAAAGTGATTTTGAGGTTATGATAATAACAAAAATGTAAATTTATTGTATTATAATACTGTAAAATTTTTATAAGTTTCTCTTAATAACTACAATAACATTGGGGGAGGGGGGTAACAACATCCTTTGTCACCCGGTATATTAAATTTTTCAGAACAATATGCTTTTTAGGATGTGCTAACACCACCCCTGTTATATTTAAATAGTGAGTTTTTTTAACCAATTGAGAAGTTTGACATAACGGCAAGTGCGGCAAACCCATGAGTAAAAACAAGACCCCTTATGCAAGTGTTGCATACGATTTTTTTCTGCGACTGTAAAAATCCCAAATTAACCATTTTTGCACTTTTTATTTATTTATACTTATTATTTAACTTTAATTTTTGTAGCACAGCTATTATATTGCAACAAAAAATCATGGATTTCTTTTTTTAAGAGATAATAGGCATGATGACTGATGACAGTTTAAAAACTATTCTATGATGTTCAGAAGTGTGTGCTATTTCCAAGAAAAATATTATCTTTGCAAAAATAATTTTAATTTAAAGTTTTAAATATCTGCTAAAACATACATTATATCAGGGCGTCGCTGTTTATATAGACGTAAAGTCACCAATAAACAGAGGCGCGTTTCTTCCTCACAAAAGCTGTTAGCATGCAAAGCGGCAACGCTACCTCTAGTAGGTGTGTGCTTAAATACCAATCTTAAATTTTTCATATTAAACGCACTATATCTACTCGTAACGATATTTCCTCTGATTGGTGTTTTCGAATTTATGGCGGGCTTTTTATTTTATACATTTATTTTATGAAAATTAAATATTAACCTTCATTATATTGTTAAAACAAGCACGGTTTTTACAATTCATAAACCTTATTGCATATAATAAATACAAAATAACAGTAATTTTTGGATGTTGCCATCATCCTCTGCATAACTATCCACTTAGATATTAATGAATTTTCAGAAAATGCTATTATCAAATATTAAAACAAATTAAAAATAGAAATACTAAACAAAACTATAAGATTTATTTGTAAGATACAAAAACACATTAAACTTCGTAGGTTATTAAGAAAAAGTGCCCTCTGGAGGTTAAAAGAAAAAAGTATTAAAATTTTAGAACCTGCAAAGCTTGATTCGTGTGCCCAACGTTAACTAGATTGGTTAAAAAATAAATGCAATATGGCGAAAAACAAAAATAAAGAGTGAACTTTTAACCCCTGTAACCAGGGAGATTTCGACAAAGGACGACAGAACTAACCAGAACTAACTAGAACTAACTAGAACTAACTAGAACTAACCAGAACTAACCAGAACTAACCAGAACTAACCAGAACTAACCAGAACTAACCAGAACTAACCAGAACTAACCAGAACTAACCAGGGAGATTTCGACAAAGGACTTACTAACATTATTTTATAGTGCAGAATGACCCCTTAAAATTTCCTTACGCATTTTCCGAACACCCTGTATAAGTGGAACCAAGATTGTTTTTTTACAATTTTTTATTTATATACCATTAAAAAAAATTAAGTTAATAACATAATCTTTTACAAAAATTGCTTTTACTGATGAACATTACCCTTAACACAAAATGTAACTCATGGATATCTCTCGTACGGCATTAAAAAACTACTCTTCGACGCTGCAAATTTTGAAATCCAAGCATAGTAGCTGCTTAGAGTTTTTCTATGAGACAGTGTCGAGTTTATTTTTTCAAAAACCCCACAAACAAATTTAGCTCGAATAGATCGGGATATCTTAGTGGCTATCTAATAAGCCCATTAATTGCTATGTATTTACGCAAAAAAATTTTAACTGAAAATGAGCGAATCATTTTTGCATTATGCGGAAAGTACCATTTTGCTAAAGGTAGATAATATGAACCCTTCATTAGTCGCGCGGTGTATTTTGTATTATAATAAGTCTAACTAGAACTAACCAGAATATCTAGTACTTTTGAAACGATCTCTTAAAATATTTTTAAATATTGGTAAAGATTAAGGGTTTCTTCCCAAACTCTACCTTTGGAAATAAAATATAACAAGCAACGTTGAATCCAACATTTTTCTTACTCCCTCTTAAAGATAAGATATTGATTTTTTTTCGTCTCCATGTCTATCAACGATTCTAGCACTAAAAAAATTTGATTTGTTGGACGCTGTGTTAGGACCACATTATCACCACCCGAAAAAGTTTTATGTCAACTTTTATGAAGTATTATCACGATGTTAAGAGTTTATATTTTTATTTTTAATATTGTTTTTGTTTGTGTTTCTAAACAAGTGCGAAAAATTTTAGGAGGTAATTCCTTGTTTAATTAAGGGTAGTTTGCTTTATAAACATGTGGTCAAAAGTCAACCATTAGGGAAATATTGCGGTACAAAAATGGCATAAAAATAACGTTTTTATTTATTTTTTGTCTTAAAAACGAAAAACTATAGAAAATAAAACTATGCTAAAATATTGCTTTTATAAAAATACACGTTTTAATCTTGTTTTTATTTTTTATAAAGTACTCGCCAGGAGCTTTAAAATGATGTATCCTCGACCCAACCTCTTATTTAAAAATTTTGGAGTTGTGGTCGTGGTGATTAAAGGGTTGAAGGGGTACCGTAAAATCTTTTGTAAAAAACGTTCCCCTCAATAAATATTTTGACGTGTTACGGTGATTTTCTTAAATCTGTCTTTCTGCGGCTAACTTGGGTAGTAAGTTTTTAAATGAACGCCCTGTATATAAAATTTAACTTTTAAAATTTAACAGGAAATGGCTATAATTACTAAAAATATAATTATTTGTGGTATGTTTTTTAATGCATGGCCGAAGAAGAGTTTTTCATAATTTTAAAAAGTATGACACGTAAATTTGCTACTTAAAATCAAATAAAACAAGAAAAAAATATAATATTTTATATGGTGAAAACTAAATTGAAATATTAATATATATATTTTTTACTATTTTTTGTGAAGGTCCATTGCACTTGAGACTTTTTAAATTGTTTTTCTGAAAAACTATGCATCTATAGAAACAATAGAAAGGAGTAAAGATCTTAAAATATGTCAAAGAATGATCCTAAATTTTTAAACGATTTGGTTTATATGTTAAAGTGGAAACCATACACTTTATGAAGTTAAAAAAACGTAAATTGGCATTGAGAATTGCATTGCCTAGGGGCCCCGACATATCTTATCTGACCCTCTGAATGCTAAAAGGTACTTTTATTAACAATTTACATATTATTTAATATAATAAACTAAAATGATAAATACTTACAATAAATAATAAATTATAAAAGTACCTGTTAGTTCACAGTTTAAAGGACGCATGCTAGTTTTCATCAAAGAGGTTCTAAGGAAGAAGAGGAATATTACACATGGGTTGCGGTTGCAAATGACCAAAAAATGATTTAAAAAAAGTATAATTAACGGATCCAAAGGTATCTTAAGTCCTGCACAGTAGATGCTCTGTGGTGATCACGTTAATCGTACGTTCGGATAATTAGAATCCTCTGATAAATGCGCTCGGCAAAACGACATTTTTTTTAAGTTACCTAAATCGCATAAGTATTATTAACTTATTTTGTCAAAAGCGCTAGATGGCGCAACTTTCATTAAAATCGATGTTAACTAAATACATATTGCGCTTGCTTCATTTTGCCATGCGCGAATCCGATTTGCTAAAAACTTTGGCTTTCTTCTCACTTTTGATTTTAATGGTTTTCACTTGATTTTATTAGAGAAAGCTGATATATCATACATTTTAAAATTATGAAAAACCCTTACTTCGGCCATGCTTTGCAACACAAATAGGTATTGAGATTCCTTATCACAAAGAATTTTCAGTATATTGTGTTGTTATTTAAAAAGAAGAAGCGTTATAACTAAAAACCATTAAGTGATGATATAATTAATATTGTTTTAACTTTGCAGAGACACACACGACAGCCTACTCTTAAAATATTATTTTTTTATATTTAAGTTTAAAGTTAATTACATACAGTGTCTCTACCCAAGTGGGCGTCATATGAGAAACTTTTTTATTATTTTTTACAAAAAAAATACTTCTTATTAAAAAGTCTTGCATGGTTCAAAACTTAAAATGCTCATCAGATATCAAATTGTGTCATTTATATACGAGGTTTAGCCAAAAATGTAATTTTGCTTAAGAGTAAAATACCTGTATTTGTGCTGACATCGAAAATTAATATAAAGAAAAGATGTTTAGAAGTTACAGTTAAAAGTTACTTCTAAATTTGCAATTTTGTTTAATTACAAAAAATGTATAGCACTTATGTACAAACCCTAATTTTTTCACCACTATCGCAGAAAAAAATGCTTTTTGTAAATACATAAAATTGTATATTTGGAAGTAATTTTGAATTCTAAACCTCTTTTCTTTATAATAAATATTTAAAATTGCGATATTATCAAAAATACAGGCACTTCACTCCACAATTCTCGTAGATGACTGACACCATTTAATATCTGATGGTTACATTTTGGGTTTTGGACCATGCAGAACTTTTTATAAAAGTAGATATTTTTTTATACAGTAACCGCCAGAGAGTTAGACACATATGGAAAAAATATTTGTAAAACTATTTAAAAAAATAATAATTGCAATTAACTCTGTTTATCGAGTAACCTAAAATTCAAAATTGACATTTAGCTCATGGGAGTCGGTGGGAAGATAATTAGGAAGAATTAAATTAAAATATAAAAAAAGTGAGGTTAGTTGGCTCAATATCCAAAAAAGGTATTTGAAAAAGGTGTTTGGAATTTAATTTTAGGCCCATGAGCAAAATTTAAAAAAATAAAAAAATGTAAAAAGATACTTGTTCCGTACATAAAAGGTTCTTTTTGCATAGTTTTTTAATCAAAGCTCTTATTTGCGCCTCTCCCGATCTGGCGCCGAATCGATCGCTTAACGAAATCACGCTGATAATTAATTTGGATGACTTAGAAATTAAAAAGAATTTATGATTTGGGATTATTTTTTTATAGTTTAACTGGTTATGATACCTAAAGGCGTATATTTTACCAGTCAAATAATTTTTCAAAAGTAATGTCAAAGTCAGATCATCAAATAACAGTAATCATTTTATATTAAATAATGCATTTATTATGTATATTTTTTTAAGTAATTTTAATTTTTATTACACTATTGCAAAAGCAGAATTGCAGAGGAGCGGAATCATAATATAATAAGGTCAAGTTTCTTAAAATATTTATTTAATATCTTTTTTCTGGAAAAAAGCCAAATAATGTTTTGTTTAAATTGGTATTATTGTTCCAAAAAGAAGCACATACAAGTTTCTTAATATTAATTAATACATAGGTGCATAGTTATAAAAAGGATGGTTGCACTGCAGCCTATTGGCTTATTGTGCACACCTTTCATGTTACAGAAGGTTACAGCCCTTTATCAGGTTTAGTAGATTATTTTTTAGAACTTTATTTGCCGTGCCACAAAAACTAATTTATCAAGTATAAATAAATAAAATATGTATAAAATGTTAATCTGGAAAATTTTTATACGCTCATAGAATAAATTTCGTGTGCAACACTTGCATAAGGTATCTTTTATTTACTCTTGGGATTACCGCACTCGCCTAAGGGCTCGTGCTGTCAATCTTCCTATTTGTGACAAAAAGTATCACTTTATGCATTTGTTACATAAATTACTAATTTCTAATTCGGAAAAAGTATAAGGTGTTCTTTAAAGTAAAAGTAAAATGTAACGCCCTTGGAAGCGTTGAAGTAAGCGAGAGTGGGTAAGTATAATTTAGTGGTCCCAGAGGGCCATCCTATTCGGGCGGCCAGTCTTCTTATGCTCGCCATTTGAATGACTGAATGCTGGAAAATTGCACTCGGGGGAATTATTTCATTTGATTGAAAACTCTCGCCTTAGCGGTATTTTTTTAGTCCGCTTCTCTATATAAATTCGATTATGTACCGCAGATTTTTGACGGGGGCTACATCCTTAATTTATATACCACTTTACGGCTAAGCTTAACCCCTGAAACATAAAAAACTGTTACCCCATAATTTAATATAAACGAATCTAAACATTTCTTACGGAAAAGAACTAGTGTAATAGTTTTTTCAAACAAACCTTTAGAAAATAGTTTTGGCAAAGTCCACGGATGGGGTTTACAAGAGGACAAATAATGGATAAAATATTTCATTTTTCGACAAAAAGTAATTCTTGATAAAGAATTTTGCTTGTAAAAAAATATGATTTACGATAAAAAATGTTGATTTTGTATACAGGGTACGCAAAAACTTAAAAAACATTACTTTTCTTCAAGAGTAAACTACCTTTATTTTTAATTTATAAGGAAAATATCATTTAGAAAATTTATTTGGAGCAGCATTTTAAATGACTTAATTAATCGTTAAGTTTGTTCTTCTCATTTAACCCTTTTCAGAGGAGAGTGGGAACCACCCCTTGCACGTTCAACAGGATCGTCAGCCAGCATCGAGTTATCCGTGGTTTTTCCGCCCATGGCCGTGTCTAGGGCTTGGGTAGATAAGATATCTGCCCTGGGAAGGTATACGATCGATCAGTTGACTGCTCAGTACAGTGGGGATCAGGCAACGCCGAACCCACCATTCCTGACTTGGTAGCTCAGGGGTGCTGAGTGAATAGACGATTAGGTCGCACAGCGTGCAATGACGCATGACGCTTGAGTCCAGGAGCCTGGAGGCTTGTCTACCAGAGGATCCCATACGCACCATGCGATGGTACGGGTACCCAGACCGGTAGGACTGGAGGGATTGTCTCACGTCGTTCGTATACATTTTCAAAGCTCATCCTCGGCTTCTTCATCACTGGCTGTGACTCACCAAACCGACTTCTGTGGAGTTCACTCTGCTTGAACGAATACAGCCAACAACGCCTTTATTAATGTTACGTTTTATGGAACTGATTTTGGCTTTATCAAGAATGAATTATTTTAAATTTTGATAATAAAATGGCCTAAAAAACTTTATATACTCTATAATTTGCTTTCCAAACACCTGCTTCCTCCAAATTCCTACACAAAACTATTTTTCACTTGCAAACGAATGTGATCAAGGCGTTTTCGCCAAATTATGGAGTTCAATAAAATTTTGTATTATTATTTTTATCGATTACAAACTTTCTTCTAAATAATTTTTTTAGGGCATTTTTCTTAAAAATAAACCCTGTATACAAAATTACCAGTCTCCTCTTTGTAATTCATATTTTTTAACAAAAAAAATTTATGAAGAATGACTCTTTTTCGAAAAATAAAATTTTTGGTACATATCTCCTCTTATAAACCCCACTCGTAGACAGTCTGTAAAACAAAGTAAAACGAAAATAGATGAACAGTTTTTTTTCTGAAACAAAATCTAACGAAATAAACACGAAAAAAATAGTAGTCCATTTCCAAAGTCGTGATTGTACAGTAGACAATAATGATTGCAAAAATCGTTTTAATACAGGACGAGTCCGAGTTAATTTATGTACAGGGTGTCCAGAAAGGCATGGTCATAAGTTATAGGGGTGATAGAGTGAGTTAAATAATGTTAGGGAGTTATTGCCTTATATTGGGGGTAATATTGGGGGATTTTAACCTACCTAAATATGTGAATTGCTTAAGGGACTTGTCCTATAGCGATAATTATGTCTTCATGTTGTTAAACTTCTGTGGGTTTCTGCGATTAAATCAGTATAATCAAGTTTATAATGACTATGACCGAATTTTGGATCTTGTTTTAAGACGAAGCCCACTTTCCGTCGTTTGAGCGGAAAATCCTTCATATCACTTCCAAACGAGCATATCTTTAAAAGTTTCCTGTTAATGATGTACCAAAATAAAAATTTTGTAAGGCAAACTTTCCAGCCCTTTATAATAATATTTTAAATGCGGTCTTTCCATTTATAACATGTTCCAGTAATATTACTTGCGATCAATTCTCTTGGACTTACTATTGGCAAGAAATGTTCTTATTTCTAAGCCGAAGAACAACAAATATTCACAGTGGTTTACAGGTTCAATAATTCGAAACATTAAGAAAAAAACTAAAAAATGGAAGAAATATAGACGTTCTAGAAATATTCATGATTTTAACAAGTTGAACGTGATTTCTCTCACAATCCCAATTAGTTTTGGTCATTCTTAAATGAGAAAAAGAATGTAACTGGTATTCCAAGTAATATGTGCTTTAATAATCAGATGCTAAATAGCCCTCAGGATATAGTTAACGCGTTTGCCGAGTTCTTTCAGTCTACTTATATTCAATCTTCAACTTTCAGTTTGATGATGAAAACAATTTGAGCATTCTACCGATACTTGCTATTTATAAAGTAGCGGAGAAGATTGTTCTGCAGGCAATTAAGAGGCTTAAGCCTAAATCTACTGCCGGTCCAGATGGCATTCCGGCTTTTTTTATGGACTGTGCCACTGCTTTTGCAAAACCACTGACTGATCTGATTAATTTGAACCTGAATAGCTCCTGTTTTCCCAAAATCTGGAAAAAGCTCCAGAATAGCCCGAATATTTAAAAAAGATGATAGGTGTATACAAGTCAATTTTAATATCAAATAATTTTCCAAAAGTTTTTGAAATAGTGTTGTATGAAATCGTATTTAACCATATTAAACAAGACATAATTACTGACCAACATGGCTTTTTTCCGATCGCTCAACAATTACCAATTTATTAACAATTAAACAGTATATTTCTAAAAACTTGATAGTGGTAGTCAGGTAGATGTCATTTACACAGATTTCTCTAAAGCGTTTCATCAGCTCGACCATGGTATTTTACTAGCAAAGTTACGTAACTGTGGTGTAAATGCTACTGTTACTGCTATTTTTTTAAAATCATATTTTAAATAAACTAAATTTAAATATACAAAAAATTGCTTTTTAATATCGTATACTCGAAAAATAACACCAATTAAATTTTCTTACAACATAAATCAAATATAACTTCAAAAATGCTCTTTCTTTAAAGATTTGGGAATTACTTTTGATGCTAAGTTGTCTTTTATCAATCATTTTAATGAGATAATGATGAGTGCTTATAGAAGTTTAGGCTTTATTTTACAAAACTCGCGGAACTTTACTAACATAAAATCATTGATTGTTCTGTTTAATGCTTTCGTGCGTTCCAAACTGAAGTATGGCTCTCTTATTTGGTACCCGTTTTACAAACTTTACTCTTATGGGCTAGAAAAGATTTAGAGACGTTTTGGTAAATACCTTTGGTTTAAACAGGATGGTGTTTATCCACCTATTAGTTTTCCGAATGATGTCTTGTTAGATAGGTTTAACTTAGTACCCCTGTCAAAACGCAGAGAATATTCATCCATTGTGTTTCTTCAAAAGTTATTAAACAATGAAATAAATTCTCCCGATATATTAAGTAAAATTAAATTTCACGTTTCTTCCCTACAGACTCGCACAAACCATTTTTTTTCATTTGCCAGTCCCGCGAACAAATCTACTTATGTATTCACCGGTTTATGTAATGTGTAAAAATTATGAAAGAAGTAGGGTGGGGCGGGGCTAGTTGAGCAATTTTTCACTTCATCAGTTATAGCTTCTCAAAAATAAGTCTTAGGGGCTTATAATGCATACTTATGGATTAGCAATTTATCCCTTAGCAATAGTGTCCATAGTAATTTCTTTCTAATAAGTCGAATTTAGGAGCTACATCTATTTTATTGTAGATAGTCAAGTATGCCCAACGTATCCCATAGGTGAGGTAAGTTGAGCAAGGGTATGGGGCTAGTGGAGCACTTAGAAAGTATAGTCAAATCATGGCTTGAATGTTGGATACGTTTACAAAAAAATACATTTTGACAATTTGCTTTTTATATTTATAATCTTATAGAGTGAAAAAAACAAATATCATTAACAAAACATCAACGTACCTAGCTTAGCTTAACTATTGGAAATATCTAGCAAGAAATGCCTTACAAATTTTTTTAAAAATTTAGTTTGTAAATTTTATTTCAATTTTTAAAATTATAACTTCGTTAATTATGTTTTTGTTAGAAAATTTTATTTAAAAATTTTAAATTGCCATTTACTTATCTTCGTTTTGAACACTTTTTTAGCAGTTTTTTTGCTTCTCTTGTAATGCCTTTTGTATTTGTTAAAATTGTAGCTTTTCTCTATCTGCTGTTTGATTTGGCTCCTTTTCTTGGACCAGCCTTTGGGTATGGTCGAACTATTTCTAGAGAAAATTTATAAGTTAGATCGGTCAGCTCGTTTTCTTTGTTGCTTGTACAAAGTTCGGGTTGCAGCTTCTTTTAAATTTTGAGGAGACTCTAGTGGTCCGTATACTAAAAATTAAAAAAACATTTTATACCTACTTAAAACCGTGGGGTTAGTTGGGCAACTGTAGCTCAACTAACCCCAACCTGAAATTTTAAAGGAAAAGTGAATTTTTTAAAAAACCGGTTAGAATTATATCCAAAATCTTTACACATAATAAACCTGCAATAAATTTACTTAAAATTAACACTTACCTGATTGAGAACGGAATACATTTAACTATCACAGATAAAATTTTCCGGCTTGCAATTATTTAACTTTTAATCACAAAATAAACAATGCGCACGGATACTTTTCTCGATCGCCGCGTCACCACTAGTGGTCGCACAATGAGTTCCCCTCGCGCCCCTTCTTTACGCTATTTGATGCTTTCGCGTGCGGTCGATAGTTTTTGAGATATTTTGATTGCCCAACTTACCTCTATGCTCAACTAGCCCCGCCCTACCCTACCTAAGCATAAAATCGATATTTTTTCTGTATTTTGATAAAAATATGAAATTTGTATCTTTATGTTAATAATTAAAAATCTTTATACCAAGCTTATTCAATGAAAATTACATAGGATAAAATGTTTTATTATTGTAATATATCTTTTTATATATAAATTTTTCTACCCTGTAATTGAGATTTCCTGTATGGGTAGCTGTATTATAAATTAAAAAAAATAAAGTTAGAAGAAAAATTAATAACCTTATAGTTATGCTGCTTTCCATAGGTGAACGTCTGTTCAGTAAGTCGATATTATACAGGGTTAGACGATTTTTATCATTTTATGTATTTTTGAAAGAGGTGACAAATTTGACATTTTTTGCTGATTGATTTCTTCATCTTTTTTCTACAAAAAGGTATACCTTGTTTAAACCGCTATCTTGTATCGTTTTTCATGAAATTGCATTTTAAATATAGATATACCAGCATTTTTAATGTAATAATATCAAATGACTTCGTATTATTTACCATTTACCCGATGCAGCCACGTTAATAAGGCCTGTAAGGCAGGCGAAACGCGTCAATGGAGAGGGTCCAGGTAAATGATATAAAAGTTCTTCTCTTAACTGCCGAAAAAGGAATATTTTTGGAATAAAGCCTCTTACAACAAGAAAATATATTTGTTGCAACAGAAATAATTTAAATATCCAAAATATAACCCAGTTCACTGGGTATCAATTTTATATTACGAATAAAGAAAAAACACTTTTAATATTTTTAAGTATAATACAGTGTCTTCAAAAAGTCTCGAAACACGCAAATATCTAAGAGAGTTTTGAACCAAATTGGACGAAATTTAGTACGGTAAAACCATACTCTGAATTCAGTGTAGATATCGGCGTTATTGCCAGATTTTTAGTTTTGCAGAAATCATTTCAAAGTTTTTAAATTAAACCGAATTACGTCCAGTTTGGTTCAAAATTCTCTTAAATATTTGAGTGTTTTGCATATCCCAAACAAAAAGCGACCGACCTATTATTATATATTTAAGACCAGAGCGTAAAAAATAAAGTTTTATATTTTTTGTGATATTTTATCATTTTTCGTTTTTAACAGTGTAAATAAAATAAAGAGAAAACCAAAAATAAATTTTAATTACTAAGCTATGAAAATGGAAGACTATTTATCTTGGAATGTAGTTACGATTAGCCAAAGCAGTGTCATCTGTTTAAATATAGGGTCTTAGAACGTAGTTCATGACATATTCATGCTAAACATAGAGTTATGAGGGTTTTACTCTTGGTTTAAAGATGATTTTCTATTACAAATTGCCGCCTCTTCTAAATAATTTAATGTATTAAGCTGAATTTATGTGCCTCACCCTGCTTTTGGGCCGCCTCTATTTTATCTTAATGATGCGGAACACTGCCGATTACAAACAACTTCTTTAAATTACGTCTATGTAATATGCTAGCAAGTTTGTTAAAATGTTTGTAAATATATAAATACAGCAAGGAGGTTTTTGTTTTAATATACAGGGTGTCTCTAAAAGGTGCGGAAAATAAGCTACCACAGATTTCTGAGGCTAAAATATGACGATTTAACTCAACTTACCTTAGTCCAAAAGTAGATGATTTCAAAGATACAGGATGTTAAAAATTTATTCTGGTTTCAGTTTTTTGTAATTAATTTTTCTAATAGTACTTTTAGAGTATGAACGACACCCTGTATAATTTTCATCGCCAGGAAAAGAAGATAAAAACATATATATTTTAAAGCCCAATTTGGGTGAGATTCCCTAAGAGGACGCCACTGAATCTTTTTTTTTTGTAACTTTCATAGTACTTTATGTAATGAAATATATTTTAAAATGCTATGATAAATACTAGTAAGGACTAATATGCCGTCCTAAGCCAAAAATACGCATCTCAATGTATTTTCGATTTATATGTTATGGCTTTAACACCCTGTATAATATAGAAACTAAAATAATATTTTTGGATAGCTTACATCCTTTGCTAAGAAAAGTAACTTCTTTTCGATATCGCTAAATTCATGCGTCTTCGAGAAAAACAATTTTTTGCTTAAACATGGTTGTCTTTAGGTGACGGTTCGTAAGTCAACCATGATTTTAGGTTTTTACGGTTTTCATTCCGTAACGCGATTTTTAACCTTTGATTTGATATACGCGCATTTAGTGTGACGTCACACGACGTTGGCGTTTGTCTAACCCTAAAGAACATACCTATTAGAGGCAGTTTTGCTGCTTAGCTGTACAAACAATCACATGCTTAAAAAGAAATAAACTTTAGCTCTGCATAATCATACTGGTCAGCAGAACCAAAAGCAATAGATTATACTCTTGTTATATTTCTTTCTCACGCGCTTTTTACACTGCCGTAAAGGCTGACTCTGGAGGTATATTTTTAAGGCTTTGTATGGAATGCAAACAAGCTATCCAAACAAAGGTTTTTATGGAAAATATACTATATTTTTCAAATTTGTTATATTAGTGGCACTATTTAAGATATTTTATACTAGTTTTATTAAAATGGATTACGAGGAACCTTTCAGCATTAATATCATGGATTGAAGTTCGTAAAAATTATACTTTTGTTCATAGTTAGGTTAGGTGAATGAATATACACTACTCACAAACACTTTAAAATACACAAAAAACTCACACAAATCGCGTTATTTTGACTTTCAGCACGAATTTCCATAATAAAAATCTATTGTTTAAATTCCTTGCCTGCGTCGTGACGTCAGAACTAAATGCGCGTATTACCAGTCAAACCGCTCATTACCAAAGGAGTAACTTGGTTCAAGGGCACTCACATCCTGTGTGTTACCTAAACACACCTAATTGCAAATATGGGTATTTAATGATGATATGGCCCCCCTCGGAAAGTTGATATGACCGCCCCTGACTTGATTCAGATATGGAACACCGACTTAATAATTTTGTTTTTTGGTTCGACATAGGCTCCCTCTAATCTTAACGTACGTTTCCACCAAAGCACCAAGTAAGTGTAAGGGTTATTTCGCCCTTGGCTATCTAGTTAATACAAATGTTTTAAAGGAATACTATTTCAAGAAGTTTAACTAAAATGTATCATTTAAAAAAATATGTCACACGTACAAGTACTACAAAAGTTATTTAAGAAAAAGCGATTTTCAGCGGCTTCTTTTAAGGGCAAATATTTCTGTAAAGAGGGGCTTTATCTATAAAAAAATACGAATTTGACATATTCTTTTATGTGTTCTATGTAAATCTAAGAGACAGTGCACATATTTTGGATCACTCTGTATATACGTCATGTTCAAAACGTTTAATACAAAATTGTTGTCCATACGTGGAAAGGAGTCGGTCTAAAGCAACAAAAAAGAGAACCCAATGCGTAATCCTATCCAGAATGTTTACATGCAGCCATTGTTTGTCTAATATTTATCTGCTAATGTTCCACACACTAAAAGGTAATTTGCACCTATTAGGTTTTTTAAGATTTCGGTTTCATAGTTTACTTAAACAATACGACTTACATTTTTAGTTCCTATGAATATTGCGAAGGGTCCTGAAGTATCTAGAATCGTTTATTTGGTTTTGGTACTAAAAAAGTCGAGTTGATTCTAGATGCTCCTTTGTACTTTAAATGTTGTACTGTTACGAGCAAAAGACATGTTATTTACAATTGTTTTTAAATTTTTCTGTTGCAAAATATATAGGATGAAACTAAATCTTTTTGTTGCTGGTTTTCACTAAGTCAAAAATTATACTTAACATTTAAAACAATACTAAAATGAAATTTAACGAAATTAAAGTGCTGATAATAAGGAAAATCAATTATTACTATGACCAATTACAAATATAATAATTTTAAACAGATTACTTAAAATATTATTTAAAAAGAAACGTTACGTTAACCATGTTTTAATTTTTAAAAAGTCCTCTTAAGAGTAGTTTCAAAGCCATAGAAGTACAAAATTTTAGTATTATTAAAATGGTTAATAATGATTTAATAATATTTTAACCTACTTTTCCTTTGACAACTTAAGTTAATGCAGCTCTAACAGTATTTTTATTAATGCAGGTATTATGATGAATAACCACAGCCCGCCTTCAAGCACACCTTTGGAACCATGCAGAGTGATACCATATATGAACGTACCAGCTCTAAGAGGACTGACACTTGCTCCTGGTTCTGTAGGTCTATCAAACTACGAGAGGCTCTCGTCAGCTTCATTTTCCCAGCAGGGTGCAGCCTTTTCTGCTATCAACTCTGCCTTTATAACTGCGGCACATCAGGTACTACACGTTTTTTATATATATATATATATATATATATATATATATATATATATATATATATAAACTGTTTTTATTTGCAAGTGTGAAAACCTTCCGTCTACAAAGATGTTTTAACTAAATATAAATTAAAAGCTTAGGCGATTAAAATGTTTTTTTTTTTAACATAGCTTCTAAACAAACAAAACTTACTTAAGTATAATGACGTGATATTGTGTTTAATATTTCACAACCATTTTATATTATTTATAATAAAAATGGTGGATACTTTATAATAAAATGGCTTTTTAATGTTTTATACTTTTATAAAGTATACGCCTACAATTTTTTCGCCTGGTAAGACCGGCTTATACAGAATTAAAGAAATGAGTAAAACCTCAATGCTCAAAAAACAATATATTTTAATCAAAAATTAATTTTGAAAAGATCTCGAACTGCGTTCACTACCTAGTATTATTTAATAGACTTTAAAATCAAAGCATAAATGTTTTTTAAAAATATTAATATTTAGTTCATAAAAAGTACTATATCACCTTTTCTATTAAACGCACCTAAATCTTACATCGGTGAATTATGCAGGGAATGTTTAATGATCGGGAATCTTTAAAACTTGGTCTAGCACAACTATAGTACAAACCAAAGGTGAAAACCTTATTCAGAGAGAAACTAGTTACCAAAAATCCCAACCCGACCTAAAAATTTTTTAAAGCTCCCCTGCGCCCTAGGCTGTAGCCTAGTCAGCCTAATGGTTAGTACGGCACTGACTCGGTATTCTGAATCGTATTCAGAATACATTTGGGTGGTTGTGGTTTGCGGTATTCGAATACCGGAATGTCAAAGCCAGGATTTGAAGTACCTACCTACTCAAATACACAATAGCAGGATTTGAATTCAGTTTTTTATTGAGAAAAAAGTGACAACAAAGAAATATTGTACTTGTTTTAGTCAAGGACCTTTTTTTGCTTTTAAAAACATTGAGGGATCATTTTTTTTTACTCCTGCAAGACAATTTTGTCAGATTCTTTTCTATAGGGGTAAGAATCCTTTTGTTTTTAGTATGTATGAATACCCAATCCTGGCATTTCCGATACAGCGGTAATCAAATACTTTTTTTCTTGATATGCGAATACAGGATTTCAGTAGTCGACCCAACTGTGGTACAAACTATAGGCCAACAAGAAGCTCACGCTCACATATTTGCTTCTACTAATTTGTCATTGAAATATATATCTTGGTGATACAAAAACTGACAACTAAAAACAAGAGTTTTAGCGTTGGGTTTGACGGATTATAAAAAATACAAAAATTAAAGCTGTTCATTTCTGACCTAATTAAATCGACATTGCCGCCATTTAAGTTGCGTCACCGCGATAAAACATTTTTATCCTACAATATTTTTTTTATATAACACGTAATTTTACTGCTTATAAATATGGTGAAAGTACAGCCCATTTGTCATTTTTTTAATAAAATTTGATTAAAAATATATTTTTTTGATGCGTAAGGTTTTCCTCTAAACCGGTTTATTAAAACTATTGTCTTGTTAAAATGCATTTCTCTGTTAAACTTTTATTTTTTTGTCTGATTTGGACCTTTTAATAATAAAGCTTAAAAATTATATTAAAATTGAATTAACACAACCAGCTTTATTTTGTAGCTGGGGATTGCTAAATCAAAAATACTTATAAAAAGCTAAACCCTTTGGCCCCTTTTTTTTAGGTTAATTAACATTTTTTGGTGCTCCATAGACCTGGTTTATACACAGTGACCGGCATAGTTGGTGATCCTAATGAATATGGAAAACTGATTTATTTATAATGTATCAAAATATATTATTTTTGCGTATCTTTAAACTTAGAATACATTAATTAAAGTTTGAAAAACTCTTACCATAGGTATGCTACCTATGTAGGTGTAAATGAACAAAATATAGCATAAGAAAAAAACACCTTTATTTTTAAATTTGGCAAATGAATTTTTTTAGCTTATCCCGTACAGTGAAAAGATCAAACCAATTAAACTATTGTAGAAAATCTTGACTTTGCGTCTTTTTAAATAATATAATAAATTATGAAAAAAAATTGTTAAATGGTTTTATTGTACTAAAAGCTAAAAAATAATTCGGTAGGTCATATCTACCAGATCGCACCAATCTTTTCATTAATCTGGTGTATTGATGAGACAAATAATAAAACAGTTGTACCCTGATAATGCAAAATTTCCAAAATCGCCCTGTTATACAAAGGGTACCTGATAATGCAAAATTTCCAAAATCGCCCTGTAGCTCAGACACTAAGATGGCTATGATGGCTTTATTGATGACATTTTTGTTTCACAAAAAAGTAGCTAAGGTTCTGCGAAACCGCAATGTTCGATCTTTAATAATAACTAAGATACCCCGCTGTTGCAACCAAAATGGGACGCCCTTTACATGGTAGTAGGGAAGACGACCCGATGATCCTGACATTGGACATAGTTCTGTCAAAAGATGAAACACTTTTAAATAACAGGGCTTGCTAAATATAACTTAAAAATAAAGTGACGGCATTCTACATGGTAGAAGACCCAAAATGGAGGATTAGTTATTTTTAATGCACTCCTACAATGTGGGTATTAAATAAAAGGGTTTGCTTAGAGTAACTGGAAAAATGAAAGTAAATCCCTATAAATCTTATATGGCTATAACTAAGTTTCTTATGTTTTCCTACAATGTACAGTGTGGGCCAAATTAAACTTGTACACTTTTTAACTTATAATAACTTTTTATCTGTTGCGCCCATGTTTTTCATTTTTAAGGGGCTAATAGGTAGATATGTTTTATCAATTTTTGCCAATTTTATTTTAATAGATTTAAACAGGGCTGGACTTACGGGACTTTTTCAAAATGATGCATTAAACTTCGTTGCAAAAATTTATCTACAATTAGGGTAATACGTTTATTTTTATTTAATTTACTGTTAAGTTTGGTGAGCATTCAACTCAGTAGCCACGGCAACCTCACATTTTTTATTTTTTCAAGGACACTAAAAAAGTATTTTTTTAAAATCGAGAGAAATGCATGCTTTATGGAAAGCATTATTTTGATGTTGCAAGACATTTTGAAACCGCGCCGTAAAGCAGGTAGGCGAGGCCCAAGGGAAGATAAACTTTTAATAGGGAGCGCTCGATTTTTATATTTGTCCGAAAATATAGGTTATGTTTGTGACGTCACCTTTTTGCCATAATATTTTTTTTATCTGACAAAGTAAACCAATACTTGTATACCATAAAATAAAAATCACTAAAAAAACATAAAAAAATTGTATCTTACCCTTAATAACGATTTAAACGTAAGGTCAGTGACTCCTGTTTACAGGTTTTAAAATTCTCTGTAAATGCAGTACTAATAACTACTCAATTTAACTATAAACAGTAAAAACTAAACATATTATAAAAGTCCAATGACTAAAAAGCAAAGACTTACGGAAAAATATTACGTCATAAAATTTAGCGAACATAGGCTTAAATGGGATCGAGCGCTCTTTATTAAAAAATTTATTTTTTTGGGAGAGCCCCAGGTAGGTACGGCGCGACAGGGTAATAATAAAAATATATAAAATAACAATAAATGCGCGAATATTATTATTATGTTGCTAAGTATTGGTTAGGAGTTCTACATAAGTAGTGGATCTTTTTAAATAAAATTCAACGTGCCAGGAGCCACGGTCAGGTTAGTTTTGGTCAGCAACGTCTTTTTTTAATTGTGTCTATTCATAAATATGTTATTAGAAAAAATGCGTTTCAGTGCTTAATTTTATCGTAGCCGATGATGCATAGGCCGCACAAAATGTTTAAATTTTACCATTCAATAATAACATAATATAAGCACTCTAGAGGAATGTTTGCCTATTTGTGCTATCTATGTCTATTAAAATAAATAAATTAATTAATGATTTTGGTTTTTTATTTCGACCCTTCGACCGTAGGCCGTATTTATTTGGTATCGATTAGTCCTGTAAGATAAAAACGGACCTTTGGGTCTGGTGTCGAAAAATACCATGAAATTTTAGTCACTACCTGCTTGGTGTCGAAATGTCTTCCGCCCATATCTACATATTAGCCCTTTAAAAATAAAAATGATAGGCGCAACAGATAAGAAGTAAATAATAGTTAAAAAGTGTGTAAGTTTAATTTGGCCCACCCTATAAATTGCGTTGCTCCAATCAATCAAAATTTTTGATGGACTGGAGATGCAAATGTCTGATTGTATTACAGCCACACTGTTAGAAATTAATCAGCAAACGACTTTACGACAATGACGCGTTTAATGAGAAGAACATACTAAGACACCTTTCCAAGAAATAACTAAAAAGTAAAAAAATTAATTAAAAATAGATAAATTAAAAGTAAAAAAAATCATTTTAATAACAAGTTCTTCCTAAAATTCACTAAAAATTAAAAAAATAAACTTTTCCTTTCCAACACATTAAATCAAATCAAATCAAATCCATTTATTGTCTAACAGGTAAATCCCAATAAAAAGACAATATTTCACATTTAACGCCATTACAAAATTTATATGATATCAAAGCTAGTCGCGTAATTTAAGTACTTGTATTTACTTAGATTAAAAATAATAAAAATTAAAATCAATAAGATCAAGTTATTTACTTTATTTATTTATCCACGCAGGTAAATCTCTCGACACGCTTTTTATATCATATAAATTGTGTAATAACGTTATATGTTGATGTAAAAGTTTAAAAGAAAAGTTTATTCAATCTTTTTCGTGAACTTTAATAAAAGCTTGTTTTTAACATGTTTTTTTACTTTTAATTTATTATTTATGCATATCATTTAAACAATATTGTGTGCTCATTTTAAAAATAAAGGTAGTTTATGCTTAACCAATATTTGTTTACTTGCAATAATTACCTTGTATATGCTAAGAGTCATTCAAACTTTGATCATTTTATTCTAAATATGAGGATATGTTGAAACTCTTACCGAGAATAAAGTTTTTTCAGAAGTAAAGATTTCATCAATTATGCCAGACACTGCAGTACCTAAATACGCTAAACGTTTAAAAAAAAAAATTAATACCTTTTCAGTATGCTGCCGCAGTTGCCGTAGGAAACAATCCATCAAGTATACTGTGTCCACAGTACCCTTTAGAATTTGCAGCATTGGCAGTTGCTCATAAAAACTCCAGTATTGCAGATTTAAGACTAAAAGCAAGAAAGCACGCAGAAGCTTTAGGACTTTCTTCAGCGAGAAAAACCTCAAAACTAATTCTTGAGTTAATTATTTTTTTATTTTAGGGTTCTTTTTTCTTTCTATAAACAACTTTTTTATTATTGTTAATATTTTTCTGTGATATTTTAATTAATTTATTGTGAATTTATAACAAAGACTGAAGATATAACAAAAACCTTTTATTATACAGGGTGGCCTAACTCTATATATACCCAAAATAACAAAATTTACAAAAATAAACTTAAAATAAAAAAATGTTTTTTCGTATACAACATTTTCATTGACAGTACTAGTTAATATACAAGGTGTCTCAAAAACATAATTTTTATTGCTTGGTAGGTTTTTTTAATGGAAATCCCCGTACATTTTAACAACAGTTAAGTTTGTATTAAATTCTACATCAAAAATTTATAATACACTATATGTCAATAATTACTGGTTTTTGAGATATCAGCAGTATGCTAATTTAGTTATTACCGATTAAAAGTGAAGAAAGAAAATAATATTTTGCTTCTAATTATTTTTAAAATAATTCCGCCACTCTTAGAATGACAAATATTATAATAACATGTAAGGAATTACTTTTCACTGTAAAAACTGCTAATAGGTATATCAACAATTTAGTTTATTTTAGACACATGTTCACTTAATTGCACTAAAAAACAACAACACGTCAATTATGGCTGGTTTTTAGGTTAAGAAAGTAAACGTGTAGCTAAATAATAACAGTGACAGAATTATTTAAAAATAATTAAAACCAAAATTTTTTTTTCTTTACTTTTAATCCTTCATGAGCATATCAGCATACTGTTGATATCTTAAAAACCAGTAATAATTGACGTATGGTGGGTTATACATTTTGCTGTAGAATTGAATACAGACTTAAAATTTGTTAAAATATACAGGGTGTTTCATTTAATTAGCGTACTTGACAATAAAAATTCTATTTTTGAGACACCTTGTATAATAACTGGTACTATCAATTAAGAGAGTGTATGCAATGGAACATATCTTATCTTAAGATCATTTTTGTATCTTGTACAAGGGCGAAGTTATTTCGTGTATAAATAGAGTTGGGACACCCTGTATAGGGGATTTATAAGTCACAAAACAATATCATTATTTATCACGAGTATATAAAGATATTTTTCCCGGCTTAAAAATCTTCATGAGGTTAAAAGTATGTCTTTAATTTATCAGGTTTTCAATTCGGTTTGTGTATATTATTTATTTGCATGTGCTTTATGCGATGCACTGACAAATACATTAATTTAAATATTTTTAAAAGGTAATACAAACTTGATTCTTATTACTAATTTAAAATTTTAAAACCCTGCGCTAAAACTGTATATAAAACTTTTCTTTGTACCTTTAAAAATGTGTCAAACTATTTGAATAAAAAATGACATATGTCAAAATAACAAGTTTTTTTATTTATATATATATTTTTTTACAGTTTAAAGCAATAATAAAAATCAGTTAAAACAATATCACTGTCATATGTATTGTTTAAAAAAAAACAGAGATATTCAAAGGGTGTATTTAGTGACGTAGCTACTATGGACCATTGCCCCCGGCCCCCAAGATTAGGGCGCCCATCTGTCTGAGTTAATTCTTGAACTGTGGTCTGTCTTGTTGGAATTTGAATGCGGTACAAAAATATCATTTGTATTTTTTTAGAAGATGCTAATGATTACTTTTTGTTGGGGCTATACTTTTTTGTCCATGGCCTTTGTTTATCAAGCTACGCCACTTGGTGTACTTAAGTTGCTAAACACTGAAAAGTTACTTACAAAATTAATTATACGGTCAAGTTGCTGGACAAAGATGTACAAATTGCTAAAAAAACATTGTTGAGTTCCTAGACGGTAAAAATCACAACGTCCTATGCAATAAGTTTTATATCTTATAAAACGAATGCTATATAAGTACCATTTTTTCTGTTTTGCTTTATTTTGTAGTTTAAACCCTTTTATTGTAATTAATAACATACACGTCTTAATTATACCAAAATAATATGGCAGGCTGCTCTCAAATTTCAACTCTTATTATTAAAAATTCTCTTAGTCTTGTCGTAATGGTCAACCTCAAAAAATAAAAAAGTGTTGCACGATGGTTAGTTGGTTAGATAGAGTTAACCAACCAAAAACTAATCACTACTAAAAAAAAGTAAAAAATAATTCATTACTCCCCCTTACTTATTAAACATCCCTTATAATATCCCACGTCCCCGAAACTTACCATTGCACGGTCAATATTATTGTGTCAATATTGGATATTTATCAATTTAATAAAAGTGTAGAAAGCCTATTGGATTTTTGATTTTTTTTATACTTTTTTACTCTGTCATACCTACAGGGTGGATTCTTACCCTAGGTAAGGTATAGGTGAACATTACAATTGATAGTTAAGTTTTTTTGCTGTTGTGGCAGTTAATATCGTGTTTGTTAAATAATTTATTAAATACATGCAATAAAAAATACAAGAAGAATTAGTCTACAATTTGTGCTAAGTGTTTTTTGTGGTTGTCATTATGGATTCGTGCAAAGTCGGATTTGTTATGCCTGCAGTTTAAGTGTAAATATTCAAGAACTTACGTTTTGTTACTTTATTAATTAAAATTACGCGGAACGTTAGCTGGTAATTACTCTTTGTTTTATCCAATTTTGTTTTTAACTCTTTAAGATTACGAACCGTGTAGAAATAAGCCACTTTAGTTAAACATCCAGTATAGCACTTTAAATGGCAAAAAATAATTATCGTTTTTAAGATGCGATTTATACTAGCAGATCCCGGTTCATTCGCAGTTCGATCTCAGTCCGATAAAATATTCTTACGTGCCTGTTCATACTATCGATACTGATTTTTAAGGCACGATTTATACTGTTGGTACAATCCCGGTGTTCATACTAGCGATACGCATTCGGTTCATTCCCGGTCCGATACACGTTTGCCTCCCACTCCCTCTCACTGTACAGGTCTACTTCGGTGTTTTTTCAGAACGTAATGCTTAAAATATTCTTTGGAATGTATTGGTATCGGAATAAAACCAGACTGAGACTGGAGCGGTATCGATAGTATGAACAGGCTCATTTATTTTGCACGTGAGAATATTTTATCGGACCGAGATCGAACTGAGAACGAACCCGGATTGTACCTACCGCAAGTATAAATCGCGCCTAAGTAGTACTTGCAGAGTTTTAAAATTTAAAATAAAGGGTCAAGTTTTTTTAACTACTGTATTTATAAAATCAAACTACAACATTTAAATTATTTAAACTGCCGAGTATTTTGCTTGACGTAAACTTTAGTACTGAATACCTTAGTTTTAATAGGGACTAATTGAAATGTAAAATAATTTCTTTTTAAAACAAAAATTTTAAAGGGTATTTGGGAAGTCAATTTAGTTAAAAACACGGGTACACAGAGATTGAGAATTGCAATTAGTTTCTCCTGATAAAAAATGATAATACAATAACCTAATTGTATAAAGCAGAAAATGTGAACTAATTGAATTAGAAAAAAAACGTGGAAGTAGTCCCTTGTGTTTGTTTTAAAATCACAAATCAAAGTTTTATTTGACTGACCCTTGTTTGTAAAGCCACAGCGTGCCACTAATTTCATTATGTCCAATCAACAAGAGCAAGACAGCCTAATCATTTCTGACACTACAAACGCGGGGGCTCTAACTTAATAAATCTTAAACCAATAATACAACAACACTGTCAAATCTTGTATTACCAGCGATATTAGAGATATCTTCGAATGTTTCTCTTTACACAGAGTTTTATTTCTGATATCCAGGTAAAACTCTGTCGATAGTAATTTGGGGCAATGCTAGCAAATGTTTCTCAGTTTTGGACATGTTGCTCCACATTTTTGTACAATTTATTAATACTGACCGAGGGCAAATGAAAGGTTAAATTTGTTCAATCGATCATAAGAAAAATCTTTATTGTTAGTTTTTTAAGAAAATAATTTTAAAATCAACTGGCTAGTTAGCAATTTTGCTAAAAATACTTATAGTGTAGTCAACAAGTTTAAAAACGCGTAAAATAGAAAAAACGCACCTAAAAATATGTGCTCATTCGATTCAGAATGACGATGACGTCTAGAAAAAATGTTTTTTTTTGCGTGTGTTATTAACAAGAAAAAAAATTAAAAAGGTGTTTAGTTTTTGTTAATAACTTTAAAAATAATGACATTTAGGAAATTTTGGAAAAGATCCTAAAAGAGGAGGAAATTTCCAATAAAAAAGTTTCAACTGCCGAAACTATCTCTCCATTATTTTTTTTTAACGCTGAAAATAAGGCTCCGTGAGGTCGTTACGGTATAGGCACGCCGCCGCCGTCTAAAAAATATCACTTAAAATATTTTTATAGTAATTAATAACAATTTAAAAATTTGAAAAATATATCGCAAAATCTAAACACTTAAACGCACAAAAACCCAAGTGAAAAAATTACGATTTTTTAAAAAGTTACCCCATAGTTAATTAAGAGTTTAAATAATTAATTTATATTTTTTTCTCTTCGTGAAGCTCTTCTTTTTAGGTACTTAATAAAGTTAACAAAAAACTGTATTTCAAAAAATGTTATTAAAAAACAATTGTAAATATCTTATTATTGCTATTTTTGCATCTAATATGGGTATTAATATAACTTTATTAAGTATCTAAATAAAAAGAGCTCCACAAAAAAAAATAATTATTTAAACTTTTATGCGGTAATTTATAAAAACAGATATCGGAAAAAAATTTGTCCAATAGAACGGGGTAACTTTTTAAAAATTGACATGTTTTTTACGGAGGCATTTTTATTTCAGTGTCTAGATAATAATACTACTACTACTGCTTGTACTTTTATTTAAATTTTTAAATCGGTATTTAAGTAATACTATAAAGAAAATACTTTAAGTGATATACCGGCTTTTTAAATGGCGCGCCTATGACTTAACAACATCGCGGATCCCCATTTTTTGCGTTAATTTTTTTAATAAATAATGGCAAGAGTTGACACCTTTTTATTTGAAATTTCATCTTCTTTTAGCATCTTTTTTTTAGAATTCCTTATCATTATTTTTTAAGTTATTTCCAAAAACCAAATACTTTTTTCTTTCTTATTTTGTTAATACCAATAGCATGCTAATAAGCAGTTAAAAACATTTTTCTAGACGATATTCTGAATCGCATGAGCTATCGCACACATTTTTAGAAGGTTTATTAATACGCTTTTAAATTTGTTGACTAGACTATTACAGATTTTAAAGCATCTTGATTGCGAATTTAACAACCAATATGTGTGGACATCTTTAAATACTCCCATCCGGATTTACCAGGAGTGCGCAAAATACGTTACTTTCCCAGCAGCAAGCTGACGTCATTTTTGGTTATTTTTTGTCGTAAGACGTCATTAGACCAAATTGTTTTTGACTTCGTGGAAGTGACGTCTTTTTGACGTTATTTTTTCGTCATATTAGCTCATAAAAATCCAAAGACGTCATGTCTGGAAAACCAGCCAGAAAAATTTTTGTGACTATATATGATTCGTGTCAGAATCCAACCGAAATATCATATGACAGGAAAAATAAGACCAATAATTTTAGTTGTCATCACGTGACATAACACATCCATCCAACACCATCTTTATGGAAAGCCCATTAACTATCAGGTATGTTTACTCCATAATTAGAAATATAATTTTATTAAATAAAATATTGTATCATTTTAGCTTTTGAAAAAAGTATAGACGTCATTTCAACTGACTTAGGAAGGTCATTTTAACGTCATTTTGTCGTCATCTTATGACGTCTTTGCTGAGCAATAATGACTAACAAAACGTCAATAGGACGTCAGCTTGCTGCTAGGGTTATAGCAAATGTGAATGTGGCAACATCGCTCTTCGGTAGATTTGAAATTATTTTTTCCTCCCATATTATTAAAATACTCAATTATTTTGCAGAAAAAATATCTCAAAAAATAAAAAAATGCTTTTTTTTACCTTTGGACTAACATACCGTGCGGATGTTTCAAACGAGGTAAGAGGCAGTTTTTTTAACACGGGCCTTAAAGATTTGGGAAGATATGGAAGACTTACGCTGAAAGCAGGTTCCACATTTTATGAATAAAAGCAGAACGAAGTTCGGGGCGTTTCCAGGTGCATCGTAAAAGAATGCATATGTGTGGCACTACGAGTTTCTTACTGGAAGCTGCAAAGTGGAGGAATAAAAACTGGACAATTTCTCGCTGCACAAGCCATGGAAGTACCTATAAAAAGCGATAGATCCCCAACACCCCAACGTTGGAAAAGGGAAGAAAACCTTTCAGTAATAAGGTATAAGTAATACTAAGGATTAAGGGGGACACCATTCTCCAAAAATAAAAATAATATTCCAGAGAGAGTCGAATTTGAGATATATGAATAGGGTTGGCATCAATTCTTTATCCAATCTCGGGACCAGGGCCGTGCCTGGGTATATGGCCGCCTGCGTGCCAGTCTGTATGGCCGCCCCCAAGATAACATTAAAAAAACTACTTTAATTTTTAATGTTTATTATTATACACAGGGCATCAAACCGGGAAAAAATCAGTTTTTGGTTAACCGAAATCGAGAACGAAAAAATATTGGTTTTGTTTCCAAAACCGGTTTCTAAAAGAAAAACCGGCTAAAAACCGGTTTTATGAGATTTATATGTTTGGATGAAATTTAAGAAAAAACATGCACAAAATAAACATTTTTTTATTTAAAATTTAAACAAAAATAATAACATGAAAAAATTATGGTATTGGTTTTATAATCACAGAAAAAATTATCAAACATAAAGAACAAGGAATAACCCTTAAATCTATACTAACATATTAGGATAACAAAGCTCAGTGGCCAATGGCAGATCTGGGCTGACTTGCAACTTGGGAGGTATACAAAATAGAATTAATTTACTTACTTTAATAATAACATGAAAAAAAGTAATTATGGTATTGGTATTATAATCACAGACAAAATTATCAAACATAAAGAACATAGGAATACGATAATTTAAAATCCTAGGTGTCGCTCAGTGACAATTTAAAATTATTTGATTTTAAAAATCAAATCTTACGTATTATTTATTGATATTGAAAATAGTAAAGGTTTTTGGTTAATTAACCGGTTTCATAAAATTATTTCGGTTAGGTTACTGGTTAATTAGGGAAATCTTTCAATCTTTCAATTATCGCGATTGAAAGTGAAATTGCTGAATCTTCACGAAGCAATTATTAAATAAAGTACATATTAAAAGTTAATCCTACGGGATTTTTTACTGACAAAATCGTCAATTGCTTCGGTACAACAAAATATTCTAAAGGATCTCGATACACTACTGCGCGAACGCGATGAAACTCGGCGAAAACTCTGGCATGGGACGGGTGGTAAGAGGCAGCCTACTAACGAATTACACCGGGCAACTTTACGTGAGAGAGCTAGATGCGGCACACTGTTCTGGTCCAAGCCGGGTCCGTAAAAAGGCCACGGCAACCCTGAGAGCGGAGACGGAGTCCACCCGTGATGGGCAACCGCCGCACCCATTACATACAATGACCTAATCAGTTTTTATACATTTCTTATTTCTGAGAAACTCTTTTAGATAGATTTGATTAGAGAAACTGTTTTTAGTTCGTATCTTAATGAAAACAAACCGATTGTATTTTTGCCCAGTAAACAACTTGTAACGATTTGGCCGCCTCTTAATTTCGGCCGCCTGCGTGCGGTGCACACAATGAACGCCCGTCAGGCACGGCCCTGCTCGGGACACTTTGATTCTTGGGATTTATAGGTTTGGCGGAGCGGGGGGCACTATTTAAACCTTAAGTTTTTTGGAAAAAATCTAAAGCAAACTATATAAAAATTATACAGGGTGTTTCCTAATTACGGTAAGAATATTTAAGGGCGTATTCCTGAGCCAATTTTATAAAAAAGTTCATATAAACATCCGGGAATGCTTTGTTTTTCAGATACAGGGTGTTTAAAAAGAAAATCTGGTTTTTAATAATATATTAAATATATTCCTTATCTGATTTTAATAAAATTTGACTGTGATATTTGTCGAAGTGGGTAGTTAATTTAGCTCTAAATTAATTTTATTTATTAAGGCCAGTGGTGGCGTGGGACGCATCTCAATTAATAATTTTAACAAAAAATGTAGGCCACTGACTTTTTGCAAATTTAATATTTTTTCCGGATGAAACGTTTTATAAATAGATTTAAAAAATAAATTTAGTGAATTGTAAAAATTTCCAAAAACAAGTTCCAACTCCCGAAATTCTTCAAACTTCTAAATCGTTCGGTATACTTTTATGAAACTTGCATCGATAATTGATGACCAAAGTCACCATTTCTTAACATATCAATGACAGCTCTAAATGTCAAGGTGAGAGCTGGTTGCCATATTGCGAAAAAAATGGAGAGGGAAGACATGTGCTACATCAATTTAGAGCTCTTAGCGAGTAACATATAACCCTAGAATATAAAGTCAATATCTTTCCTTACTATAAAATGGCGGTACTTTAAAAATTGCCTAATATCTGATTTAGACGGCCATATTTTCGGAAGGAAGAAAGTTAGATGTAAAGTGCGTCCATGTAACTTGTCCACATTTTAATGTCTATAACTTTTTTTATTCTTAACTTAAAAAAGATTTAAAAACCAACCTGTACAGTGAATTATTAAGTTTCACATTATACCACCATTAAAAGGTCTTTTAAAGAACTTTACAAAAATACCACATTTGATATATCTATCTTTATTACTTTGGGAAATATGACCATTTAAATCTAAAAATATTATATGTTATTTCCACTATACCTACCTTACCTACCTACAGGACTAAGCTTAGACTGTAGATATAATGGAAATTATATCTGTTATTTTTTTGAATTTAAATGGTCATATTTCAAAAACTATTCAAGATATACATATCAAATATGTATTTTTGTAAGGCTCTTTAAAAGACCTTTTTAATAGTGGTATAATATACAGGGTGTCCTATTTAAAAAAGTAAGTCATGTCAATATATTCTGTGAATGAAAATTGTTTTGTGTAATCTTCATAACAGAAAAAAAACTTGAAAATTCACTGTACCAGTCGGTTTTTGGATCATTTTTTAAGTTAAGAATAAAAACGTTATAGATAGATTTAAAATGTTTTTTAATGAAACACCCTAAATATTATCACCATTAAAAAGATAGAAAAATAGATTAAAAAGAGCAAAATCACGTCAACTGGACCCCCCAATTCCCTCTTGATAATTAAATTCAGGTATGGGTATTTTTTCTTTAAGTATTCACTCTGAACAATTAATCCCTGAAACAGTTTTTGAAAATTTTTATTTTAACAACAATTTTTTTTTAATGAAAATTGTTCTGAATTTTTGTTAAAAAAATTTTAATTAAAAAGCTATAAGAGATATTTAAATGAAAATTTCAGGGTTTACAGCTTAATATGTGTACTTTAATAGAATGTATAAAAGTTTAAATTATTTTTTTAATTTCATATTGTTAATTAACTTTTAAGTTAACAAATGAAAATTTCAAAGACTTCTCCCTCAAAAATGAAATTTTTTTTTCTCGGTATTATGCACTAAACATTAAAGTAACAGATTCCGCAAAAAATTTGACTGCTCGCGATTAGATTTTTATTTATTATTTTTTTATTTAAACAAATTACATAAATTATATAAATAAAATATCTTTTTATTATTAGAAAAATGGAAAAATTAGATATGTTATTAAATCACAAATCTGTCTGGATTACTTATTGTTTTCTTAAAACTTTATTTATTTTAAAATTAACGTCTTTGGCAAATATCTTACATTTGAGTGATGAAGTATCTAAAGCTTTATAATAATGATACTGACGGGTATTTTTAATCGTGACAGATTGATCATACCGTGGTTTATATTCTTTTTCATGAGAATCATGATCTGCTTGAAAGCAAAAACCAAAATAAACTTTTTTGAATGCGCTTTCAGCCCATTCAAACAATGAAAGCGTATTAATAATATGTTTATCATTGTCTCGCTGAAGACTTGCACGATATGCTTGTCTTTTGACGCTCCCTGCCAAACCATCACATGCTCCTTTCCCGTGAGATGTAGCATAGAAGTTCCACTCCGCGTCAACGTTGAAATCGTTTTTGTGGTTAATTAAATTTCCAAAATTATATTTATTTTTGTACTGAGAAGCAGCTCCGTCCGAAAAGTAGCAAATTTTTTAAATTTTGTCTGCCCCGAACTTATTTTTCAAGAACTCTATCAATTTAAAATTAAAAAGATGAACTGAACTCGCGTCGTGACTAACTTTTTCCGAAATTATAACATAGTTTTCATGTTTCATCTCTTCATTTTCTTTATAGTACACGACGTAAGGGTGAATTGTGGCCTGGGTGTTTGTCCAATGATGAGACTGGATTGCGTCTTATACAAAAAAGTATAATTTTCTGAAAAATCAAGACAGACAATAATTCTCCATCCTCAGTAGATTCTTTCTTGTCAACAAAATATGGAGCTTGAGATCTTGCCAGAAAATCATGTCTTAATAATTCGGGCCATTTTTGATTCAAATCATTAAAAAATCTTCTTTGCTTTTCTTTTCTTCAACTATTTCCGTCCTGTAAATTTTAAACATAATAATTACTTACAAAATCAAAATATTTATTAAACAACGAAAAAACAAATACTTAAACTTGAACTTTTCCTTACCTATCGGTACTTTTCCATTGGCTGTATGTAATTTGACTAATTTCATTATTATCAAGCAGTAGTTTTAATTTGTTTATAACACTATCAGTTCCTGGGCATTTAGTACAATTCGAAAAATAGCATAATGACGTTGATTCTTGGCAAACAGAGCTCTTGATGAATTCATTCGAACTTTCTGATAAAATAATTCCTCTTTTTCTTCAGTTCATTTTTAAACCATTTAACTGTAATTTGACATTCTGATGAATTTTACACACGCATACATTATGAGTCCCACTCTTCCCAGCAGATATACATTCACGTGGACGAAGATTTTGAAATTTTGTCAGTCCAATCTTTTCATCAGGAAAAGCTTCAGTGAATTTCTTATGCAATTCATGAATATTATATAACAATAATCGTTTTTGTTTATGAACTTTATTCCCGTTTTCTGTCACCGATACATAATCTTTAATCCCAGGCATTACGCGACTGATATCATCAGACAAATAAAAAGCTTTAATGCGCTCGATTGTTTCGTTCCTTAAAGTTTTTCCCGTTTTGGTTGTGGGGTGTGATGCGAATCCTTTTTCTTCTCTGATTTTTTTGGCCTTTCTAACCATTCGTTTAGAGACTTTATATTCTCTTCTTATCATTTTTATTGACCAATTTGGAGGGAGTGTGGTTAAGACTTGAATCTTGTCAGCTCTACAATTTTTGCTGTTGAATGCAGATTTGAAATGATCAAGCAAGAGGATATTTGGATTGATTTCACTATTTAAATTATTATCATTGTTATTATTATCATCAATATTGTTCATCACCTTTTTCATAACATTCTTTAGAGCTTTTGGCATTTTGTTGCATCTCGACAGTCGCCTGACTTTGATTGGAGGTTCACCAATCTCCAACAACACTTTATTAACTTTATCAATTTTTAATTTATTGTCAACAAGGTCACACTGAAAAGAAGGGTCTTTCTTTTCATCGTCTTCATCAACATAATTTGATGAATCAGGCTCATTAACATCAGAACAATTATCAATAGATAACTCACCAGGAACTTCAGGTTTTCGTCCCAAATAAATTGCCCGTTCACACGAATTACACATATAATTCCCAATTAAATCTTTAAAATGATGAGCACGGTTTTTGTAATTATAACTAGATTCTTGATTATTTTTTTATGATTTTTTTATTAAACGGATTACAGCATTTATTCACGCGACCCATGATAAATCAAAAACAAAATTATGTACACCACAATAATTCAACTCAAATTTTAAACAGACAAATTAAATTTAGATCAATCAAAACTATTAAACACGAATTTATTAAACAAAAACTCCTGAATTTCAAATTTATTCAGTCATGTGTTTGTGAACTGATTTAACAAATGAACTAAAATGGCTTGTGATATTCGTTTGTTACTTACGCGTAAATGTATAACAAAAACAAATGAAGAAAACAACTGAATGCATTTTTTTAATTCGATAATAGACAAACGCGTCAGAACTAGTAAAGTTTACACATTTATGAATTAAAATTGACAATATTAGTCGAGAACTAAAATAAATATAATTGGTACGATTTGTTTAAAACGATCACAAAAATTAAACAACAGAATTTTGCTAAATTTCTGTTATCTTCATTTTTCTAATAATAAAAAGATATTTTATTTATATAATTTATGTAATTTGTTTAAATAAAAACTAATAAATAAAAAATATTATTTTAATTAAAAATATGAAGTATTGTTACTTCTTTATAATTATTGAGTAGATAGTAAGGTAAGTCAATGACGCGCGGCAGCGCGCCGTACGGACAGCGCTCACAACCCGCCATAAATTTTTTTGTTTAATCTAATCGCGAGCAGTCAATTTTTTTGCGGAATCTGTTACTTTAATGTTTAGTGCATAATACCGAGAAAAAAAATTTTCATTTTTTGAGGGAGAAGTCTTTGAAATTTTCATTTGTTAACTTAAAATTTAATTAACAATATGAATTTAAAAAAATAATTTAAACTTTTATACATTCTAGTAAAGTACACGTATTAGGCTGTAAACCCTGAAATTTTCATTTAAATATCTCCTATAGCTTTTTAATTAAAAATTTTTTAACAAAAAGTCAGAACAATTTTCATTAAAAAAAAATTGTTGTTAAAATAAAAAATTTCAAAAACTGTTTCAGGGATTAATCGTTCAGAGTGAATACTTAAAGAAAAAATACCCATACCTGAATTTAATTATCAAGAGGGAATTGGGGGTCCACTTGACGTGATTTTGCTCAAAAACTTTGGGAAAACACCACATTAAGTACATCTATCATTATTACCTACTTTCGGAAATATGGCCGTTCAAATTTGGTATTTAGGTAATTTTTAAGTACTACCATTTTTTATTAGGTAAAGGTGTTGACTTATACAGTGTGTCCGCCTAAATTCTCTACATATGGGACACTTTTTTATTATTAATTTTACAAAAAAGTTATTCTTTATAAAAAGTTCTGCATGGTCTAGAACCTAAAAAGCAATTGTTAAATATTCTTTTTTTTTTAAGTAGTATACCAGCTATCTTAAAAACCATGAATTTTGTTTAAAAGGTACCCTTATTTTTAAAAATATCAAAATATATCTAATATAAGGAAAAAATGTTTAGAAATAAAACTAACTCTTAAATATGCAAACTCATTTATTTTCAAGAAAAAAGTTTCTTTTTAATTTTTACAATAAAACTATGAAAATTTAAATACTTTTTTGAAATCTAAAATCCAAAGAAAGCTTAAGAACGGTCAAAACAGTGAAAAGTCACAGAAATGCTCTTTATTGCATAAAAAATTAAAGAAAAACTCTTTTCTTGTTAATGAAAAAGCTTGCATATTTAAAAGTTATTTTTAATTCCTATCTTTTTCCCTAATAATAATTTTCTATATTTTTAAAAATAAGGATACTTTCCTCTTGAACAAAATTCACATTTTTAAGATACCTTGTATACTACTGAAAAAAATGAATATATAATGATTGCATTTTAGGTTTTAGACCAAGCAGAACTTTTTATAAAGTATAACTTTTTTCGTAAAATTAATAATAAAAATGCTTCCCATACGTAGAGAGCTTAGGCGGACATGTGTTATTCTAGGGTTATAAAGTAGACATCAGAAGCTTAAAAATGATGTGTATTATATATATATATATATATATATATATATATATATTTAGCAAAAATTGACATTTTTTGACATTATCACCATCTCAAAATCGCTGCCGGTTTAACTGGAAGTACCATTAAATTCTCATTTTAAATGAAAGTGGCTAATATTTTTCCTTTTATCGTATTATCTTTAAAATTCTCTTTTAATGATATATCATACAGGGTATATTTTTTAAATGGCGCCAAAAATACTTTTAAAGAAAATAAAGTATCGCAGTTATATCTGCTTTTAAATATTTTTTTAGCTAACTAGGCAGTGGAAATAAAAGGGTGGCCTATTTTACTTTTACAGGTATTAACATATTTTATTTTCTTTAAAAATCACTTACATTTCGTAATTTGAGTTTTTAATGTAGTTGATAAGAAAAATTTGAAATTACCCAATTATTTTAAAAGGAAACACCTCTTTTTTTTAATTTATTTTTAAATTATACACCAACATCTCTTTTAATGACATATTACAACATGTTGTGTATTTTCAAGATGGCGCCCATAGATAATTTATTTATGAATTTAGTTATTCGGATGTGGTGAATAAATGATCTATGGCCGCAATCTTGAAAATAAACAATATGTTGTAATATGTCGTTGAAAAGAGATTTTGGTGTAGAACTAAAAAATATAGAGATGTTGCCATTTAAAAATGTTTAAAAAATTTCAAATTTTCTCTCATCAAAACTCAAATTACGAAATGTAAGTGATTTATAATATATCACTACCTGTAAAAGTAAAATAAGTAATTCATTTATTTTTACAGCCTACTTAGCTGAAACATATGTTTAAAGCAGAAATAATGGCGATACTTGCTTTTATTAAAAATGTTTTCTGGGCGCCATTTTAAAAGAAACACGCTGTATGATTTATTATTAAAAATATAATTTTATAGAGAATACAAATATTGAAAAAAATAGGCACTTGTATTTAAAATAAGTAAACCGGAAGTAAGTTCTGGTTGGCAAAGGAGGGGGCTGGTAGGACAATGGTAGGTCCTGAGCCCTACTGTGGTATTCCATCATGCCAGGTAAGGTCATCCATTAGATCATGGATTATGAGGGAATCACAACACTGGTGGAGGAGAACACCAGGACAGCGTCAGGCGAAAGTGTTCATCAAGGCTTACTCGCCAGAATTTACAAAAGACCTTCTGAATTATAACCGGAAGGCAGTAAGAATAATAGTGGGTCAACTGACAGGTCATTGCAGACTGAATAAACACCTGGAAACTATGGGCCTGGCAGAAGAAAACCTATGTAGGTTCTGCCAGGAGGAGGAAGAAACCGCAGAACACGTATGGTGCTACTGCGAAGCCCTTTGTCGTCTGCGGTTTGCAAGGCTGGGTGAAGAAAAACCTAAAGCGGCAAGATATACCAAGGGGCCAGTTTCAAGCTTGTGGAGTCTGATTAAACAGACCGGCTTGGATAGCGTGCTCTAACCTATGGACGGAGGACACACAATAAACCTGAGCAGGTTGCAGTGTTAGAGGATATGCAATCCACCTCCTAATCTAATCTAAGTTCTGGTTATAATAATACTGTAAAATTTTTATTAGTCTTTCCTTAAAACTAAAAAAAAAATTGGAGAGGTAACAACATCTCGTGTCACCCGGTATACCGAACGGCTCAGAAGTTAGAAGGTGCCCGACGGATTCTAGGATCTTACTGTATAATTTGTAATACACATTTAAATGAGAATTTTGTGGAAGTTTGATTATTGGTACACGTCGGGAAAATTTGAAACAAGGGTGTTATGTGGCAAGAAATCTTATTCGACCTTTGCGTGATAAGCAGTTGAAAAAACACATTAGAGAATTATTACACAGTGATATAAGGCCAGGCACTAATAATACCGGCCTTATTTTGACATCCGAGCTTGCGCAGATGCATGGTAGGATAAGGACTCCCTTAATAAGTAGTGCCTGGCTTTATTTATGTCGGGTTTAGGTCGTGCCGTATTTTGGTCTTATTTTAACATCGGAACTGTTCGTCTAACCGAACGGCTGCCGACCACAAAATCAAAAAGTTTTTAGAAGAAAAAATACTGAAAACCTTGCTTTTTAAATGTATTTCTGTAATTGTGTTAAATCAAACCCTAAAAACAATAAAGAAAAACTACTAAACATTTTTTCCCTTTTTTATAGGTTAATGGTATTGTCAACATGATTTGCAATAACTCAAAATTATGGGTATAAGTACTATTTAAATAATGCCGGTATTATTAATTCCCGAACTTAATTAGGCAATTTGCAATAATTCTCTATTGTTTGTTTAAAAAGTATTTATACACAAAATATATCAGTAATAGCTTTAAAGTTTAACACTATTGTTTCCTAATATAAGAGGGGTTATAAGTGAATAGAGTTTGTTTTATTGATTTTAAAGGTAAATTATCTAGGCAAAATTATGTTTTGAAATTAATATAATTATTTTTAAAACCTTTAACTTTGCATGTGTATGATAGATCTTTCAAATAAAAAATCCTTATTTACGCCAATAAAATTGAATAATTACGCCCTGTTGTTTTAAACTTGTTGAACAACCTCATACTAAGTATTAGTGAATGGCCCAAATAAATGTGAAGGGTAAGGCTCTGTGTACTCTCCTATGCTTTCTACACAAAAAGGTATACCCTGTAAGAATCGCTCTGGGCAACCGTTTTAGAGATATTTGCCTAGATGTTTAGTGTGAAACCAAAAAGTATGATATTAAACCATTCTTAAACAGGATGTTCCACCAAAAACAGCTGCGATCGATTTCTCGAAAAATAAAATAGTCTTTGGAAAATTCTGAAAATTTGGCAACATGATCAGTAAGTCAGTGGGGGATATAAGACTTAAATATTTTGACAGTTCAAGAACTTCTGGTTATACCGGAAGTTAAGTTCCTTATTTTGAATGGAACATATATATATATATATATATATATATATATATATATATATATATATATATATATATATATATATATATATATATATATATATATATATATAATGGTATTAATTTTTTTGCTAGAAATTATACAGGTTGTCCAAAAACTAATATTGAATATTAGCTACCTTTGACTGCAAATTACTCGCTTATTTTAAATGGAACACCCTGTATATTTTTGGATTTAAGGGATAAAAATAGGGTAAGTTTCCTAAGCGATTTCTATGCCAAAATGTAACGTTTTTAAGATATTTAGGACTTTTGATTAATCTATTAAAAAAACACAAAACTTAATTTTTTGATATAGGGTTTATTATTTTAAACGAAACACCGTGTATATTTTTCAAAAATCTTAAAATTCAATATTTTTTCTTTAAAAGAACATAAGGTGGTTTAAAAAAATAATGAAATTATTAACCTTCGGATACTTTACTTGTAGCTTTGTTGAAGTTTTTTTGTAGCGTTTATGTAGCAATTTTTCATTGTTAAATAGTATCGATAAAATTAATTATCGTCGTGAAGTCATTTTTTGAAAGTCAATAGATCCGTTGTTTTTTAGAATAACCATGGCTTATGTTACTTTTTTTAAAGAAGAAGAAGTGAATTTTAAGATTTTTGAAAAATATTTTATATTTAAAATATAATTCAAATTCAATACCAACCAAGCAGAATTTTTATTTTGAAAATACTCTTTGTTTTGTGCTACTTCGCACCATCTTTCTTTCAAATTGTGGCAGATATCTGGTTCATTAGATGAGTTAATGTTTGTTTCGATCTCTTGATTTAGGTAATTAAATATTTTTAAAAACTTATCGTTTTTATCGCCTCCCTACAACCACAATTCTAAAAGGTGGTTCCTTTGAAAATATGATTAAAAACAAATTAGCACCACATTAACAATTTTTGCGTCACTCAACGAATTATTTAGGACTTACAATGACATCTTAAACTGAAATAAATCGTTCGTGAATTATTGATTTCTAAAATACAAACAAGGCTCTCTGGAATGGTAGACATCGGTTTTTCAAAAACAGGCAAATTGTTGCAAAATTAAGGGAAGAACTCGCAACGATTGTAGGAGCTCCAGGTTATTTAACAAACATATATGGGTAAGGGATTTTAATATTTTATTATTATTATTAAAATTATTATTTTATTTATTTAAAAACTGGAAGAAACGTACTGAATCACTACGAAGTTGACAATAAAGATGGTGATAACGTCATAAGTGACTATATTTTTATTAAGTTCTTAACGCCTTGTTTTTTTTTTTATAATTAACCAGTTGCCCTGAATGTTTCATAAATAATATAAGTAACAACTGCTTTGTCACCGAATTCATTAGTTCAAGTTATAAAGAAACAGAGAAAATAACTGAAATAATATGCTTTGCCAATATGAACACGACGACGCGCGCGATGACAACGCTCAAGCGGCCTCGCTCGAGCATTGCCAATATGAACGCAACCTTAGGTCTCTTGATAATATTCTAGTCCAAGGAGATAAAGTTTTCAAGAGGAGCGCCTAATATTTTATATTATTACGTTACCTTTTTGCCATAATATTTTTTTATCTGACAAAATAAACCGCATAAAATGAAATAAAATCTCTTAAAGAAAACATAAAAAATAGTATCTTACCCTTAATAACGATTTAAACGTAAATTCCCTTTAAAAAAATATCCAAAGGTCAGTGACCCCTGTTGACAGGTTTAAAATTCTCTGTAACTGCACTACTAATAACTACTCAATTTAACTATAAACAGTAAAAACTAAACATATAGAAGTTAAATGACTAAAAAGCAAAAAATAACACCAAAACCGCAAAAAAGTATCCACTACGAATGTAAACAAAGAATTTGGGAAAGGATTACCTCACAAAATTTAGCGAATATAGGCTTAAATGGGATGAAGCGCTCCTTATTAAAAAGTTTATCTCCTTGATTCTAGTCAATAGTATATTGCGCCATCTAGTAGGAAAATAATGAAATAAGTTTCGTTTTCGAAAACATTTTGGCAATTTTGGCGAAGAATACTTTACATTCCTTAAAAAGCGAACGAAAAGTGAAAACAAAGCCAAAGTGTTTAGCTTTGTTCGGCATAACAAAAAGTTATAACTAGTTTTAACGTAACTACACTACACTACTCAAAAAATTATCGCATATGCTCGATATCTTTCATAAGCTTTAATACAAAAATGCTTTGATTTAAATGGCCAAATCTCTTTTAATAATTAAGTTATTAAGACAATTAAAAAAAGAAAATGTTAAGAAAACGTGAAGCTATAACTTTATATTAACCGTTGTTTTTTACTGTAAGCAATAAATCCTATGGGGTGATAAAAAAATTGAAAAATGAATAATTTTTAATCGCCCTATATAATCTGCTGTTAAAAGGGAGAAATCTCATTTGTTAATAATTAATACCCTTACCCATTTCTGATATTTTACAATCACAAATTTGACTACTTCCTTTCAACAGCACATCATACAGGGCGATTCAAAATTAATCGAGCATATGCGATAATTTTTTGAGTAGTGTATTTTCGAGGTCGTGAAGTTAGGTACATGTTATTAAAACGATAATTCTTGTCGATGAAGTCTTTGGACCACTCGTATGAACAAAGTGACGAAAATTTTTGTGCGTCACGCTCCAGGGCTTGAAGCTCTTGAACTGCTCTAAAAAGTTAGTCACTGGAACGCATCCTTAGACAAGGAAAGATAGATACTTTAAGAAATTTTAAAATTTCGTTGTTTTTAACCTTTCTTGGCTTTATAATAATAATCTCTTTTTAATATCTAATTCCATTTTAAATAAATAATTTTAAAAATCCATCCTTAATCATAAAAAAACACGTTTGAAGCACAAAAACCAAAAGAGTGGTTGGTGCATGAGGGGCAAGGGGAAAGAAAAACGGAGTAGCTCAGGTGCATAACACTTTCCGTCACTGGAACGCCATAAAGTAGAACGAAATGCTCCTGAGCTACTCGGGAGCGCTCTATTTGCGTCACTGGAACGCCACTCAAGTATAGAGAACAAGAAACCCAAATATGTAAAAATTTAATTTATTTGGTTCTAAATAAAAGCATAAAAGTCTTTTTGAATTTTTGATATTTGTGACATACAATGACATAACATAATGGACCGGCCCTCGCGATCGCTTATTGACGCCAGAGCAGTGCGAGAGAGATGGAGCTAATTACGGCAAAAACGTGCATTTATATTCGTTTACCATTAGAAAGCAGTTGAATTTAAAAGTGATTTCTTGTGTTCTAAAGTAAATTGTGATTAAAATTTTTGACTATAGTTGTTGTTCAATATGGTTCACTCATGTGTTGTGTGTGTGTCAATGTTTTTTAATACATAAAAAAATATTTTAATTAAAGATTGAAGTAAGCGGTATCTAATAAAAACACCCAAGGATAGTAACAAAAATAACTTTACAAGAATTATATAGTTAAAAAATATGTATATAATGTACTAAAAATTCATTAATTTATTTATAAAATGTCGAAAAAGTTTAACAAATAAGCACAATGTTCTGAAAATATACTTTAAACCCCATATTCCCATTTAAATTCCATTACTTGCCAAGCTTTCTTGCCGTAATTAGCTCCATCTCTCTCTCGGACCTCTCTCTTTCGTTGGCCGCAAATAAATTCACAGCAGCAATACGTCGGGGCCCGTCCATTATGTCATGTCATTGGTGACATAACTCAGTTAAACGCGTTTGGAAGGACACTCCACGGAGAAAACGTGGCAAGACTGGGTAAAATCAAAGCTGATGATCAATCCAGTGGCGTCTAGAATTTCTGCATTTCATTTTGCATTGTTTTGGTAGTGATATTTGTTGAAAGATGTAATTCCAAATGTTTTTTATTTAAAGTAAAAGAATTTACAGCTTAATAATAATTAAAAACTGTTGTATAAACAGTTGTTCTACTAATACAATAAACTGTATATCTCCGGCACTGAACAACATGGCCGAAAAATGGGAGATATGACGTCATAACACGTCAAAGCAATATGGCCGAATGTCGTGACCTTATATAGACCGACTTTGATTTGGCATCAAAACTACAATACACTACACTACACTTTTCACTATCCCAAACCCAAGAACCAAGAACTGTACATAAGAGGACCAAGAACTGTATGTACAGTTCTTGTTCCCAAACCCACCTTTTAGTTAGCTTTACTAGGTCGTTGTTATCCAAAGTCGGTCTATATAGGGTCGCGACATTCGGCCATATTGCTTTGACGTGTTATGACGTCACATCTCCCATTTTTGGCCATGTTGTTCAGTGCCAGAGATATAAAGTTTATTGTATTAGTAAAACAACCGTTTACACAACAGTTTTTATTTATTAATAAGTTGTAAATTCTTTTACTTTAAATAAAAAACATTTGGAATTACATCTTTCAACAAATATTACTTCCAAAACAATGCAAAATGAAATGCGCAAATTCTAGACGCAACTGGATTGATCATCAGCTTTGATTTTACCCAGTCTTGCCAACTTTTCTCCGTGAAGTGCCCTTCCTTGCGTCCCCGACCTCGAACCGCCTAAAAGTTGAGGATGTGTCGCAGCCTTATAAATATAAACTAACCTTGGTTGTTACCATAAAGTAGCCTTCTGCGATGTTGCCAGACATACCAATATAGTTTTAGTTAACTATTATAAAGATTTTTTAATAAATAGACCAATCTTTTTACAAAACCCATTTTGTTTACGAACTAAGGCCCAGTTGTACAAAGCAGGTTTAAACTCAGTTCAACTGAACTGAGGTCAGGCCTTGAACTTTCCGTAAAATCTTAATATTGCTGTCAGTGTCAAGGACTTCAAAGAAATTGAGATTTTACGGAAAGTTCAAAGGCCTGACCTCAGTTCAGTTGAACTGAGTTTAAACCTGCTTTGTACAACTGGGCCTAAGCAATTAAGCGTCAAACCAATATGGCCGAATGTCGCAGCCCATATATAGAGTGACTCTGCATTGCTCGAAATCAGAGTCCCTCTATAAAGGGTCGCGACATTCGGCCATATTACTTTGGTTGTGTTGACGTTATGGATGGTGGAGGGAGGATAACCATCTGAATGTATTAAAAAGTGGTAATCCGAAAGGTGCAAATTGGGATGGCGCCACAGTCGCTAGTGGAGAGATTTAGACAACGGCGGCCATATTGGTGCCATCCGGCAGTCGCAGTTGAGACCGCGCCATAAAAACCCCGTATGCATAAAATTATCAAAATTGGCGTAATGCCCGATAAGCAAACTTTTCCCAAATTATTGAATACGCACCTGTGAAATGTCTTTCCACCCAAATTTTCCTTCTTATCCTCGGAATTTTTACACCCTGGAACTAAACACTTCCTCATAATTGTTCAAGTTTATAAAATGTCTATAAAACACAGCAAACACTTCTCAAATATATTAAAAACCAACGAAAACACAAACAAAACCAGCTGCGTCTCAACACTCTCAACTGCGACTGCCGGATGGCACCAATATGGCCGCCGTTGACTAAATCCCTCCACTAGCTACGGTGGCGCCATCCCAATTTGCTACATTCCGATCGCCACTTTTTCAACTTATCCGCCATAAAAGATCCTGATCCTCCCTCCACAATCCATAGTTGACGTCAAAGATTAATAATAGTTTAACTTGACGTCACGTGAACCATTTTTCGGCCATGTTAAATGAGATAAGTGTCAACATCAGTGCCGGAGAAAAACAGTTGATAGTATTATTAGAACAACCGTTTATAAAACACTTTTTAATTATTATTAAGTTGCAACCTCCTCGACTTTAAATTAAAAACCTTTGGAACACATCTTTCCACAAATATGACTTCGAAAACAATGCAAAACGAAAAGCACAAATTCTAGACGCCACTGGATTGATCATCTGCTGACGAAATATAGTGACTTTAGCCCAGTAATGCCAAGTTTTTCCGGTACCATGCCCTTCCTTGCATCCTCGACCTCGGAACGCCTAAAGTCGAGGATTTGCTTTTTTTTGTTTGACCTCCAAACAGTGCGGACGTGCGTAGAGGACTACAAAGTTCTTCCCGGAGTGGCGGCTAGAGGTGTCGTATGAACGTTTTTTACCTTCGGGGATCAAGGAAAGATTCACGCTAAATTGACGGCATCTTTCTTCTGGATCTAAGCGCTGTGAGCGAAGATTCCTATAAGCTGATGGTATCCTGTTTGGTGATGAACACGAGGTATTTCTTAAATGGCGGGAATTAGATGGGCGTGCCATGGGAACTGTCAGAACTGAAAGTGAAGGTTATACGTAACACCAGTAGCAGATCTTGGTGTGACAGTCGACAATTTATGCATTGCATCGAACATTGAATTATTTGTTTTCTTTTTGAATTTCTGGGAGCTACGAGCTCGATTATCCAGATTTTCCGCCGACGAAGCCCTGGAAAGCATTGACCGGAAGGGGGAGAGTGGTGGATTGGACCTGAAGGGACCAAAACCAAGAAAAAAAATAGAAATAGAAATAGAACGTCGAGGATTTGTTGCAACCTATTCCCAGTATACTGTATAAGAACGGTATAAGGCAGGGGTTCCCAAACTTATTTTTAGTGTGACGCCCTTGGACACTTGCAATTCTTTCACGACGCCCTTACACCCAACTTAAGGTCCGACAATCAAAAAAGTTCACCTCAAATGGAAATTTTTTATTCGAAAAAAATAAATGAAAAGGTCTTCAAGAAAAAAAAATTTAGTGTGACTTTCTTTTTTCCCGTACTTTGCGCCCCTTTCGATGTATCATTTGGAACTAGGATAGAAATTATAAATTGATTTCCTTGTCTTATCCTAAAAAAGTTTAATAGCAAAAAAACCTAATTAATTTTCTTTTACTTTCATCTTACCTTATATTTGGGAAAAAATCTTATTTCTATCGATTTTCCTTCTAAAATAACTTGACTCTATGCACTTTGTCACATCAACACGCGGCGCCCCTGGAAGGGCACTGCGACGCACAGTTTCGGAAGCCCTGGGCCCGGATTCTTAACTTTTCGATAGGTGACGACTCGGTCGGTATCGAGTTCTCGATATTCCTTTCGAAACTTATCGGCCCTATTTTCTCATCTGTTTTCACGTAAATAATTATTAGGATAAAGACTTATTTAAAAGGATCGTGCCTAGTTATGAAACTCGGGAGATATCGAGTCAAAATCGAGTTTCAAAAACTTAAGAATCACCATTCGGTAGCGACTCGATACGTTACGTCTCGAGACAGCGGTTAAGAATCCGCCTGCTGGTGTAAGCAATACGTAAGGTATATCGGCCAGTAAAGCAACAACATTGTACTGTTATAAATTAACCCTATTGGTTCAAAATAGGTTTTAGGATGGGATTGTACTAACCAATATAATGGCAGAATTCTGCCGTGATAATGGTAGCCCGGTATAATTTTTTAGAACATATACCTTCTGGAGGGAGTTTTGCCGTATTGCCGTGCCAAAATCTGGCGTGAGAGAGAAGAAGATACTAGCAGTAATTTGATTATTGATAGTAGTAATAGGATTAGTCGCAGAACAGGAACAAGCAGTGGCGTAGCTAGGTAAGCATAGGCCCTGGGGCCAAGAAACACTACATTATTTAAAATTGTTTTTACCCAATCCGAGGTACTAGAAAAAAGTCTTTACCTCCTTTAAAAAAATAAAAGGAAAAACACATCAACAAATTGTTTGTTGTCCATCACAACAAAAATGGCATTTTTATATCGACACAAATTTTTGTATAAAAAGTTCAGATTTTGCTCCAAATTTATATTTAAATATATTTTCAAAGTTAGATTCCAGGCAGTGACCCGGGACACTGCCACGCCTAGCCCCATTTAGTAGCTACGCCTGTGGGGACCAATCGGTATACAGAGCGAGGGAGAGAGAAAAAATAATGCTACTGCTTTTTTCTCACGCAAGCTGTTTACACAACAAAGCGAAAAGTTTAATCAAGAAATAATAAATTGATTTTTTTAATGTTAATTTTAATACACTTTTTTATTCTTTTTACCTTTCTATTAAAAATTGTGATACAGATTAAAAATGGCAACCATAGCACTTATGCCCATTTCCACCAACTTTTTAGGGGATAGCGCTAGGTAAAGAATAACTACTAGGTATATAAATATTGTTTACATAGCTCTAATAAAACAGTTGGTGGAAATGGGCATTAACCACAGGAAAGTTTGGAGCAAGGGTGTTGTAATGTAGCAAAAAAATCTCGTACAGTGTTCGACAGATGCAACCTTGCAGTGCAAGGAAATTACAAGCAGTAAGGAGTTTTATCTTTTCATTTTTGTGAAAACTTTGCCTAGACAGGATCTCCGTTTTTTTATCCTTTATTATGTGTTTTAATCATTTTTCCTTAATACGTCCACCCAGTGCCGTATTATCCATTAGGCTGACTAGGCTACAGCCTAGGGCGCCATGAAAAAATAGGCGCCAGACAGGGGAGTAATAGGCGCTAGACAGGGAAGTTTCTAAAAAGTGTAGGTCGAGTGGGGATTTTTTCTGCGGGGATATAAATAAAAAAGATGCGAAAAGAAGAGAAGGACCTTTTTTTTTTTTGTTTTTTTTTGTTTTTTTTTTTTGTTTTTTTTTTGTTCTCAAAAATTTTTAAAGTACGTAAAATAGGCGCTCTGGGGAAGCTAGCCTAGGGCGCCTCATACCCTTAATACGGCCCTGCGTCCACCTTTAAAATATGGAGAGATAAAATCCTAGATAAAATAGAAATTTAAGATAGTTATGTGTTTGTGTTCATGTCATATTTAAACTTCCCCCAATAAACTGTGTTGTCACATTTGTCATTTAATTTTCGTCATGCGTAGTGAACTAGCGTTTGCGTGCAGACTTATGGTGTAAATATGGCGTCTCAGGAAGAAGATAACAAACTCGAGTGTATTTCAAATGTAAACAAAGAACAAGAAAGATACTACTTAAACGTTTATAAGGTGAAAATTTGAAATTTACGTGCTTCTAGTTATATTAGTTATTTACTTTTCGCATGTTTACTGTGAAATTAAAGTGTGTAGTTTCATTTTCGCATGGCCGCCATGTTCCGCCGTCGGGTCACCTCAAAAAATATCGAAAAGTTTTGGTGTGAAAATTAAAAATAATATAGTGAAATTCGGCCAGCAATTCTATAAACTGTTCGCCAAAAGTGACCGGAAAGTCGTGGTTAATTTGCCCTTGCGACAATTCTAGTTGTGGAGCTTGTTTGTTTTAATTGCTTGCCCAGAGATGAGTTCTGTATATGAAGATAGTGTTTGTTATACGCCTTTCAAAGCACGTACTTTTTTCTTTTTCGTTATATTTCGTTCCAGTGGGCAAAAGTGATTTCATGAAAAGGCCCTGGGAATTTTTCATGGGTCATTTTGTTTTTGTTATGTCATATTTTATGTTTTTATGGATGACATCTCATTGCATGTACCTATTTAAATACTTTATTGGTCTTTTTATTTTACCTTAAATAAATAAGCAATACTATGCGAAAGATTTTATGCATAATTAAGAAAATCGTAAAAAAATATCCTGATATTTATCCTGTATTGGAGAAAAGGCCATAGTAGCCCATTTCAAGTCCAGTGAGATATATAAAAGGCCACTGACTCATAGTTATTTTTGTAGGATAAAAGCATTTAAATTTTACCATAAACTGATCTTATTGTCCCATTTTTCTTAGGGAAGTTTCATTAATAGTGTAGGGATAAATGGCATTGTGTACCTACATTGCATTTTTACTCTATTTTAATGTCACATGTAGGTCAATATTAAATAGTTAAAATGGGAATCCTTTAAAATTTTCTTTTTAGTATCTTTGCTACTTACACCTTTTAGAAACAAATAAGTACAGTGGTGGACAAAAGTATGGAAAGATTTTTAAAAGTCTATTCACTTTTATTCCAAGAGAATGTTAGATATGTTTGCCCCACAGTCAAGACCCTTGGTAAAAAATAAAACACAAACAAAAATAATTTAAGTTATCCGTACATTTATTAAAAGTTTAACTTAAAAATGTTACTATTCCAGTGGACAAAAGTATGGAAAGAAAAAATTAATAATCCAAAATATGAAAAAAATTAATCTAAATTTAGTATTTAGTGGCATAACCTTTTGCTTTAATTACATCCCGACATCTTCTACTCATTGAGTCAACCAGGTTTTGGCAAACTTCAACAGGAATTCTGTTCCATTCGTCTTGCAAGGCCTCCCATAATTCATTTTTATTATGGATACTTCTTTGTCTGATTTTTCGCTCTAGATGTTCCCAGAGATGTTCTATGGGATTCAGATCGGGTGACTGCGATGGCCATTCTAATACATCCACACTTTGATCCAGAAACCAGTTTTTACGAACCATGAAGAATGTTTCGGATCATTATCTTGTTGAAATCGCCAGGTAAGTGGCATTTCTTCTTCGGCGTATGGCAGCATTGTATTCTCTAGGATATCTTTATACATAAATCGGTCCATTTTCCCATCTATTTTTATTATTGGTCCCGTACCAGACCGGGAAAAACATCCCCAGACCATCACGTTACCACCGCCATGCTTCACCGTTGGTATTTGGTACTTAACATCATATCTTTTTCCTACTGGTCTTCTCACATATGTTCTTCCATCCGAACCAAAAATATTAAACTTGCTCTCGTCACTCCAGAGAACAGTATTCCACTTTTGAGCAGTCCAATTTAGATGTTGTTGAGCAAACCTAATTCGGGCCTTGCGATTTTTCTTTGAAAGCAGGGGTTTCTTAACTGCAACTCTTCCTAGAAGTCTAGCTTCGCATAATCGACGCCTCACAGTACGGTCCGATACATCTACGTTATAATGTCGGCATATTTCGTCTTTTATTTTCGTCGATGGTCTTCTTGGATCTGATATTGATATTCGTTTAATGACTTTATCTATTCTGGAATTGGTTTTTCTGGGTCGCCCGGTTTTTGGAGCACTCTTCACACTACCCACTAACTGAAATTTTCTTAATATTTTAGAAACTGCGCCTTCCGTTATTCCTAATTTTTTTGCAATAATGCACTGTTTCAGGCCTTGATTTTTAAACTCCACAACCTTATTGCGCAAATCATCGGAAAAATATTTATTTTTTCCCATTGTTAAGAAAGTAGTTATAAGCAGAATATGCAAACTAAAACTGAAATATACAAATAGGTTGTATTTATATTGATGTGAAAAAAATCTTTCCATACTTTTGTCCAGCAGCAAACCAAGAATGCTGATAACGCGAGAGAAAAAATAGCCAGAGATAAGCAGCAACAATGTTAAAAGTTGTTTATCCTTATCCTAATTTCAGGTATAAATATAAGAATTTTTATATACGTGGTGTGTTCAATAAATGTACAAAATAATAATCTTTCCATACTTTTGTCCACCACTGTAGGTGAAGGTTTTAGTTAGAAATTCCTAAATAATACATTGTGTACAGTAGTTGTCAATAAAACATATGATTATGGTAATAATTAAAGTCTAATCTTTTTAAAACTGCCAAATATATTTCAACCACTTCTAAATAAGAACAGTCGCATTTATCAAAAAATATTAATTGTGCTCATTGGTCCAAGAACTATGGTAGTAGGGTGAACCGAACAGTAAATAAACTCTAGTGAATAAAGTTTGCTTTTTACTTGATATTTGGTTAGCTACTTTTTCTGGACAAATTACAAAGCTTATATTAAATTTAATAAACTTTTTAATGGAAATTTTATTTCTAATGTAAAATTAAGAATACAATTTTTATTCAAACAAAAAGAATACCTAGTAGCACCAAAATCAGGGGCGGTCATAGGGGGGAGGGCATGGAGGCCATGACCTTAACACACCTAATGGCAGATATGATCATTTAATGATGATATGGCCTCCCCTTGGAAAGTCGATATAATGGCCCCTGACCAAAATGCCAGTAAATGACCATCTTACTGAAGTAAATGACCAAAATTAAATCCAGTAAATAACCATTTAACATTTTTTATTCGTCTAAGTAATATTTAAAGCAAATAGAAGAATATTTAAACTAAAAACACTAAATTTATTGCGTAAAAATAAATAAAAAACCTAAATTGTTTTTATTATTAAAAATAAAATACAGCAAAAACACAGTTAAAATTAATATCATACTTAAACATAATAGTTTGAAAGAAAAAGTGCAAATTTTCATATATTTTTTTATTTTTGGAACCATATATGTATTACTATATTTACTTTATAGTCCTTTTGCTTTTTACTATGACACCTGGGAAATTTTTTTATCGGATCTTAAGATTACAAAGTCTGCCACAGTCAATATTTTCTCATTTTTATAATTTTTGTTACCTAAAATTGGTTCCTCAATGTCCTCTACATCCATAAAAATTGGTTTAACTTCAGGATTTTTTGTATGTCTGATGTATAAGAAATATTGTTGTACATGATTCTGAACTTAAATCATTACATACCATTATTTTCTCTTTTTAGTTTTTCTTGTATTTTTCTTCTTTTCAGTTTTTAATTGCTCTCTTTTGTGCCCTCTGCTCTCTGAGCCATTCTGCATTTTTCTTTTTTCCTTTTTTTATTAAATTCTTTAAATTCTTTTGACTTTACAGCAAGTGGTGGTCTTTTATCTAGCATCCTTGATTTCATTACGGTGCATGGGAAATTCTATTGTAGCTTTATCCAGGATCCATCTTCTTCTAATTGATCTTCATCTTTAAAAGAATCCGTGCAGGACCCATGTTCCTAATTTCAACTGGAGTTTTTCCATGAAGTTTGTTTATTAGTGTTCCCTTATGAATTTTATATAACTTGCTTGAGTTGGTCACACTCAACTTTTTCTCTTGGACTGCAGTCACCCTGGGTTTTAAATCCTAAACAGTATAATTAAAAGAGAATAGCAGCTTTTTAAATTGATGATGTTAATATTTTTAGGAGGTAAATTAAGAAAGTAATTCATTTCTTTTAAAAAAGTAACAATAATTTCCATATAAAGTGTGGTCATATATAGGGCTCACTTGCTATACCAGTAAATGACCACCTGTTTTTATTGTGGCATAAACCTGGTCATTTACTGGCTTTTTGTTAGGCGTAATGACAAAATATATTTACCATAACAACCACTCTGATAAAAGTAAATTTAAAAATAATATATTGATTTTTTCAAAGTTCCCGCCAACCCAGTAAATGATCACTACTGAATTGTATTAAGATTTCAGCCCTCCAGTAAATGACCACCTAAAAAAAAAGGGAAAATAGAGTTATAGACCATATATTTGCTTAAAAACAAGAAAATTTAAGTCGATTTAATATGAATGTAACAAAAAACAACACCTTAACATAAATTTACAAAACAAAAAGTAAGGCCGAGTTTATAAATCAGAATTATATTTTAGTATTAGTAATAGTATTAACCTAACTTAAATTTAGGAATTTTTTGGTGGCAATTATTAGCTACACTTAACAAAAAATTAGTAATGAAACAAGAACAATTAATATTTTTTCTATTTTAGTCTTAAGTTTGGGATTTTAGGGAATTTCAAGGACGTTTCTTAAGACCAGAAAAGTTAATTTGATTTATAAACACTTCAATTTCAATGTATGTTTTTGAATTTTGTTACTAATGCTATTATTAATACTAAAATTAAATTCTGATTTATAAACTTTGCCTCACTTGAAGTTGATGAGTGACTTACCTTATTATTGACAGGCTTCTTTGGTGGCCTTTGAAAACCATAACACTTTAAACCAACATTCAGGATAAAATAAAAGAACACACAGATACCAAATTTAACAGGCAATTTTAAAGAATGTTACCTCACATCTTTTTTGTTTGAAAATAAGGAAAATTATTGGAACACATTAAAATATCATAAAATATGTCAAAATGGTCATTCACTGGTAGGAGGTCACTTACTGGCCGAATACCCTAGTTGATGGATGAAGAGTGAGGTGGGGATTTTTTCTTTTGTTAATTCATAATGACTTTTCTTTAAATATGCATTTCTTGTTACTTATACCCTTACAAATTATTATAGGTACCAAAAAACAAAACTGGACTTGTTAGCATTTAGGTTGTACTAGTAATAGCCCTGTTTGTAGAGAAATCACAAACTGGTCAGCGCCAATCGGGTATTATTATTTAGTCAGGTGAGCGGTTGCCAACTGGTCACCTGACGTATTTGTAAAATCTCATTGACACTGACTAGTTAGTGATTTCTCTACGAACAGAACTAATATAGGTCTTGAACTAGTAGTAGAATTCCTTTATAGTGACTCTGCTCCTTACTGTTAAATCTTTATCGTTTTCCATTTATACAAAAACTTTTTATTTAAAATAATAAATTTCTCTCTATCAACTGTAGTTAATGTTGCTTCTAAGGGTGTTACAACAACAATTTACCATTTTTGGTGGCGATTCTCTAACACATGTTTCTTTTGTTTTAGCCAATACTACATAATTCTGTGAAGTACAAATTTTTTTATTTTTTTATTAACTGGTATAATAAAGCAACTAGAAAAAAACCCAAATTGTCAAAAAATATTTTTTTCAATTGGCCAAACAATTACGACTTACTTCAGATTTTTGACAATATGTTTAAAGATAATACATTATTTTAGTAAAAGTTAAAGCTTGATATCCGTAATTAGTAAGACAAAGAATAAAAACATGTTATTTATTAACAAAAAAAAACAAGGTTATAGTTCCACATTGATCAGAATACTTATATTAAAAAATAATATTTTTTAAAATTCTACTTTCTAAACAAAAACTAACATACATTTTGGCATAAGGCCTCGGGCACGATAACCAGCGTCAGCTTCGAGCTGCTGATTTAACAAAGTTCTTTTATTCTTGCATAAAGATCAGCACTCTCACATTTTCCACTCAACGCTGGCCGCTGACGCTGACGCTTAATATCGTGTCAGTGGCCTAAGGGGTAGATCATCATTTACTAAATCATGAGATTTACTTAAAAATAGGTAGGAACCCATTTCCGCTGATATATTGATATACAGTGACTGCCAGAAACGACATCCAAATAACTGAATTCATAAATAAATGATCTATGGCCGCCATCTTGAAAATAAAATTGGCCATTCTTTTATTTCCACAGCCTACTTGGCAAAAAAAGAAAATTCAAAGCAGAAATAATGGCAATTGATTTTTTTAAAGTATTCTCTGAGCGCTATTTTAAAAAGAAACACCCTGTATGATATATCAGTAAAATGAGAAATATAGAGAATATGAATATAGAAAAATTAGACACTTGCATTTAAAATAAGAAAGTTAAACCGGAAGTGGTTTTGAGGTTGTGATAATGTCAAAAAATGTCAATTTATGCTATAATGATACTGTAAAATTTTTATTAGTCTTTCTTAAAAACTAAAAATAAAAATTGGGGATGGGGAGGTAAAAACATGTCAGCCGGTATATCGGATCAGGTATTTAAAGGGTGTATTTGCCAGTAATGCAATAACAAAACAAGCACTATTAGTCACCCAAACCGAAATATTTACATGTCGATATTCATGTTAGACTGTCTCTTTTCCACGCATTGCCTATTTGTGGAATTGACTGGCTGATTCTGTATATCATTTGATATATAGTATCAGCTAATTGTAAAAGTATATTGGTCAGTAATGCAATAACAAAACTAGCACTATTAGTCACCCAATCCGAAATGTTTACAGGCCGGCATTCGCTTTGGACTGTCTCCTTTTCACATATCATTGCCTATGAACAACTTCATTTAGCTGATTCTGTATATATCTGCGAACCCTAAAAGGCTATATCTCCTACATTTTTACTATAATTGATGTAAAGTTTTGGGATTGTAGCCATATACTCTTTATTAGAACAACATTAAATTTTATTGACAAAAAAAAATTGTTAATACAGGTTATATTGTGGTGGTGGGGGTATTACATTGACCGCAAAATGATTTATTTCTAATTGTCCAACTGTGGTGTACATTAGTACATTGTTGCTAAGTAAAATGGCAAAAAATAAATTAAAATTTTCATTTAGCTTATTTTTATGATACATGGTATTAACACTAAGCCATCGATTTGTCAGATATATTTAAACTTTTCAGAGAATATTATTAAGATATTATATCAAGAAAATGCAAAAAAAAATCTTAAATTCTTACTACACCTAATCCCTTAATGTTCTGACCTTGTTAAGTTTAAATCCCTTAGGGGAATTTCATTTATTAAAAGCAAATTCATAGTTACTTAAAATTTTAGGTTTATAATATCTTTAAATTTGTATTAATAGTAACAGATTTTATTTTCTTTAGTATATAGAAAGGTTTACACAGTTTTATGTTAAGTTTTTAAAAAGTTATTTACACATATATTCAAAGTTAAACCAAATGGCTTGTTATCCAAAGAACAAGGTTTTCACTGACAAATAAAAGAGTATTTTTTAATCTAAAAATCAGTTGGGCAAAAATGCAAAAACTAATAAATCCATGTTTGGTCATTTTAAAATAAATGACAAAATGTTCTGGTTAACAATAGTTCTTTAACAAAGTTGAACCTTATTTTAAAAATGTGCAATACAACAATAAAATTACTTAAATATTATTATTATTATTATTATTATTATTTTAATTTCGGACTTACATTGCATATTCCTCACTTTTTGGTTACTTCTGGTTTAACCGGAAATAAATCCTATTTTGATTTTTTAAATGGAACACCATTTTTGGATTCCTGCGGAAATTCTAAAAAGTAATTTGTCATTTTTAAAAGTTTTTACTTCTACATGATTTTTTGAGAGGCATTTGTAGTATCGCATCTAAGGTTCTTTATTTATGACTTTATTTTTAATCCGATCGCAAATAAAGTGGTAGTTATATTTGTCTAGAAATCTTTTATTCGAAAAGTGCTTGTCTAAAAGGTATTGCTATTTGAAAAATAATAGTAAGACACGAAAAAGTAAAGCCAAATTGTTTTATTTCTATCTATTATATTAGTCACTAAAACTTTGCGATTGTATTTTTGTAGCATCACCTAGGATCACTGTATTAATTTGCGTCCAATCATGGCAACCTAGATTTAATATTGAAAAGTATGCTTAAACATTTTTAAATCTCACATTCTGACTTAGAATTGTCTTAGGAATCCAAAAATGATAAAATATACAGGGTATTCCATTTAAAAATTCAAAATTGTAGTCATTTCCGGTTAAACCGGAAGTAACTGAAAATTACTACTTACCTGTACCAGCTGTTATTTTGATATGTATGTCAAATACTTTAGGAGTTATGGCTTTTCTTATAAATTATTTGACAGCCGGCACAGCGAGTGCACACAAAAAAATTTCTAGCAATTCTCTCATTTTCTTCAGAAGTGTTATAAAATTTTAAAATTTCAGTGAGGCATATGACTAGATAAGATGCAGATTTCTGCATCTTTGTTATGAAAATTAAAGATAAGCGGTAAAATTACACCCACAAGACCTGGTTTCCATTTAAATTATTGAAGTTGTTTAATTTCGAAAGTCAATTTATTTGGAAATTCCGTTAAGGTACGACATTATGTAATAAGGGTCATTTAATAAGTTTTAAAAAGTGCATTGGCTTTCACCTTTATTTGTTAAAAAAAAAGATAAAAATAACTAAAGTCATTTTCAAATGTTACTTTATCTAAAACTAGATAAGCATATAGCGTATGGCAAATATATATTTGCTTAGAATTCCCTTTGGAATCCATATACAGGGTGTTCTATTTAAAGTAGCAATGTAGTTATGTTGAATATTCGGTTAAAGCAGAAGTGCCACATAGAAGCTGAAACATCAGAAATCTACACATATACATGTATTTAGCCATTCATTTTACCAAAATTTCAATAACTGACTGACTGACTGACTAGGCGCGCTTGTGGCGGCTTCGGTTGTATCGGCAAGCGTCGATCTCCGGAGTTAAGCAGTGGAATGCGCGCCCATAATTTGGATGGGTGACCGGCACCAGCGGTGTTTTGGGCAACGGCACACGGTGTTCTGCTCGGGGATGCGGACCGAGCAACAACCATCCAAGTTATGGAATGAATGGTGTGTGAATGAGAAGGAGTAGGGGTCAAGGTACAATAAGCCTTCAGGCTGCAGAGCACCACCTAGGGGGCGGTCGTCGGACCTGGGTGGGATGACCCCGAAAGGGTGAAAAAAAAAAAAAAAAAAACTGACTGACTATTAATTTCATAGGCACCCGGTAAACCATATTTTACAAATACACTTTTGTAGTTCTTGTTGAAAAATTAAAAATATGAATTATAATAACAATTATTTTATTAAATATCACATTTATTATCAAAAGTAAGTTAAAATATTTGACTAAATAATTTTACAGTGTAAAAATTATCAATAAAATATTTTACCTTTGTGGAACTGCACAATGTCTGGGCTCCTATTTTGATTGCTTTATTAACAATTTCAATAATGCATTATCGAAATTCTTTTAAAGATAATTTTCTGATATCCTGTACTAGTCATTCAGTGTCTCATAGAGTTGCCATGTTTCTGTTTCCTTAACCAATAACAACGCAAATAATTTAATTAAGTTTTTACCCAATACTTTTTATTATATGGCTTGTTAAGATTTAATTACCCACTTGAAAACTATATATTTTATATTTATTTAATATAAAATTATGGATCTGTAAATATTTAAAAACAATTACTTGGTAACATGTTTTTTTCTTGATTTAATCAAAGAAACTTGGCAACTTTGTCTAACAATCTCTAGTTGCTTGTGGATGGTACCCAAGTTTAACAATCTTTTTGCTATTAACATGTTGGTGGTCATTCTTTCTGGGCAAAAATGAAATCACTCTTGCTTGTAATTATTAGTTTTTTTGCATAAGTAGTTTTTTGTAAATTTTTAGTTTTTTGAAAATGTATTATATTGTTTAGTTTAAATTTGATAGTTATTGTTAAATATAAGAGGTATCTAGGTTTCTCCATTGTCTGAAATCACTGTGTCAACTGGTAAAAATCTCACTCCAATTCAGTTATTACTTAGGGATAATCGACGAAATTTTTACTTGGAGAGGATTGGTGATAGTTATCAGTTTGCATGTAATGAATTAAAGACAACTAGGGACATTTTTGATTACCTCTATTAATAAGTCCTTATTAATGTATAGGATCTTTATTTGCAAAAAATTTAAGCAGACAACTCTTATTTTGGTTTTTTATTTTCAGAAATATGACTCAATTTTAAATGACAAGGCAGAAAACTTTGAAAACAAAGTTTCGTCATTAATAGAAGTATGGAGCAGCATTTCTGAACTGAACTTATCACAGTTTGACATTCGGTATGTTATACAGATTATAGATTGGGCAAAATTACATGCCTTAAACATTGTTCTTACTGGAGAATGGAGATCCACAAAAGGTATTTTTTTTTACAACAATGTTTTCCAAAAGGTTAATATTTTTTTTCAGAATCGTTTCGAAACAGCCTTTTGGAAAGTATTGAAAAGGCTCAGACTAGTTTAGCTACTGTAAATGATGCATTCTCCAGTCGCTGTCAAAAATTAGCTGATGTTGTGAAAAAACCTTGGGAGGATCCAGTCCTTGCTAATCTTATTCAAGAAAAAGATGTTGAAATAGGATCTAAAGGTAAAAACCGTCAATTTTTTTTTTTTTTTTTTTTTTGTATTTAACAGTGGTTATGGTAACAACAAAAAAGTTGTTATTTTAGCCTTAATTATCTAAACTAGACACCTATAGAAACTTACAACCCAAATGATTAGAATCCAGATTGATCTATACAGGCTGTTAGGGAATTAATGTTCATAATTTCAAGAGGTGATTCCTTACATGATTCTAAGCAAAAAGTTCCTATAACATATGTTCGATAATTTTAAATCATATGGTTAATATCATATATTTTTCTTGTTTATTAAATACATACTAATGTATGCGTCCCTATATGGTCCAAATGGACAGGCCCCATTTTGTTCGTTCTTTTATCCCTAGAGTTTCTAGAATGTGGGGCCTGCTGCCCGCGAAGGTCTTTTCTTCGCCCCTCCCCCCAAATCTTCAAGTACTTAAGACCCGTGTCAACAAACTCCCTCTTACCTCGCTTAAGACACCCACAGTACGAAAGTATTTAGGCTTTTAGCCTTTATGGATTGTCCAAAGAAAAAAAAGATCTTTTTTGCTTAAAAATCACCTTTTAAGGTTAAGAACATTATTTCCTTAACACCTTGAATAATTGGTAAAATAAAAATACTAATATATTTTTATTTTATTTTTTAGAAATAGAATTCTTTTGTGTTGAGACTGCATACCTTGTATCAGTGAGGCTAAAAAAGTTATGTGAAAATCATTGTGAAGATCTAGCCCTAAACTTAGTGACAAATTTCCTAAACTATAAGAAGCTAGCCACTGTTCGAAATTTTAATTTAAATGCTACAGAAACACAATTATGGTTCATTTTTGATATCTATATAGCTCTCTTGTACAAATTTCAAGATAAATCAAAGATACTTCAGCAGTTTGAAGAGTTGCAGTTGGGAGAAGGTGTACAGTTAATTAAAAGATTCGCAAAGAAGAGAGTGAAAATATCAAAAATATGGCGCAATTGTCACAAGATTGCCATATTCGGATCAAGATTTTTATGTCAAGAGCTCTTATGAAGTACACTGATGAATACAAAGAATTTTTAACAGATCTTTTAAAAACCTACCTCACACTTTCCAACACAGATACTCTACTGCAGGAATTCGTCCTTTCAGTCAGGAATATTACCAACTTAGCTGATGCTGCTGGCCTTTGTGTCATGTGTGAAGTAATTCATAGAGAAGTATGTGTTTAGTTGTTTAGTTAAAGCCACATATACAGTGAATACATAAATAGTTCTTCCCCCTTTCTAACCTTTGTACCCTTAATTTTTCTTCATAACATTGTGGTGTGGCTAATGGGAGCACATAAATTATTTTTTGATGTAAAAATGATAGTTGCAACAATCAAGATGGCGGATGGGCGCCATCTTAAGCAAAAAATTAAATAGAAAGGGGTCTTATGGCACATCATTTTAAAGCTTCTGACGAGTACTTTACAACCCTAGAATATAAAGTTATTACCTTCACCTACTACAAAATGGCGGTACTTAAAACATTACCTAAATACCTGATTTGAATGGCCATATTTCCGAAACTAATAGAGTTAGATGTACTTTATGTGGTATTTTTTTAAAGTTCTTTTAAATATATTTATAATGGTGATACTGATAATAATATACAAGGTAGGACAAAAAGTGGATATTTTTTTATGAAAGCACCCTGTATATTATATCACCATTAAAAAGAACTTTGAAAGAGCTTTAAGAAAATACAACATTATGTACATCTAACTTTATTAGTTTCGGAAATATGGCCATCCAAATCAGGTATTTAGAAGTACCGCCATTTTGTAGTGGGTGAAGATATTGACTATATATTCTGGGGTTGTAAAGTACTCGTCAGAAGCTTTAAAATGATGTGTGATGTTCCATTTAATGTTTTTTTTTCTAAGATGGCACCCATCCGAAATCTTGATTGTTGCAACTATAAGTTTTACGTCAAAAAGTAGTTTAAATGACACCCTTTTACCCAAATTTTTCCCGATCTCGATATCTTGTCCCAAAAATAAAGTGGGGGAAGGAATTTTAATATTCTCACTGTATCTTTTTTCTATTTTTATAAGTGCTAGGAGCATGTCCAAAATAGTTCATCAATTTAAACTAAAAACACACAAAACAGACAACTATTTATAACCTTGTCATTCTAATACCACTTGTTGAAGAATCTCTCAAGTTGGTTATTCCAAATAAAAATACATTTTAAAAAATCTCAAAAGCTTTTTTGATTGCTAATTTAATAAAAATTCGATCGCAAAAAACTATTTTGATTAACTTAGGCATTAATTAACGATTAATGGTATTACCCTTAACACAAGAGTCTCATGAGGAAAAAGACAAAAACTAACCATTATTGGCCTTTATTAATAGTCTTCTTTGTTAAATAGCTATTTTAAAATATGAAAATTTATTCTTAACTATGTTTTTTTTCTTTTTATAGGCAGCAGAAAGACTAAGAGTTTTTGCTATAGAAATGTATATTAGAGCTCTAACCACAGACATGAATGAACTAGAAAGACTAAAACATGTAAATGAAGAAGAAAAGTCAAATCAACAACTTCCAGACTGGCCAAGACTTTCACAAACCTAGCTGATCTGCTGGATGACCATGTAAAGGTAGCAAGAGAATGTGTTCTAACAGCATTTAGCCTAGAACCTACTAAAGAACGACTTAAGAGGATTGAAGAGTTGGCTAAAAGAAGTGGATTTCCTGTTTTAGATACAGGTATGTCATTTTAAGTTTAATAGATTAATCAATCAAATGTATTTATGTAAATATACATATGTACTTACAGTCGTCAATAAAGTAATAATATAAAATTAAATAGACATCTAAAATAAAATAGACATATTAACTAAAATTAGACATAATAACAATTAAAATCTTTAATAAAAACAAATAATATTTGCAAGACACAGCATTACATATTTGACATATCACAATTTAAAAACTCTTAATGGGTGTAGGAAGCATTATCTGATAAGAACCTTCTAGTTCTAGCTTTAAAGCTGTTTATTGTCAATAACCTAGCAACTGAAGGAACTTTATTGTAAAATTAAATGGCATTGTAATGGCACCTTTTAGAGACACCCTGTATGTATCTATACATTAGCTGCAAAAATAAAAAAACATAATTTTTAAAAACATTTATTTATGTTATTACGACTTTTTGTAGTTTAGTGTAATACATTAATGCAGTGTTCAAAAAACTGGATATTGTATGAAAATACCCTTTAATAAACAAACAACAATAAAATTTCAAATAATTAACGTCCTTAAGTAGATAAACCATAAATTATTGTATATATTCAAAGTCAAGTCAATATCTGGTAGTAAAATAATTGTTTTTATAACCTCTGCACACTTTTATGTTATTAACTACAGTGCGTAAAATAAATATTTCTTTAATTTTTAATTTTTTAAGAACTTCTACGTCTGACATCTAGCTCCAATTGTTTCCATAAATTTTTTATGGGATTTAAGTCGGGACTGAGCCGACTATATAAAAAAAAGAATATGTTAAATTAATAAAATAAACAAAATATATACTTTGTTCATAGTCACTTTAATTGAAATTTAGCCGTGACAGCTGTTTCGTAGTACAACTACATTTTCAAACGTACTGACGGCACGGCTAAATTTCAATTAAAGTGACTATGAACAAAGTATATATTTTGTTTATTTTATTAATTTAAAATGTACGGTCACAAAGTAACGGACGAAACCATAAATTCTTTAAAGAATATGTTGCTTAACTGGAAATAAAATCTTTAATAATTTTCGCAGCATGCTTGTAATCACTATCCTGTTGAAATTTCCACACTAGTGGCAAATTTTCTTTAGCATTTGTTGGCGTACGATTTTTGAGGATATCTAAATATTGATATCTATCTACAATAACTTTAACTTTTTTTTAGCCGAGTAACCACAGTCTCTGAAAAAGAGAGTCATATCATGACAGTACCTCAACCATTTTTTTTATCTTTGGACAAACCACGAAGGCTAAAAGCCTAAATACTAACGTACCGTGGGTGTCTTAAGCGAGGTAAGAGGGAGTTTGTTGACATGGGACTTAAACACTTGAAGACTTGGGGGTGAAGGAAAGATTTTCGCGGGCAGCAGGTTCCACATTCTAGAAACTCTAGGGATAAAAGAATGAACAAAGTGGGAAGTTCGGGGCCTGTCCAATTGGACTGTATAGGGATGCATACGCGCGGCACCACGAGTTTCTCTGTTGGGAACCGTGAGTGGAGGAACTAAACTGTACAATTCTTCAGAGCAGAAGCCATGAAAGTACCTATAAAAACCGATAAATCCCCCAAAGCCCGACGATGGGCAAGAGAGGGAAGCCTTTCTGTAAGTGAAGGATCATTAATGAGATGAATAGCTCTTCTTTGAATGGAATCAAGAATGCTTAAGGTTGTGGGGGACGCCATGCCCTAGATATGAGAACAATATTCCAAGGGAGGTCGGATTTGGGACACATACAAAGTGTATAAATTAGAAGGGGAAAAATACTTTTTGGCTCGAAAGAGAAATCCAAGCTTTTTGAAGCTGCCGTGGCTATAGATACAATGTGTTTATGCCAGTTAAGGTTACTTTCAAATGTGACGCCCACAAGATTAAAGGTGTCCTTGCTCTGTAAAACTTGGCCGCTCGTAAGTAGAGGATGAGTATTTGGTGACTCTTTTCGCGACAACATGATTGTGTTTTGAATGCATTAAAATGGACGAGATTTTTGGCGACCCAATCCAATATTAAATTAAGACCTGCGAAAGAGATATCTGCGTCGCTCTGCGTTTGTTTTCCAAATCAGGTTTAGTGATGGGTTTAGGAACCTGAAAACTGGTGTGAAGGGTAATATCGTCGGCGAAACTATGAATGGAATTAGTAATGGACGAGAGAAGATCGTTGATGTGAAGAAGAAACAATGTTGGTGCCAGAACTGAGCCCTGAGGCACTCCAGCATTTACTTGGTGAAAGCTTGAAGAATGGCCGTCCACAATAACTGATATACGTCGATCAGATAGATAACTAGAGAGCCAAGTACAGAGTTGTAAATTAATGAATTTTTCTATAACTTTACACAGAACTGAAAGAATAGAAATTGGTCTATAGTTAGATGGAAGAGATTTAAATCCTTTCTTGGGAATAGGTTGATCACATGCAGCTTTCCAGCTCTCCGGAAAGATATCAGTGTCGTAAGAAATTCGAAAGAGCTGAGTTAAGATTGGTGCAAGTTCTGGAGCACATTTTTTTTAAAACGAGTGCTGGTATGCCGTCCAGCCCAGACGATTTCTTGGTGTTAGGGAAAGAAAGGATACGCTTAATGTGTTTTACCTGAAAAATAATATCGGGCATTTTATGAAGAACTGGGGTAATAGCTGGAATTGGATGATTTACAGGACGGTCAAGGGTTGAATTGGCAGCAAATTATTTAGCAAATAGTTCTGCCTTTCCTTTAGCGGTAGAAATAATTTAATCTTCCTAAGTTAGTGGTGGAAAAGAACTGGTACAAAAATTCCTACTTATGTTTTTCGCAAAGAACCAGAAAGATTGCTGCCATTTGAGCAAGAAAGAACTTTGTTTTTAATACGATTTTTGAAGGAGTCTTTGGCTTCAGAAATTGTTTGATTGTAGCAGTTTCTTGCTTTAATGCTGGCCTGTCGGTTTTCTAGACTAGGATCCTGTAGAAACTTCTTGTGAGCCAGAACTTTTAAAATTCTGGCTTTATCACAAGATTTGGAAACCATGTCTTAGGGTGGGTGTAAAATACTTTGGTCGGATGAAAGTAAATTTAAAATGTTTTGGGAATATACACAGGATGTTGTTACCTCCCCCAATTTTATTGTAGGTTTTAAGAGAGACTATTAAAAAAGTTACAGTATTAGTATAGCATAAATTAACATTTTTTTCATTATCATGACCTTAAAATCAATTCCAGTTTAACCGAAAGTAAAATAAACTTTCTTATTTCAAATACAAGTACCTACTTTTTTTCTATATTTGTATTCTGTATAAAATTATCTTTTCAATGATATATCACACAGAGTGTTCCTTTTTAAGATGGCGGCCAGAGAGGATTTTTAAAGAAAATCAAGTACCGCCATTATTTCTGGTTAGTGCTGCTTTTGAGTATTATATTTTTTGCTAAATGGGCTGAAAAATGATGGCGGCCATAGATCATTTATTGACGACATCCGAATAACGGAATTCTTTAATAAATGATCTATGGCCGCCATCTTGAAAATAAACAATATGTTGTGATACGTCATTGGAAAGAGATTTTAGTAGATTTAGTAGAATTTAAAAATAAAATAATATAGGGGTGTTTCATTTAAAATGTTTGCCAATTTTGAATTTTTTCTTATTAATTACATTAAAAACTGAAATTACGAAATCTAAGTAATTTATTCAAGAAAATGGAATGTGTCACTACCTGTGAAAGTAAAACAGGTCATTCTTTTATTTTCACAGCCCACTTGGCAAAAAATTTATTCAAAGCAGAAATAATGGCGGTGCTTGATTTTCTTTAAAAATCTTCTCTGGCTGCCATTTTAAAAAGAAACACCCTGTATGATATATCATTAAAAAGATAATTTTATACAGAATACAAATATAGCAAAAAGTAGGTACTTGTATTTAAAATAAGAAAGTTCATGGTACTTCCGGTTAAACCGGAAGTGATTTTGAGGTCATGATAATGACCAAAATTGATAATTTATGCCATAGTTATACTGTAAGATTTTTATTAGTCTCTCTAAAAAAATACAAAAATTGGGATGGTAACAACATCCTGTGTCACCCGGTATATAAAGACTATAAACATAATGGAGGTAGTTTCAGGGTATGGGGCTCTTTTTCAGGGCATGGGGTAAGTCAGCTGGTAAATGGTATTATGGACCTATTAGTATTTAGCTATCCTCGAAAATGCTGAAGAAAATCTCCCACTTATGTGGACATTTTAACAGGGAAATAATCTCAGCCATACTGCAAAAGTTATTAAAGATTTGTTCTGAGTAAGGAACTTCGTAAACATCCCGAAAAATTTAAAAATAAAAAAAATCTTAGTGAAAAATATAAGATTTATCTCGTCAATACCACACAGAATATGTGCAGAGGTTATTAAAAACAATGGATTTATTACCAGATATTGGCTTAACTTTGAGCATATACCAACAATAAAGAACCCCGCATCAATTGCATTGAAAACCAGCATCGGTGTCCAATCCCTACTGGTAATATTTCCATAAAAAGTTTGGGGGTCACCGGTAATATTTTGGATTCAGGACGCATGGGGCGTTCCATTTAAAGCTTGAAGTGCAAGCGAGAGCGCGGAAGAGGCACAATCGGCCTTCGCGTTTGGCAGCGTTCGACATCTGTTTCTGTCCTACTTTGAGCGGTTCGCCTGCTATACAATAATACATTTACGTGTTTTCGTCAAGTAGGAAGTGCAGTGAAAAGTGAATGTGGTGTAAATTGTTTAATTTTCTTTTGAAAAATGCAACCATTCCATCAGTATTTTCTTATGACGTTGTCACTTTTAACTATCGTCAGTGAACCGACTTTGCAGACAACCAATTTTTTTACTTCTTTAAATAATTATTTAAAAAAAAAACATAGATGGGACATAGGAATTTGGCCTATTTCGTTAAAAATATATTTCTCTACTTTTGGCCGATACTGTATGTTTTTAATGTTTCTTTTGTGTGCTTAAAAAATACAGTAATAAAACAAGTTGTATACGGTGTGGTCCATTAAGTGTGCAACAAATGGAAAACTTTTTATTTGCAATATGTCAGAAAATTTTATTCTTTATAAAGGTTGGTGCATGATCTCAAAATGTACTAGCACTAGTTAGTTTTATTAAAAGCGAAAGCATATACAAAGTACGTTAAAGAAAAAGCAAAAACAGTTTAAGAGTGAAGTACCCTTATTTTTAAAAATACAACAAAATGTTAAATAAAGAAGTTATTAAGAATCAAAAGTTTTGCCTAAATACCAATTTATGGTATTGAGATTTTCGTATTTTTTGGAAAAATTTGAATTAATCGTGTATGATAATTATTTTTATTATTTTGATTTATTATTTCTTTAAAGCAGTTTTAACCGACTTAAAAAATAATAATTAAATGGAAGTAAATTTGTAAAATTGAACTGAATTTATATTTTTTTATCTAACCGCTAACTTCAAGTTTGTTGCAGGGATATTTAACAGGAACCTTAAATTTCAGAAATATGTTTTTTAATAAGGCAAATATACTCTTAATAATAATGTGAGTATAAAAATTTCCTATTTACCTTGTAAAATTTTTGTTCCAAATGTTTATGAAAGTGAAGAAACAGATAACGCAAAATTAAAATAAAAATTTGAATAGGCGGCCATGACTTGGTATTTGTCATATATTTTAATTCTAGATATCTTTACTTTTTAACATTTTGTTATATTTTTTCAATTAAGGGCAGTTTCCTCTTAAACAGTTTTTAATCTTTTTGACCTACCCTGTATACCTTTAAACTTTTAATAAAACTAACTACTTCTAATGCAATTTGAACTAACTTTTATGAAGAATACATTTTATTTGCAAATTGAAAATAAAAAAGTTTTTCATTTGTTGCACACTTAAGGGATTTCACTGTATACAGGATGTTACAGAATCTCATATCCCTGACCCACCCAAAAAACATATGTAAAATTTTAAAAACACAATTTGGGTAAATTTGTTGCTTTAAATGTTAATAGCATTTAATTAAGTATTGTTATTGTTGTATAGTTATTTATAAAATAACATTAAAGATAATTTCCAAAAGAAAATTTTGCCTATGTTCCTTGTGTTGTCCAGGGATATTCAATTCGGTGATTTTTATTTTGTGTCTAAAAAACTAAACAAGATGGGAACAAATTTATAAGTTATAAAAACATATATTTTTATTTGCTTAATCCAGTAATATATAATATTTGCCTAAAAGTCAGTGGCGTCCATTTCTTTTGTCATATTGGTTTAAGTACCATGTGACACTAAATAAGTTTAATTAAGTTAAAGCTAAATCAGACGCGTTTAATTTTATCAAATTGGATAGGGAATATTTAAGGTATTATTAAAAAACAGTTTTTTTTTAAATCTGCCCTTAAACTTTCCTAACAACATTCTGTAACACCCTGCGTTTGTAGGAGTATAAATTTCTTTCTGGAGATTATTTTTAATCTAATATAATCTAAACTTTACTGTGTTTATTTCTAGTTTAAATTTCTCGACTTTTAACCTTTTTCTCGTCTCGGTGAGAATGGTCTCACGCTTTGTACGGAGCCACACACACCGGCCAGTACTAGCACCAAAATAAATAAACTAATACATTTCTTAAATCAGAAGAAGGGCAGATTGACTGAGATAGCACTTGTCGTAAGCAATTGGGGTTTTAAAAATATTTTAAATTTGCTTCAACCCTCTGAATTAGCGAAAGTATTCTATTTACATATGAGGCCTTCAGAAACAAAGGGGTGTAAGTGACTTTTCCACAAAAACCGAGTTATGTGTACAATTACTTAGCAATATTCTCAACTTACTTGGGACTTTGAACCTGTTTTTCTCAAAATGCCAAAACCTGCACTTACATTCCTTTGCATCTGACCACCTCATATATGAAGACCCACATTTACGCGAACATTATAGTTGGGTTGTGTTGGTCATAAACAGTTTTGGTTTGCATAATTAAAATATGAAATAAAAGGGATTTACACCCTCTGTTCCAAAAATAACCGTACTTTTTCAAAATAGAAACAATCAGTGTACATTTTGGGATAATTCTTTTTATTAATCAATATACTCTCCATTTGCTTCTATACACTTATTTGCAAGCTCAACCAATTTCCTTTTTAGGAACTTTGTCTAGCTCGTCGGTCGTCGCCTTTTAAATGCGATCATTTGTTTCAATTTCTGGTCAATTTCGGTCAAATCCCGCCTCATATTCAAAACACCACGTCTCGTCATCAGTTACTATCATTTTTAAAAAGTTCGAGTCCGTATGAGCACTGTAAATGATGTCTTTACAATGTTCAATTTGATCCCATTTTTGGTCATCAGTAGGTTTGTATGGAACAAATCGTGAGTTTACCTTGCGAAGTCCCAATTTTTCGGTTAAAATCCGATAAACGGTAGCAGAAGGGATGCCCAATTCATTTTCAATGAAACGCACTTACGGTTTCTTGTTATGTTTGATAAATTCACGCAGTTTTTCAATGTGTTCTGTGGATAAACCCCATTTTGGACGACCTTGCCTTTCGTCATTGCTAATGGTTTCTCTACCATCTTTGAATTGCTTGTGCCACTCGTAAATTTGCCTGCGGGATAAACAATCATGATCATATGCTTGTTGGAGCATTTGATGCGTTTCGGTAAAATATTTACCAAGTTTAACAAAAAAATTCAATCGCAGTTCTTTGTTTGAAATTTATTTTCCGATCGATAGTCAAAACATTCCAACACATACGACGCAATCACTTGACAGGTTTATATGCGATCTTCCTGAAACTTTAACAGAATCTCAATAAAAGTTTGCGCTTTCAAAAGCAAAAAGTTTACAACAGATGGCGCTAATGGTTCTTCCTATTTCGAAAAAGTTCGGTTATTTTTGGAACAGAGTGTAGTATATTTAAAAACTCTGAGTTTGAAAGTGCCGCTTCATCTACAGCGGTTGTCGCGGGCGGCGTCCTAAACCTGGATCGACCACGACAATTTCATTAACAAGGTGTTTCCTAACTAAGGTAAATAATATAATAATATTTAATGCGTGTTTGGTTATTTACAAGGTTGGTAAGTTCTGCCTTTGTTTTTGAATTCTACATATAAAAGAATAGTTACCTACTCTGGCTTTTATTTTGGATGTGACTGGCCTATATTACTCTTGTTTTTAAGGTTATAATAAAATAAAATTTAAAGGGTATAAAAAGTTTGTAAAACTTTTTGAATAAGTTACTAGTAGTGCCACTATTACAAAAGCAACGCGTGCATAAGTAGACGCTACTTGAGCCCCATCATGTCACTACTCGAGCCCCGTCATGTCGCTAGTCAATTCCCGCCGTATAATTTGATTTTACTAAGTTACAAAAGTACGCGCTGTGCTGTGTCGCGATGCACGCGTCTCAATTTGCGCTGAAAATCGGTTTTACTTAAACAACTTTTATAGTACTTAGTATAATGAAATATTTTTTTAGATAATAAATCACAGTAAGAAGTCGCTAAAAAATGGTGTCCTTGTAAAACTGCATTTAAGTTGTTAGGGGCGGACTAACACTTAAACAATAGTGCTAATTATTTTTTACACTCTAGATTAACTAATTTGACTAAAAAAAGGTACTCCTGTTTTATATCGATATGTTAAAGCGTTTTCGGCAAAAATAACTTTTTGCTTAAATACAATTGTATTGAACAATTATGAAGAATACATTTTATCGGCCGTTGTCGGTTTGACAAGGCTTGCCTCTAAACGTGTGCATTTTCTAGCTCTAATTAATTATCTAGGATGATGAAACACTTTACAATGCTGCAACATTTTTTTCGTTAAAATAAAAAACATCTTTTCTGATAAGTTTGTTAGTGCCAAATACAACAAAATAACCTTATGTTTTTACATGTTCCCACTACAGAAAAACTTGTTTTTGTCGAAAATGCTAATTTATCGATACCAAACGAGCTAAGCTTAAGTTATTAAAAAGTACCATTTTTATTCCTTTATTATACAGGATGTAAAAATAATTAGCACTATGATAAAAGGGTTAGTTTGCCCCTGGCGACCTACTGAATGCAAATGTTTTACAAAGACACCATTTTAAGGGTTCATACGAATATTCATTTTAAAAATGTATTTATTTTAACAACAAATTATGAAATTATGCAAGAAAAACCTATTCAGCAGCGTCCTTTAAGGGCACGTACCTCTGTAACGAGTCATAGAAAATGAGGTCCCAGTGGCTTAATTATCAAAATTTTGAAATAAAAAATTTACAGAATATTTCATTTAATATTATTCTTATATGGTAAAAAGTTTGAATAACATATTTTATTTATTGTATTAGAGAAAATGTTTTTTGTTTGCATTTAAATGACAACATTTTTCCCTTGATTGTACAAAACACCTTTAAAATTATTAACAATATAAGAAATAGAATTGTTTGTTTTAATAGGGCAAGAATGGAAATGCCGTCTTCATCCACCAGTTTTACCATCTGATGACTTAGCTTGGGTTTGCCCTGAATGTGGCGAGTGGATGAGCAAACCTGAGCTCACCGCACCTCTTCAGATGAACATGGCACTTCACGAAGCTCTACAGGAGTCTGTTCTGGGTATTTCAGAGGCCCTGTGCGATGACCTGGTGGTCTGTTTATCCAACCCACGTTATCAAATTTTAAGTTGGCTTCTGGCATGGGACGACCTATATAGGCTGTGCATTTTATACCTTAATGATCCTGAAAAAACTAAAAACTTCGTTACTGAGTTAAAGTTTGTTGATGTTGATTACACCATGTTTGAGCACATTAAACGAGAACCTGTTGACGAGTTTACTGGAATTGAAAAAGGGTATGAACAATACTTAGATTTGGATTTTGTTTCGGATGAGGAGACGTCGTCAGTGAGTGAAGATTCCATGTCGCACGACAGATCTGTAGGGTTAGGAAGTGACGGAGCGGGAGAACCTTACCTGCCTTTGGCGCAACCCAAATCTGACCCTAATACCCTAAAAAGTCTTAGAATGTTTCGACCCAACCTTAAACGAAAGAAAGAAGCGTCTGAATTACCTTCTGCAGATAAGAAATCTGCAATACAGGGGGATTGTATTTCTACAACACCCAGTCCACTACATAATTCACATACTGAATATGCAGTGAACACCCTTGCCACGAACATAACAGTTAATGCTACAAATATTAATGCAATTCCTGCAAGCAGTGTCTATTTGCCACAAGATGCTGGAGTTACTAATCAAAGCACCATTTCAAATTTAGGCCAAGTATCTGCAGCAAGTAACTTCAGCTCTTTTGGATATTCATCTATATATTCTTCAAAAACTACTGAAGTACCTAAACTTCTCAAAAATAACTTTGATCAAGTAAATTCTCGAATATCACCTTTTAATAATTTAAATCCAAAGTGTTATTCAGGAAAATCAACAGATACAAAGGGAAGCCTAAAGCTTTCTTTGCCTGCCAACACTACTCTTCACCCAGTTAATTCTGTGTTTGAGACTACTAATTTAAGCAGTGTTACTTCCACAAGTTATGTGTCAAATATTATTAAGAGTACCTTATCTTATGGTGTGCCTAAAATTACGGTTACTGGATCTACATATGCATCTGCTATTCCCACCAAAACTCTTATAAGTAATCACAGTTTTGATTCTCTAAATGTGAACAAACAGGGTTCTTTTGTTAATTCAAAACAGGTCTCGTTTACAGCTCCCAAGCAGCTTCCTTTTTCTTCTACCTATACTACTCAGAAGAATACATCACATCAGAGCTCAAGCGTAACAAAAAATACATCTCAACAGGGTACATTTGCGTCACCTAGCGTAATCCCTCAGAAACATTCTTCACAACAAGTTGCAAACAACGTAATTCCTGATTTAGAAGCTTTGCTAAAAGAAGTAGTCAATGAAATAGATTCAAACAAATTTGAAACTGATTCAAAAAACGGAGTGGCTGCCACGTTGCTTCAGCTTGGTGGGCAAGTGGCGAAGAATCAAAAACAGTCAATCCAAGTACCACAACAACCTCATCTCAACCAGATCCCAACGAAATTACCGCAAGAAATGTACTTGCCCAGTGGTACCACAGAAGGCTGCAAAACGAGGCTGAAAAACAACACCAAGCCAGACAACCCCGGTCTTCCTGGGGAAATGTACCAAACGATGGAACCACCATGCAAGCTCCAGAAGCTAACGCAGGAAAACAACAGTCCACCAGACAAAATCAGCTTACCTGGCAAAACTACTTTCAAGATAATGGAACTCAGAGTCAAAATTCCAAAACTGAATCTGGAAAAGTACACCAAATCAGAAAAACCACATCCAACTGGCATAATGTGGGACAAAACAGGACAAACATCTCAAATGCAAGGGCCACTCCCCATTTCTCAGGACAACAACACAACAAAATCATCCAGAGTTCTAGTAATACCACCAACACCTGCTCTAGAACCTACAATTCAGTCAAGCCAACAGTATCTGCTAGAAATGCCGCGACCACAGGTTATAATAACAACGCCACTAATACGGCCCAAAACACTACCATTTTCAAGACCGGAACATTCAACACTCCTGCAGGACAAATCACAATCACAAATCGAAATTCCACTGGTACAGATGCTCCACAAAACCAAAATGTCGGAGGAGCGCGAATTCCCAATATTACCTTGCCAAAGGGAACAGTCCTTTATGCCCCAGGCACTACCACATCAGGAAATTATAGTTCATTCGGCAGCCCCATCATCACCAGTTCCCGAAGCACAACCCAAAGTAGTCCTCGACAAAGAACCTCATCAAACACCACGACGACTGGAGTCGGTAATTATAATTCCACCGGGAAAAGCCAGAAAAATAATTTCACAAGCCTTGCTCAAACAACAGGACAGCAAACTTCCACTCAAGGAGCTAGTTTCAGGACAACACAGTGCCAGTATCAGCCTAGTCAAAAACCTCAAATCGTCGGAAACTATCAACATACCCAGCAGCCTTCCAAAACTTTGATCAACAATCTTTCCCAAGTGGTATCCAGTCAACATACCGACAGCAATTCAGGTTACCAGAAAAATCCCCGTTTATTTGCATCCCAGCGGATTCCCTGAAAATAATAACCCCAATAACAATGGATTGTGACAAAGATAAAACGGTACAAAGAGTTAATCAAAAGACTGATGTAGAACTGACTGAAGTTGTAGAAGATGTGACATCTTCAACTACAGAAAATAACAATGATCTTTGTGTATCCCAAGTTTCATTAAAGAAGACTGATAAAGAGGTTTCTTTCGAGTATGGAGTTTTGCCCTTTACTGAGAGAAGCCAAAGGGAAAATAAGACATTTTCTGAAGAAGGGGAGGTGTCAAGCACACAAAATATCAATAACAGTATTAAGACAGATAGTGATTTGACTAGTGATAAGATATTAATTAAAGATAAAGCAAACGTTCAAACAATTGGGGATGATACTAAGAAACAACTATGTAACTGCAATAACAAGGAAGATATCTTATTAGACGAGAAAATTCAAGAAACTCCTCAGACGATGCTCAAAGGTAATGAGGATGTCGCAAATGATATTAAAACGGTAGAAATTGTAAATAAAAATTTGGACTGTGATAAAAGGGAAGAGATAAATATTGTACAAAATGTTACTGAAACTGAAAAACGAGCAAGTTGTGATAGTAAAGCAACTATTGAAAGAGTAGAAGAATGGTTGCAGAAAGCAGTTAGGTGGAACACAAGTGATAAAGAAGTGACTTCAGCGAAGCACATGCAAAAAAACAAACTGAAATAAAAATTCCGCCTAAGGGGGTTTATATCTTAGGTGAAATGCAACAGATTCAAATACCTGATTCTAAACAAGAAAACCAAAATATGGAAATCTGTGGAGTTACGAAAACTTTAAAATCAGATAAAAACAAAAATATTTTAGAAAATACAGAAGTCGGGATTTCTAACATTGGAGACACAGACTATGAAATAGCCAACGAAATCGAAATATTTGAAAATGTTGTTACATTGGACACTATGAACGATGTTAAGACCAGCTCAACTGTTAATGAAATAAAAGATAACATTTTGCAGTCTATTCAGAGCCAAGAGGTTATAAAAACAAAAAATGTGCTGAAGAAGAGAAAATGCCGCAAGTATAGAAGTAAGGAGGTTATAAAAATCAAAACAGGAACAAAAGACCCTTACCATTACGTTAAATACTGGCATAATTATTCTGAAAGTTCTAGACATCCTTTCCAAGTTTCCAAATCCATGAGTGTAAGTTCTCCTACCTCTACAGCTAAATCCCGAACTTCAATCCATGTATCAACTCGTAAACCTCTTCCTGGAATGGTGAAAACGGTAGAGAAGGGAAAATGTAAAAACCAGGAAAAGCTTCTACTTTTTACAGATATAGAAAAAGAAAACTTTAAAGAGTCATCTGACGACAGTATAACGGATGCTAGCATTCACTCCAGTGAAGAGCTTGACATTGAAGAAGATGGTATGACCTACAAAACCCCTTTAGAGGAGTATAAAGCAAAATATGCACGTTATGCCGCTAATCCTTTTAAAGAATTTCTTGAAAAGCCGTTTTTTACTTACATTGAACAGCATGAACGTGAAGCAGCAGAAAGACTAGCTAATCAGAACGTTAAAAAGTATAGCAATAAACACAAGAGAAAACATGAAAATGTTCCTTGTTTTAAAGTTGACCAGGAAAAGAATACGCGCAAGCCTAGAAGCTCGGGAAAGAAAAAAATATATAAAAAGGAACTCTCAGTAGTATTAGATCGTTTACCTAGAAGGACGGCAAAGCGTGTCCAGAAAACCTCGGTAGCCGAATCTATTAGTAATTTACAGCAGAGACTAAGAAAGAAAATTAGGGATAACGCTGATGTTCCTATTTGCGTTTGGTACAAAAAAGAAAAATCAACTTCTCCACTTTTAGATTTTAATGTTAGAAACCAGGTTAAAAAAGCAAACTAAGAAGCAGAAACCTGAGTATATTCGGGATACAATTAAAAAGGAGGGAATGTTAAAGAAAAAAACGAATTGTGCAAGGAATGGCATTTTAAAAAAGAAATCTGATTTTTCATCTAAAAAACTAAAGAAAGAAAAACAAGTTCATTTTGATTTAGTACCTAAAAGTGTTTCTAGAGAGAAAGGTAAGAGCAAGTCTATACTAAAAGATGTTCCTGGTTTAAATGACTTCTCTGAAGTCAGACCTAGAAATACTGAACATGTGGTGAATGTTGTTCAAGTTTCTGGGTCGAGACCTTCTACTGTGACTAGTCAGAATACCCAAACCAGCACGCAAGTAACGCCTCATATTCAGAGAATTGGACAACCAAAACTACAAGAGCAAAAACCAGATCGTTTGGAAGAAGAACCGGAACAGTCTCCATCTAGTTCAACAATGACCAGCGAAACCATTAAACCTCCAACTTCTCAATCATCTACTTTAATTAATATTTTAAGTTCACAACTAAAACCAGGTCAGAAAAGCTCTGTAACATCCAGGCAGACTCCTTTTATTAACATCTTGTCACAACAAATTTTAAAACAGCCAGGTACAAACCGCAACAAGCCAGGTTCAAATGACATCAAATTCAACAATTCAACTGTTTCTGGACCCTGCAAGGTAACTTTATTTATATATAAAGATTTAAAATAGATCAGGTTTATGAACTAATGTTTGTATTCTTATTATTTGGTTATGGTTTGTTTTTGGTTTATTATTATTTTTTGATTATAATATGTTATCATTGGTTGTGGTTCATAATGAATCAGCATGAAACTTTAGGTTACGTCACTCACCTGCACGCTAATTTGTTTAACCTGCACTTCATCCGACTCCCATTGGCTTGCAAAATGCTGCATGATTAAAGAAACGTCTTCAGCTTCTAAGTCGATGTTTATTTTTTAGACTGCTACCGTTATTAAGGTGGAGCCTGAAGAAAGTGTTGAAGTTCAAACGAGTAAATCCGTGAATACTAATGTTAAAATTGTAACAAGTACTACCCAAGCATGCGGTGCTGCCGCCACTGCCACTTCATCTGCACAAGGTGGTACTATTTTACAGTTTATTTGTAAAAGTTCTTCATTGCCAAAATTTCAACAAGCATTTGGTAAAACTGTCTACCAAACTAACAATTCTAATGACGGTACTGTCGAGGCTGTGGCTACTCCAACGACCGATAATTCAAGCCAAACCCAAACAGCGACTATTATGGAAACCAAAAAGATCTCTACTAAAGCAGTACCCGTTAATGTGCAACCTATTACAGGGAATGTTATCTTTAGAGGACAGGTACCTGTTGGACAAACCGTGAGTTTAATTCCTCCCGGTAGTAATACAAGGCAGCTATTTCGCATTACGGGCTCTACTCACGAGCAAATAAGTTTAGTCAAAGAGACTGTCATTCAAAACAAAATGAGCGCTCTTCTTGCGGCTGCTTTACAAGGAAAACCAAAAATTACGGAACAAAATGGTGAACTAGTGGAGGAGTACTCCGCTACTAGAATTACTTTATGTAGACCAGGAACTGTGCCACCTAACGCTACTAGAATTGTTAAACCCGTGCAGCTACAAATTCCAGCAAACGTAATTAGAGCGCCGCAGCCAAACTTGAGCTCAACGACTTTAGAACAGCTAAGAGAGTTTGATATGGTGTATAAACAAGTAAAGGAAAGAAGTAATAATCCAGCACAACCTGAGACGACCGCGCAAAGCAGTCAAGAATCGCCTCAGCAGCAAAGAATTAGCTTTACATACGTAAATCAAGTTCAAAAGTATACACAATTATCCCCCGTTGTAGTTGTTAGTAGTTATAGCCCTCTTCAACAAACCGTTTCTCCAGCTTTAAGTGTGACTTCCCAGAGTAGTGCTGAAGCTTGTTTAACTCAAGTTAGTACTGTTACAGTACCAAAAGTAGCAGTTAAAACTTCAAAAGGCAAAAGTATTAAGAGCTCTGCTACAAAAACCTCGCCTACAGCTTTGCCAACTATTCCTAAACCCCAGCAAAAACCTCAAGAAGACGAACACACTACTCAAAGAATTTTTGATATCCTAGCGGAGTACGCTGAGCAGTTAAGGAATTCACCTGATTTGAATAACAAACCCGCTCCTAGAAGAAGGTCTAATCCTCCCACAAATCCTAGCTCGAGCACATCAGGATCCAGTTCTAGTAAAAAGAAAAAGAAAAAAGCAGTAGTTCCACCACTAGCAATTTAGTGGAGACAGATAATGAGGATTTGACCATGGGTAGCGAGGATAGTTCTGGAGGAAATATTGTACAGCTTTCAATGACTGATGAAGAACAGTCTCAGTCTGCCAGCATTACTCCTCCTGAAACTAATTTGGAACCTGCATCGTCAAATACACCTACACTACCTTTGATTGTATCTGACACCACCAATCAAACTCGAAATGTAATCATAGCGGACTCTAGTGTAGGTGAGGCATTAAAAATGCCAAACACGGCTTTGATTATGCCTGGAAGTTACATAATGCCGGTCTCTGTGGTAAAAGGGGGCAACAGATCGCTGTAGTTTCAGGCGGAAGCAAGATACTTACCACCGTACCTGCTAGATCTGGACAAAACATGCTATTGTTTCAAAGTTTTGTTAACCAAAACAAAAAAGGGGTATCTCTACCGTAAAATATTCCACTATACAGCCGTTTTCAGGTATTTCTTCACAGAATGTCGCTGGGGTAAGTGCTCAGCCTCCTGTGGTATTGCCTTCCAATTCTGTAGCCACAGTGGCCTTAGGACAACCCATAACACTGAAGAAACTAGATGAAAATGAACGAGGAACCAACACTGAACTACTTCTTACAATTTCACAGCCGAGAGAGGCAATTAAAATAGAAAAGTCGTCGGACATTCCTCAACCTGACAGTAGCACAAGTCATTCCAGCGATGCGATTGAGGTAAAAATAGAAGAAGGCAACCAGTCTGATTCTTCTTCAAATGACGTATTTAACAATATTCAAAAAGCTAATAGTGTTGCAACCTCAGTCATTGCTTCAGTTGTAAAGAAAGAACAGGAAGAACGATTCGAGAATGCCGCAACTATTGATACAGCAGTTGTTAAAGGTAATAAAGAGTTCTTTAAAATAAACTAACATATATTAAATAAACATTGTTTTAGTGGAAGAACCAGAAAAGCAAGGAGAAAGAATTGGTTCAGTATTGGTCAACGCGTCAACTTCCAATGGTCCCATGTTGTCTCATACCACCCCTAGATATAGGAAAGCCTCCGAAAACGCACAGTCTACAACTGCTCCCAACAAAGAATTTAATCATAATACTGGGAAGGTATGTAGGTATCCTTAAATTGGTAGTGGAAAAGAATAATTTATTGTTTTGACACTTCAATATATTAATACTGTTAAACAAAATATTATTTGGCTTTTCTCCAGAATAAAATTTAAAAGTTTATTTAATATTTTAAGAAAATTAAAACTTTTTATACATTATGAAGAACAATTCTGCTCTTCAATAATATAATAAAAGTTATTATTGCTTTAAAAGAAATAAAATAATAAAATAATTATTTTATTTTATTTTATTTCTTTTAAAGCAATAATAACTTTTATTATATTATTGAAGAGCAGAATTGTTCTTCATAATGTATAAAAAGTTTTAATTTTCTTAAAATATTAAATAAACTTTTAAATTTTATTCTGGAGAAAAGCCAAATAATATTTTGTTTAAATTTAATCTCCCAGAAAACAAATAAAACATAAAATATTAATACTGTTGGCAAAAATAAACTTAAAAACATTATTTGTAGAATTATAACCTTTATTATATTGTGCAAGGACAGAATAGTTCTTCATAGTTAAATGTTTAATAAACGTTTTTATTTTATTCTGGAAAAAACCCAAATAATATTTTGTTTACGAAACAAAGGAAACATAGGAGGTAGAAAAATGCAAAAAAAATATCATAGGTTAATAAAGGGTGTCCGTTAATAATGATACACAGAAAAACCACAAATTCCTTATTCCGAAATATTAAGGTTTAACCAAACATACCTATATCCAAAGTTAATATAAAAGGAGATACATGGTGTCAAAGTATTTTTTTTAAATAAAATTTTTGATACTTTTGAATGTTTTAAGGGACTAGGTGGGTTTGAAAATAAAAAAACGTACCAAATTTCAACCAAATCGGTTTAAGGGTACTTACGATATTTATAAAATACCAAGTTTTTAAAAACTTAAACGCCCTGTATCTCAGAAACGAAGCAACTCCAGACATCTGTTTATAGGAACTTTTCTTTATAAAATGACATAACAAATCAGTTTTTAAAGTTTCGTAAGGTAGATAGGAAATACCCTGTATATTAATTTGGAAAAAATCTTTTTAAGCCAACATACAGTTCTTTTGTGGAAATGTATTTTCTCATCAAGCAGTACTTTTTCTAAAGGGGCTTTTTTCGTACAGTTAATAATTAAAAAGTTTCCCATTTGGTAAGAACTTCCGAAGACACATAGTAACAGCAAGAAATTAAATAAATATGGATTAGACACCGAGAAATCTATATTTAAAAACTACCACTCTTATTTAAAGACCCTTTATTAAATTATTGTTTTATAATGAGGCAGTTGTAGTTTATGGCTAATATGCTATTTTTTAAAGGAATTTTTCGGTTGCATCAAACAGCTTAAACGCGAATATCTAGAAATCGGTTGCTTAGAGCGATTCTTACAAAGTTTCATTTTTTGTGTAGCATAGGTACTGTTTTACTTAGATGAAAGTTTCAGAGTAGCACAAAATAGTTGGGACGTTTTGAAACATTTAAAGTAGTGTCGCTAGCGCTCTTGTGACAAAAAACCCCTAGATACCGAGTTTTATTAAAGTATTCATAACATATCAAAAATTATAGAAATCAATTAAAAACATTGTTTTTACTTTGACACTCTGTATCCTCCTTATTATCAACTTTTGAATATAGGTATGTTTGGTTATATCTTAATGTTTTGGCAAAAAGAAATCTGTGGTTTTTCTGTGTATCATTAATTTGCGGACACCCTATATAAACTGACTGTCCAAGTCCGGTTCACAAGAGATAAAATTAATCGAACATTTTATTTTTCGAAAAAAGTCATTCTTGATAAAAAAAATATGATTCATGCAAAAAAAATGGTTGATATTGTCTACAGGTTTCAAAAAAGCTTCCAATACAAGATTTTTCTTTAAGGATAAACTACCTACCTTTATTTATTATTTTTAAGCAAAATGCCACTTTATTATTATTTTTTATAGCGTAAGAGGTTGAAATGGCAAATCGATCAATGACTTTATTTCTCATGGTTTTAAAAAGTTTCATGAAATCGATTTTGATGTTATTAAAAATTAATTATTTAAATTTTTTAAAATAAAATAATGTAAAATTCTCTAAAATTACAAGAAATAGTAATGTCATAATTTGATTTTAAAACACCTTCTACCTCACAATTTGCCAGCTATAAACAGACATTGTCAAAACGTCCTTGAATTTTAAATAAAAATATTTCCTCCAAATAAAATGTTCTAATATTTTTATCGTTTACATACTTTATTCCAAATAAATTTTAAACTAAAAAATTGGTCGTAGAAAAATGATGCTGTTAAAACTAAAAAATAGGTAGTAGAAAAATTATGTTTTTAATGTTTTTGCAAACCCTATGATTTCTTTTTTCTCTTGTAAACCCTATCTGCCAGTTGCCAGTTTGTGTGTACATAGATATATTGTTTTTTTTTCTTTTATATTAAACATTTTTAAGCTATAAAATAAAACATGATTTACCATATAAATGTAATAAAATAATACGTAATAAGAGTTTTTGACAAAAACTTTAAATAAAAAGAAACCTTATAGTTTACATAATTGTTTCTGTCATTGCTTTACATGTCATGCCACTTCAAAAGGATCATAGGCAATTTTTGAAAATACACGGGAAAAGGAGACGGTTCTAAACAACGGGCCATTGGTTAATTTATGTCAATTAAAAAGTAGCCAATAAAAAAAAAACACCTTTTTAAATATATTTATTCAGAAAAAGTCAGTTATTTGTACGCTTATCAAAAAATCCTGAAACGCCAATTGAATGCATCCAAAACATAATCATGCTTAATGTCGCGAAAAAAGTGATCAAATACTTACGCTTTACTTATGAGCGGCCAAGTTCTGCAAAGCAAAGACACATATAATCTTGTGGGCGTCACATTTGAGAATGACCTTAACTGGCATAAACACATTGTATCTGTAGTTACCGCAGCCTCAGAAAAGCTTGGTGTTCTTTTTCGAGCGAAAATTATTTTTCCCCTTCTAATTTATACACTTTGTAAGGTATCCCAAATCCGGCCTCCTCTGGAATATTGTTCTCATATCTGGGGCATGGCGTCTCACAACACCATATGCATTTTGATTCCTCCATTAAAAGAAGAGCTGTTCGTCTTATTAAAGATCCTTTACTTACAGATAAGCCTTCCTTGCTCATCGTCGGGCTGGTAGTAGTATCGCTTTTTTATAGGTACTTCCAGGGTTTCGCTTCGAGGAATTGTCCAGTATAATTTCCACTTGCAGCACCCAACAGAGCAAACTCGTGGTGCCGCACGTATGCATCCCTATACGGTCCAACTAGACAGGCCCAAATGAGTTTGACAGGGAACCTGCTACCCGCGGAGGTCTTCCTTTTCCCATCCGAATCTTCGCTCGTGGATTGTCCGAAGATAAAATTTTTATTTTCAAGGGGACACATTGTGTCAAAATTTACTTGTAGAGGGTTATCCTCTCCCTATACCAAACAAAGATAAAACGCCATAAATGTTCAGCGGGAAAGGGGGAGGGGAAGGTTAAGGATAGCTTATTTTAAAGTGTTTCAAATTCACTTTTTAATGGTCTTAAGTTTTTAAAAATCAGTATTTGAGAAAATTTACCCCTATAACGGGGCTTCTGTCCGTATAACTTTTTATTGTTTAAAAAGATGTCTAAATAAAATTTGGTACTTAGGTATACTCAGCATAAATGTGCATTGTTGTTCAATAATTTAATTGTTTCTATTATTTCTGGTGGAGCCGGAACCATCCTACACTTTCTTTTTTAATAGACACCCGGTATATTTATACTAGCGAACTTACAGAACCATAACATTCCGAGTAAAGCGAGATTACATTTGCATTTATGGCACTCTAGATTCAAAATTAGAAATAAAACAATATAAGCACCCAAAGTGACAAATTTAGTGTCATTGTCAAAGCGAATGCAAAAGGAGAGTGAATTAATCTCTAATAAAAAGAGTGGGCCATTTGGACCACATTTACGCGACCTCACGTCATGCGCACAAAGAAAGGCGGAGCAGGAGGGGCCTAATCGGAGCGGCGTCGTCGAGTGAATTAACTTATTTGTAGTTAATGAACGATGGGACAGGAAAGTAAATTTTGTTAATGTAATTGAATTCTTTAGTAAAATAAAGTCTTGTAAGCACGTTTAGGATTTGTTGTTTTATTTTGGGGGTGCCCCACAGAAAACCGCCCCGGGTGCCAACTCACGCTACGCCGCCACTGTGCTCATGACACAAGAACCCGCAGAATCGTGCTGTATTTAGTTGCCAGCCGCGCTGGGCACAGTTGGTAAAATATTGACATGATAATATTAAGCCACACACAAAACTATTACATTGGAAGTGCGTAATGGATATTTTTTACCAATTAACGCATTAACGCCGAGAAAAAGTTAAGAAATGTAAATTACTAAATTTAATTTTAGATAAAAGACCGTAAAAACCAAGGTAATTTAAAAAAATTATCAAACATACTAGATAGTAGGTGGTTATTTGTGATTTGGTATTTAGCCGTTAATCTAAAGTATATAAATAAAATTATATATGCTGTCATCATATGGTCCCTGTAGGCTAAAGTGACCACATTTTCAATAACAGAAATCGGGACAAATGAGAAACAGTGAAATAAGATGGAAATTTTTTTCCTACCTTCTGTTTTCTTGAAGAGCAAAAAAAGGAAAAAAAGGTCCTTACCTTTGAAATGTTACATAATATAATACATAAAATAAATCGGTCAACACTTATTGTTAAAGTTTATTTTTCAAATAGCAAAAAAAAAGGTCCAAACCTTCTGTTTTCTTTGTTTACACCCAGTCCCACCAAAAATTGGGACATTTTCAAAAATCGGCGGGACGCGGGACAGTCCCACCAAAAAGCGGGATTGTCCCGCCAAAATCGGGAGGTGTGGGCACTTTACTGAAGGTGTTAATAATGGGTTAATCGGTTTACAACCGATTTGAAAAAAAAACTTAAGATCATTACAAAAATAATTTGAAGCCCTTTAAGATAAGGTATCACTTGACGCTCCATCTCATTTCAACCGTTTGACGTTTGTGCTAGTGAGGGGAGGGATAACCCTGAACAAGTAAATTTTGACACAAAAGTATATCCCTCTAAAAATAGTAATTGATGTGTTTCAGGATTTTTTTATAAGTGTACAAATAACGGAAATATCCGGGATGGCTCGTTTTAATTGATATGCAGAGCACATCCCACAGAGTTTATTTCGAGGACACCGGGACTCGTAATTATAAAAATGGACAGTCCCGTTCAAAACAGGGCGTCTGGTCAGGGTATGCGTATCCAAGGCAAAGAACTTAGTGGTGATTTTTAATTTTGTAAGTAATTGAAGATTAAAAATGTACAGAACTTTACAGAGTTTGAAGTTTTAAAAATCTTTGCAAAAACAAAAAACAATATTTTAAAGTAAAATAAGAAGTAACTCTTAAACCAAATAATAATTCTAATAAACATAGATCTTTATCTTATGAGGTGTTCGAATAATCGAAGGACCTTCACAATAGCTCAATCTGTCGTTAAATTCCCTACAAACATTCGCTAATATTTGAGAGGTAAAAAAATTAAACAAATATTAGTTAATTTAAGCCAAGATTTATCCAAATTGACTGAAATTGTTTATGAATAATTTCTTTTAAATAGCCGTAGTGTTAGATCTTAAAATTTAAAATTTAAAATAAATCGTCCTGTAGTTATCTAGACACCCGTCCTGTGAAACCAAATTTCTCCAAAGTTGACATCTGAATTTAGAACAGCTGGGATAATATTTTGGCTCAAAAGAAGTAGCTATCTTTTATCATTTAATGTATTATCTTTTAAAAAATACCTACGAAATTACTCTACTCTTACTACAATGCTGGCCCACATATTTACTTTTTGTGCTAGAAACCTTTTAAGTGGCAAGACATACGTGTTTAGTACCAACTTAAAATTCAAGTTAACAATAAAAGACGATTAACGTTTTTACTTAGATATCCTATTTTATTCCACTAAAAATAAAAAATAGTCCAATACGTTCGAGGATCTTTGAAATAAAGGTCCCAAAATTATAAAAAATTAACGGCAAAAAAAAATAAAAATAAGTAGTCAATCCGTGGAGTCACTGTATTTGTAGTAATTTTTAAGGAAAGAGTGTATTAAATTTTAAGTTTGAATTAAATGTTGGAAATGTCTTTTCTGTTCTCGTCTAGTGTAATTGTGACTTTAATTGATACCTTGCATGTAACACTCATCTTAATAATTCCACGGGTTTCCAATTTTTAGACCCATGCTTCTATATTTTTTTTTACATTTTCAGAGGTAGAATCTGCCATTACATTTTCTTAAAACATTTTGTAACACTGTATTTTTTAAGAGCTATAAAGATGCTTGGGTATTGTAATATTTGTTTGTATTTAGGTTTCCCAGTCTGGAACCAAGATATTCAAAAACAACGCTGTGTATTATGCCATCCGAACTAAGAAAGCTGTCAGTAAAAAAATAGATAGTGAAATGCAGAAACAAGCAGCGATGGAAAGGGAACTGCGTCTTCAAAATCTCTCTCAGAGGAATGCGAAGATTTAGGTGTAGATGAGCCTAGCACCAGTGACTTATTTCCTGAAGCTGATTTACTTTTTGACTCGAATCATTCTCCTTCTTACGATCAAAGTGGACAGAGGATTCAAATCGCTGAAGTTAAAGCAAAGGCTAGCATGAATTTATTTAGTGATGATGAAAATTCTGGTCCTATGAGAAACGACCTCTTTGATTATGTTGAGTATCATCCTCCAGGTGTAGATCAGGTAAATGGAAATAATACCTCAAATGAGTCGGCTTCTTCCTGTGATGACACCACATTGTTCCAACCGTAGGAACGATGTTCGAAGTCACTCTTTAATTCCCCGATATCACCAGAGTATTCCGCTGATAATAATCACCCTGTTAATAAATATATAAGTACACCAACAGAAAAAAAGGGAGAAGATAGTTAGGTCTCTAGCTGGAAATTGGTCTGAGGTGACTGAAGTTACAAGTTCTGAGGGATGCCATTGAAATGTCCAAACAGGAACCTCCAATTGCGTTACAAGAAGAAACAGTTATCGACGAGTCTCTTACAGAAATGGAAACTGTACTGAAAGAGTTGGAGTCTATGTCCAGTTCATGATTCTATTGACAACCGAGGTTCTAGGAAAATACAAAAACTGTTCTTGCTTTAACGGCTCCAAAGTCCAACGGTTTCCACCGCCAAAAGAAGAGGTCATTCTCCAAAATCCCAGACACCGACGGCCAGCAAAAACCTTTACTAAGTAAAAAGAGATAGTGCAAAATAAGGGGAGAAGGAGGAAACATTATTTTTATTGATTTTGGGGACTGTATACTGTATATTTGATTGCGACCTATACTGTTACATATGATTTCTCCCACAGATCAGTGACAGTTGAAAATGTTCTAAAGACATATTACCATTATCTAAATGTATGTATCATTTACTTTCATCATTCCTTTGTTTTATGTACTTTATAATTGATTTAAAAACACAGGGTAAGAACTGGCCCGAGACCCCATTATTTTGTAAACTATCCTGTATAAGAAAAATATTTGGAGACGGTAGATTAATTTATTGTGTGTAAGATATAGAACTACTTTCTAAGGTTTTAAATAATACTGCAACAATAAATATTGTAAAATATTTGCCTATTGCTTCAGATCATTATTCAGCTGTCGAGGCCTCTAGGTACTTTGTGATCAAATGAGTTTAAATTAGGCTTCCAATATAAAGATATTAAGATTCAGCTTGTTATTTTATATTCTGAAGTTGTGGAGATTAATAAAGAAATTCGATACTTTTTTAGGTAAATTTTAAGTTCAGTCGATTAGTGACAGCATTTTCTTTATTAAAATTTAAAACAATAAATATGTTTGAAAACTTTGAAGGAGTTCCTAAGACAATTCTACCAAAATTCTTTTTTTTTTTTAAGAGCGTTCAAATGACACGAAACTAACTAAAAAAGTACATGAAAATTGTCTAACGGGTCTGAAGACTGTCGGTAGAATACTTTTTAAGTACGTTGAGGTAAAAAAATTCTAGAACAATGATCCTATTGTCTTTGGACACCTCTCTAGTCTGCTTTTTAGGCTTATTCATAAATACGTATTATATACCGCTGAATTGTTTTGAAGTATGGAGATATAGTCCATGTATTAAGTTTGGAAGCTCTAGTTTTAATTTTTCTAGAAACAATCACCTCTAGGTAAGGTGTAATTCTAGGGACTTGTTATTATTTTTTTATTGTTAACTAAATCTAACTAAAGAAGGGTTGCACTCTAGTACAAATTAAAAACAGAGATGATTTGAGAATCGAAAATTCCCTGGGACGCTTTGTAAAAATAATTAATTGCTACGATTGCAATCTTTAGTACCTCTAATTGTAAATTTTTCTCGTAAAATTGTATAAATTATCTAAAATAAATGTGCAGTTTGTCGATGTATATAACTAGTATTATAGATCAATTATTAGGTACTAGGCTGGTGGTTCGAATGTATATAAGTATTCATGTAACCACTACTCTCCTGTATCATAATATCATATTTAATATCTATACAATGTGCTTACAATGCTACCGTACCTAGCAAAAATCGTAGCAAGTTATTTTTGTAACTGTATTTACATACTCCTGTTGAAAAATATATTCTCTAAAAAGTGCTTATACGATACAAAATATTCTTATGTTCCTTGGGTTACTCGCCAGATATGCAGGGAAAAACCGCTATGGTTTAGATCCTATATTCTGTTGATTTTCAATTTATTATAGTATAATTAATACTTCTAATAGTAATAATTATGGAATACGGGGTGATTCAAAAATCGATCACGAAACTTAAGGGGGTGATTCTTCTTGACAAAATAAGGGTAGAGCTTCATCTATTTTTTTTCAAAATGTCATTCGTTTTCGAGTTACAAGCCATAAAAGTCAATTTTTATTTTAGTTTTTGCGCCATATTGTATTTATTTTTTAACCAATCCAGTTAATATTTGGCACACAAATCGAGCTTTGCAGATTCTAAAATTTTAAGACAAAAGAATTTTTTTAATACCGCCAGAGGGCACTTTACCTAAAACTTAAGATTTATTTACATAACTTTTTTATTTTGACAGATATCGCAAAGCTGGGAACGCCATTTTATAGACAATCAAAAACTTAAAAAAATAAGGTACTCTTTATTAAAGTCGATAAACCTCACCGTTTAGGCGCCAATAGACATCAAAGTTTTCATCAATTTCAATCAAATTACCTACATACATACAGGGTGTCCAGTAACTCAACCGACAAACTTAACCAAACGATTCTACAACCAAAAATAATAAAAAACAACTTCATATAAACATATGTCCTAAACGTCTTAGTTATGAGTTATGATGTAAATAAATTTTAAATGTTAGGTAAAGTACCCTTTGGAGGTATTTAAAAACTACTTTTGTCTTAAAATTTTAGAATCTGCAAAGCTCGATTTGTGTGCCAAATATCAACTGGATTGGTTAAAAAATAAATGCAATATGGCGAAAAAAACCAAAATGAAAATTGAACTGACGAATGACATTTTGAAAAAAATTATATGAAGCTCAACCCTTATTTTGTCACGTAGAATCACCCCCTTAAGTTTCGTGGTCGATTTTTGAATCACCCTGTATAACTTATATAATGGTTAATTTTTTAAGAGGTAACCGAGATGTTGATAAGTTTTTTTGTTAGGTTTTTTTTTTATGTAATTGCTATTTTGTTTGTTTAATTGTCTATTAATTGTACACAAAATCAGTTCCCCCTTGCATGTCTGATTAGTGGCCCAAAGAATATTTTGTACTGAAATTTTTATAACTTTATTAATACCGTAATTTACACTTTATTAACATTCAAACTGAATGAAATGATATTTTTCTGTATTCCTTTCTAATGACATATTACAGATTGGCAACTGTTGTCAAAATGGCTGCGTAAATATACATTTATGTCATCTCTGGCTTGACCATGACATCCCATTAAAAATAAATATAGATAATTAAAATTGAGCTTGCAACATTGTTACGAAGCCCTTGTCGGCATAATTTTGAACTAGTATAAGAGTTCATGACAATTGATAGTCAAGTTTTTCTTGTCGTTGAGGCAGTCAATATCGTGTTTTTTAAATATTTTTTTATAATTTATTGAATAAATGCAATAAAAAATACAAGAATTAGTCTACAATTTGTGCTAAGTGTTTTTGTGGTTGTCATCATAAATTCCATAAAAAATTCTGCCATGAAGCCAAAGGTGCAAAGTCGGATTTGTTATGTCTGCAGTTTAAGTGTAAATATTCAGGAACTTACGTTTTGTCACTTTATATAAAATTACGCGGAACGATTTTCATTTTAACTACAAAGTTGATTTTGCGTTTGGTCAAATGGGAATGCATATTGTATGAGAAAATATTATTTACCGGAACAATAAAAAATGTAGTTTATAAAGTTACAAAAAAAGTACTGTTGTTTTTAGAATAAAATAAATTATTTAAAGGAATTTTAATGAAATTACAGCCGACTAGGAAAAAATATATTACCTTTAAAAAATAGCCATTTTTCATGTCCTATAATGTTTGGTTAAACTATTTTATTAAATTACTGTTTAAAACATGCTAGTAGGGATTTCTAAGCCTATTATATTGTCGTATTAAAAATTTTAGAAAGACAAAGAAGTGTGATAAAGTAGTTGTGGAATTACTAATATACAACGTGTCCGAAATAAGAAGGGCCGGTATGGGCATCTTGGAAATGGAAAGAGATACGAAGTAGATTAAATGGAAACAAAGTTGAGGTCTTATGTGCCTAAAAATATGCTGTTTAAAAAGTTTTCAAATTCCGAGTATTTCCGGAGATGTCTGGAAAAACCAAAAAATTGAAAATTTGTTTTATTTTTTTCCTGGTCTTGTTTATAATTAAATTTAAAAATAAATACCACTTTTCTTTATTGCCACTCTTTCTGGTCTATCCAATGGTAGAGTTTAATTTAATATATGACGTTTCGTATTCGTAGAACCATCAACTTTATTTTTTTAAAATACGGTCCTGATATTTTATTATTAAAATTTAAAAGTAATTTTAATACAATGTATCACGCATTAGGTCTTAATCCTAATACAGACCTGTATTTTTAAAAATTTGAAATAAAATATTTAACTTTGCATTTTAAATTAATAAATTACTTTAATAAACCAAGCATAACTTAACAAAACCCCCTTACCATCACTAACTTACACTTTTTAAATATGTCCTGATATTTAAATATCGAAATGTCAAAGCCAATTTTATTCCGAATTCACATTTTGGTTTAACCGTAATACGAACCTGTATTTTACAGAACACGGGGAAATAGTAACTACATTTCAAACTAATACCTTAGTTTAGTATAAAACCTAATAACTTAAAATTGCACAAATAATAAATGATCAAAGGACTTACTTATACAATAACAATTTTTATACCAAACTAGTTTTAGCTTTTTTCTAGTCAGGTAAACCTAACAACAAGCCACATTTTGATAATTTTAAGTTGTAATTTATCTAAAATATCAAAAAAGCCTTAATTAGAAACAAGAAATTAAATTGATGGTAGATAATTTTTTACTTAACATTGACGGTATGATGGTATGATGATTAATTTGCGCATAATCATGCAAAAGCTTTCTAAGTTGTTTTGCATTTGCGCAGATTAAGGATCTTAGCATCATATCGTCAATGTTAAGATAAACAAAATATTTTCCATTAACCTAATTATTTGTTTCCAAGGCTTCTTTGATTTTTTACAAAAATACAACCAAAAATTATCAAAAATGTTTGGCTTGTTGTTAGATTTACCTGACTAGAAAAAAGCTACAAGTTCCGTATTAAAAGTTTTATTGTATAAGTAAATCATTTGATCATTTATTATTTGTGAATTTTTAGGTTATTAGGTTTTACTAGACTAAGGTATTAGTTAAAAATGTAGTGTTTACTATTATTACCAAATTCTGTAAAATACAGGTCCGTATTACGGTTAAATCATAATGTAAATTCGAAATAAAACAACATGACGCACAGTCCCCATCTTGAAATTTTAATCTATCAATTTCACTCTAAAAATAGTATTAATGGATCAATTTCATATTCATTAATTTTTAAAATTGATTCATTCAAAAAATAAAGGGGGGACGGGGACATTAAAGAAAAGCGCTATATACCCTGTTCTGTTATTTTTATGCACCTGCTGATAACATACAGCTTTACACATGCTTGAAATGTCTTGCTTTTTTAAACTGTAAGAGTACTATAATAGCTCTGTATTTTTTAAACCAAAGGCTTTTTAACAAGTTTATTAAAAGTGATTCTGGAGCCGCAAAATTAATTTTGTAGTTTCATAAACACCAGAACTAATTCGAAACAGTAAATAACAAAAATGGTAATATATTTTTTTTTATATTAAAAATATTTGACCAGACGATGCTTGGTGAGTATGTTTTTATCATCATTCTATTAGGTAAAAGAGTTTTAAAGCTATAAAATTAAGAGCAAATTTTAAGGAACGTAATACATTTTTAAGCAAAAAACTGTTAAAAATGTATGTAAGTAACGGAGAAGTAGTGGTCATAGAAAATTCTTACTGTAGCTGCTGGCCTATGTATGAAATATCACCTTTAATTGAGATGTTACTTGCTACGTTTACTTTATATGCAATAAAACATTACTCTTATTATTTATATTTATCTGTGTTTTTGTTTTTTATTATTTTATTTTGTTGTTTTTTATATACTTTTAATTTTAAGCTCTTATGTTAGTGGTGTGAATTATTATAGTTAAAATTAGTGGGTAAATCAATCCACAAATTCATTATGATAATCTGCATAGTTCACATCACTTTAATAATTTTTTGTGAATGCAGTGCGTTCGTTCCTATATTAGAAAAACCCGATTTAGTTTTGAGAATTCGAATGGGAAAGAAACAATTATATGTTTAGGAAATATAATATAAGCTAAAGCATGTTTTTAAAAAACTGCAGTTGTTAAGCAAAATTGTATAATTTTGTTAAAATTAGGGCTTTTTACTTTAAGTGTTTTAGAAGTTTACTTTTTTCAGATAGAAAAATAAAAAGTAGTATTAAATTGCCTTTTTTCCATTTCATGTTTTTATTTTTCATGATGTATTATACGTTATTTAAACTTTCTGTATACTCAGTTTTGTGTATCGTATACAGATTTCAAATTATATTTGTATAAGACAAACTTTGTATGTTTTTTTTTAATACAGTATTTTTTCCAAATAAATGTTCTTACAAATTATACCAATCTAGTAATTTAATATTGATGGTCACGTATATTTTTAACATAAAAGGTTTTCTATACACTAGGTTTGTACAGAGCCAAAGTCTTAAAGTTATTTCTTTTAAAGTAAATGTACCTAGTCATTGTATCTATTTACTGTTGAAGGAACAAGGAACAAGTTACTTTGCGTAAACGCTCGCCGTTTGACGGTCTGATAGCGTAAATAGAAAAGCTAGTCGAATTCGTCCAAGCCTAGTAACTAACTAGACTACGAGTTAAAGTAAATAAGAAATCAGCTGAAAAGAAGCCACAGGCGCCATAGAAATAATGGTGGCAATTAACTATTTCCAGAGACAAGAATGAGACGAGTAACTGGTCCTAACAATTTATCCATTGTATTTATCTCTTTCTGGCTTAACGCAAGTTCAAATAAATATGTCTTTGTCTTTCATCATGGCAGGCTATCGTAGATGGAGCAATCATCGCTTTGCCCTGGTTGCCAAGTTGTTTACAATTTCTGCATGTAAACTTTAATGTCCTTTTTGGCTCACATCTAATTAAGAGAAAGAAAATATACCATGAATCGAATATTTTTAACTTGACAAACGTTGCCGCAGGCAGTCACGCCGAAATGTTAATCGATATTTGTGTTTGATATTTTTCAATGGCCGATTTGTTTGGACAGTTTGTTTACATTTTCTGTGATTTATTGTGTGTTTCGTGGTTTTTTACCTTTAATTGGACTTTGAATATGGATTTTTATTAGTAATCACAGTGTATATATTAAATTTCTGCTTTTCAACAGATAATTTAAGGTAATATTGACATGGTTATCTGTAAGAAAAATCTTTATAAAAACCAAATAAATGACATTTTTAATAAGGTGTGTGTAATTATTGAACTAAACCCCAATATTTTATATTAATAGGAAACAAAAACAAGTACCTAACATTAAGGGCAAAAATAGCACAGCTATATAATTTGAATTTATCCGGCAAACTATAAAGTCGACTCACGCGCCATCTGCGTTTGCCTTCCTTGAAGACAGACAAGGAAGGCCCAGCAGCTATCTCTCTTTCGGATAATTTATTTACATTTAGTTGCTCGTCTCATTGTTGTCTCTGCTATTTCTTTCTTATTGCGTCGTTTAAATAGTGTGCGAGCAACAAAAAGGAGAATAGTTTGAAAGTAAGAGAGAACTCATGACCGGGTGGCTTTTTACTGCTGGATCGCAGTCTAGTATATTAGCAAAAACCCTACTTGAATACAGCTCCAGATCGTAACATATTGGAGTAGGGTTTTTATTGGTGATACTTAAAGAATTTTGGACTTCCATTGTCTTTATTTCTAATTATTCACACAACGTTTCGGGCAGTCTTATCTCTGACCGTTTTCAAGTGTAAAAAGGTTTTACGTTATTTAGCATTTTTTTAACTCAATTTTAATTTTTATTTAAAAAAATATATGTATTACACATTGATACTATTTATTTCAGAAAAAAATGTTTTTTTGCACACTGTAAATCATTGTTAATATTAAAAACTATACAGCGTGTCTTCGGAAGTTCTTCCCAAATGCGAAACTTTTAATTATTTACCAAATCTTACCGTGGGAAGAGGAGGGGTCCCTGCAAATATCACGTATTTTTTTTCCGCTAGAAACAGGAAAAAAGCGATATTTTGGCAGGCCCCCCAGGAAAAATGTATCCTGTGATGCATTGTCACTTTTTGGGTCAAAGGCCTTTTTTGCATTTCAAAATTATTTCGACAAAATCAATTTTTTTGAGAAATGGTGCCTTTTTACATTCCCATTTATTTCGGGGCGTATTGTATTGCAATGCAACGCACTTATTAACTTTTAAACAATCTTACTTGAGATTATGGAATGGAAGGGGGGTTGAAAGAAATCTCACGAAATCTCACCAGGGGCCAGGAGGGGTTCAAAAATTGAGAAAACGCCTTGTTTAATTTATGGGCTTCCCTTTTAAACCTACATACACAAATTTGTGTGGAACTTTATTTTCTTAGCAGGCAGGACTTTTTAGGAAAAGGCAATTTTTTCGTAAAGTTAAAAAATTAAAAAGTTTTCCATTTGTTAAGAACTTCCAAAGACACGCTGTATTGTAGGGTCGTTTTTTAGTAGACTGGCTTTCCAATTCTGAGGTTGGTGCTTGAATTTTTCCTTTCGAAAAACCTTTCAATTTCCGACGCCACGACGACAAAATAGCTGTTGGTTGCACCTTTTCTTTAGTGATCTTCCACCACCGATTTTAGTAGATAATAGTGATGTAACGCATTCGCGAATAATCGCATATTTTTGATATTCGCATGCGCCAGAAATGATGCGAATGTTTGGCGATTGTTTTTGACCAACTAAAATAAAATAATTTATGGATTATTTACTTATAAAATTTAAACAACATATTAATATGGAAGAGCCAACTAAATTAGAAATATTTACTGTCCCTCTTGTCCTTGTTAATCCAATCAAAAATCACAAATAGGCAAAAATATAATTTTTGTCCTTAACAAAAAACACATTTTTTTAAATAATAATATATTTTTAAAAAGAGTATCTCGGTCTAATAAGTCTGGTTAGAATTTATTGTGTAAGATTTGTATATATGTAGCAAATTATAACTACTATTTACACACTACAAAAAAAAGGTACTTTAAAGTAATATATAAGACGTAAGATGGTTCTAACATGTACGTCTTATGTACGTACTTTAAAAGTACATACATAAGATGTACTTTAAAATACATACACAAGACGTACATTTTAGATCCCTGGACGTAACGACGTAAAATGGATGTAAAATGTACGTACTCTGCTGATTGGGGAAAGTTGTTACTAAATCGTAAACTTTTTAAATATTAACTTTACGCAAAATAATGCCTCCTCATAAAAAGTCCTGCTTGATGAGAAAATACATTTCCACAAAAATTATTGTATGTTTGATGTATAGGGTGTCTTAAAAAGAACATACTTCCAAATTAATATACATTGTATTTCCTAACTACGACTCGGGACTTTAAAAAGTGATTTCTTATGCCATTCTATAAAGAAAAGTTCCTTTACACATATGTCCGGAATTCCTTTATTTCTAAGATACAGGGCGGTAAAACATCGATATTTTCATAATATCTAAAATACCCTTAAGGGTATGCCGTAGCACGTTAAATGAGCTAAAACGCGATTCCCTGTCGGTTTTTAAATATTTGTTTGAGAAAAAGTTTTATATTGAAAAGTTTCTTAAAATAATCCAAACATTATCGGAAACTTGGTTATTTTTACGGTTTTGTAATTTTGGGAAATTTAATGTGTTAATTATTACCATTACCAAAAATTAAGTAACTTTCCGATAATCTTTGGATCATTTTAAGAAACTTTTCTATGTACAACTTTTTCTCAAAACAAATATTTAAAAACGGCAGCGAATCGCGTTTTAGCTAATTTAACGTGCTACGGCATCCTCTTAAACCGATTTGATTAAAATTTGGTACGGTTCTTTAATGTAATAAGGCGCTTGTAAAGCTCTAACTAACTTGACTTTATTGAGTCCAGTAGCGTCTTAGTGGGCCCAACACCCAATAATATTAAGAGATAAATATACGCCACTGGCTTTTAATGAAGTTTTTATATATTTTTCCTGTAAAGCAACTAAAACTTTTTGGTGTCGTATATGTTTTTCGAATCTGGTTTCGTATTTAAGGTATTTAAAAAATACCCATTTTAGAAAAAAATACAATTAACACCCTGTATCTCAGAAACGAAGCAACTCTAGACATATGGTTATAGGAACTTTTTTCATGAAATGACATAAGAAATCACCCTTTAAAGTTTCGTACCGTGCGTAGTTAGGAAATAACCCGTATCTTAATTCGAAAACAAGTCTTTTTAGGCCACACTGCAGTAGCGTAGATAGGCGTAGGCGGTGTAGGCAGTCGCCTACGGCCTCGCGCCTGGGTGGGCCTTGCGGCTAGGAGACCTTGCTGTTGAAGGTATGAAATGTAAGACATAGATATTATTATGTTATAATTTTGTGCAGGATAAACAGTAGCAAGAGTGATTAAAGTAGAGAAAAGATGTACTTTATTGGAGGTTTTTGGTTTCCAACTTTAATCATTTATTAAGTGACCTCGCAGGTACATGGTCGCCTACGCCAGTATTTTTGTGTGTTTAAAAAATAAAACATAATGTTTAAAGATAAGGACTTTTTGTTTTGGTCCTAAATTTTTTTCTAAGTTTATCGACAAAGGGAGCCTTGCGGATACGACTTCGCCTACACTTGTTTTTGCCTACGCTACGCCACTGCCACCCTGTACAACATACAAATATTTTGGTGGAAATACATTTTTCTATCAAATAGGACTTTAGGAAGGGGCACGTTTTTTTTTAAAATTTATTAATTAAAAAGTTTCCCATTTTGTAAGAACTTTCGAAGACACGCAGTATGTTACCAGACATCACTGTAGAATTCTGCTTTGAAATATGCTCCTTTAAAATTTCTTAGAATGGAGTTAAGCACCTTGCAAATTACATTGACGATGACGATATATGAATTTTTGTATATACCGGGAAGCTCCAGATTCCATATTATTTGTTTGCTTTAAAAAATTTGATGATATTTGCATGACAGTTGTAATCACAAGGTTCGCCTTTCTTTTTATCTTTTGTTTTTTTTAGTGAAAGATGTCATAAATGCCGCTTTCGAAATCGAATTGTTGACCTTTACGAATGCATTTTTTAACCACCCAGTTGCTTGCTGTCTTATTGGCAAAAGCGTCTATAAAGCAGTGGCGTATTACCAACTAGGCTACAGCCTAGAGCGCCGTAAAAAAGTAGGCGCCACACAGGGAAGGTTTTTTAAAAATTTTATTTGAGAAGTTTAAGGCGTATAAAGTAGGCGGCAGATTGGAAAGTACCTTTTTTTTGGTCTTGGGTTTTTTTCTGAATAGGGCACCGTGGGATTAAATAGGCGCCACAGAGGGAAGCACCTTTTTTGCTCTTCAATTTTTTTCCCTTCAATTTATTTTATTTGTGAAGCGTCGGCACAGATAACCCACATTTAAATCCGCAGTGGCAAGAAGTGCACGAACTTGCCCACTTAAAAGCCACAACACCGGCACCCCGTGCCCTTCGTCCGCGGTCTGTAACTACCTTAGCTACCGTACTCCGAACGGGAAGCAGCGACGACAAATTTTTTCCGATAATGCAGATAGTCTGTTTGGCGCTTGCGCGTCAAACCTCGGGAATGAGTGTTATCCAAGCGCACAAACACATTTTTTCGCCCACGAAAAGTATAACTTTTGTTTCGCGCTGGTAATACCATTATCAATCCATCGAGATCAGTGAGGACGCATTATTTATAGTTCGCCTTTATTCACGGTGATTCTTAACCTATTCGCAAAATTTTGGAAAATATTTGCTATGAACAAGCAATAACTAATAATAACAAAAAGTTAAATAATCCTTTTTTTTAATCATTAAAATATGGTAAAATTATTAAAAACAGTTTTATCTGTATTATAAAGTTTGAGGGGCTTACAAACACCATTTTTAATAATTTTACCATATTTTAATAATTTTTACTCAAAAAAATGATTTCTTTATTACATACAAAATGCTGGTAAGTCTGGATTTAAAATGTGATTTTATGAAAAACGGCCCAAGATATTGATTCAATCAATACCTTTTTTGTAGACAAAAGATGAGGAATTAAACATTCAAAGCAAAATGTCGAATTTGTTACCTGTGTCAAAAATGCATACATAAAATGAAAAAAAATCGTCCTACCCTGTATAATCCCGACTTATTCAACTGCCGTTTACCTTCGGTTGCTCGTAGCGACATTTAGTAAGTATACTTTTTGTGCAAAAATAAGCAAGAATAAAATTATCTACTAGAATCAAAATACACTACTCAAAAACATTATCGCATATGCTCGATTTCTTTCATAGGTTTAATACAAAATGCTTTGATTTAAATGGTCATATCTCTTTTAATTAAGTTAGTAAGACAATTAAAAAAAGAAAATGTTAAGAAAACGTAAAGCTATAACTTTATATTAACCGTTGTTATTTACTGTTAGCAATACATCCTACGGACTGATAATTTTTTGAAAAATAAGTTATTCAATGGCCCTATATAATTTGCTGTTAAAAGGTAAAATCTAATTTGTGAATAATTTATACCCTTACCCATTTCTGATATTTTCTTTCAACAGCACATCATACAGGGCGATTAAAAATTAATCAGCATATGCGATAATTCTTTTGAGTAGAGAGAGAGAGAGAGATACCGAGGCAAAAAAACAATGACACTTGGAACAAAAGCAAAAGGCTGCAGGTGACTCCTCTACATTCAACAGCAAAAATATAAAGAGCTATGGATTCCTTACTTTAAAAAACTTCCCTATACAAATTTAAAACAAAAATCTATAATAAATAAAATATTTAAAAATAAAAAAATAAATGTTTTTCCTTAATAAAGGGGAATAAAAAAGTATAAAATGTTTCGATGCTGAGTTTCATCGCTTTATAAATTGTTACATATACGAGAACTGCGAAGCAATTCGCTTTTGTTCAAAGAAGAATATCGCCAAACCTTTGCGTTCATATTTGTTTAAATTTACGTTAAAAGCCATGTAATAAAATCATGACGACAGCAAACAGCCCCATTTGTATGTATACTTTCCAGACATATATTGTAGATGGCTACACTAAGTTTGGAGAGCTTTACTAAACAAAAAAATGACAAATAAATGTGGAAATTCACAAATCAAGGACAGCTGTGATAACTTTGCGCTACAATAAATAAGAAGTAATATACAATAAGCATTTAACATATATAAAAAACTGGTTAGTAAAAAAATTCTGAAATCAAGCCATAATATTAGGTTTCACCATTTATTGTTCTATCATTATTGATTTAGAGTCATTGAACAGTTCGATCGACTGGCTTCCGACAACAACTCCCTGCACTCTGGTCCTTATCTGAAATGAATTGACCGCTGTAAAAAAGAAAAACCAAAGTCACTAAAAAGGTTAGTAGAATTTTAGTGTTTTTTTGCATGTAACAAATGAATTATTAGGCAGACAAAGATGTGCATGCCTGTAAACTGATCCATGGGATGGCAGGTAAACGATTGGAAAGAATGGATGCAGAACTCATTTTTGGCGGACAGCAAATATATTTACGCACCAACGCGTTGTAAATATGACAATATATATCCACAAAATGGAAAATAGTCCCAATTGTTGCAGTCAATAATACCCAAGATCCATGGAGGAACATTTGTATCCAATTCGGGTCTCCGGCCTCTGTCCGTTCTATCTATAACTTATTGTAATCACTTATTTTGTTTGTATCATTTTTAGGTCTGATTTTATGCTCTTGTATTTTGTTGGCATGCTCTAATTTTAACGGCTAATTAGTAAAATGTTGTTATGACCTGAGATTTTGCTGCCTTTTGACATGGTTATGTCTGTAGTACAATCTCTTTGAGAACATGACTGACCTCTTTTCAACCAAACATTTCAAGAAAATTTCTAAAATTACCACTGCAAATAAGGCCACAATACACGTAAATTGAAAGCAAGAGAAGACGTTATAAATGGTGTAATAAAAACCAAAATATAATTCATTAGAAATAAATCAAGATAGATTTAATAATTTTTTATTTAGTGGTAATGAAAATTAAGAAAACTAAAACAGAAAGTGGTGTGATAGTTCCACTAATCCAAGTGTTTGAGATTACAATCATTCCCTTGGCAACATGTGTAATAGCTTGACATCAAAACGAAAAAATTTCTCAATATATCTCATGGCCATTTTCAAGCTGATTTCATCAAGAAAACATCAACACCTATCTGGTTTACTATACGCAATATATAACTCATTGAACTGATGAACAAGAGTGCAATTAAAGAAAGGTAAAAACAGGGTACTGACTTTGACAGTAATCTGGAAATAACAACCAAATGAATATTCTTTTACAAACAAAGGTTGATGTAGTTTATTGGGACGTTTCTTATTTTTAGCTTTGCTTTCTGGAAGCACACTGAACTTATGTCACCCCTGAAGGCCGAAGGTTAGTTGCTGTAAAAGTCGAGGAGAAAGCTGACTCCGCTGCACTGCACGCAAGCTGTTATTGTAAGGCTGTTATTATTGCGTTATTGAAAACAATGCCAGAATTGATGAGTAAATTGTGTGATCATTGGTACGTCTACTTTTGGACACCTCTGTAGACAACATTATTTGAGCATGACGAGCACAAAAGCTCAAATATTTGCAAATATTGAACATCAAATTAAAATTATAACAATATCATTACTAAACCAATGATATTGTCATAGGAGAATGATAATGGTTTTAAAGCAATAATAGTTAGTTTTCTAATAAAAAATAATCTATAATAGACGTAGATTATGCTTTAGTTTCACACGTTGAAATTTCAGTAAATAGTAAGAAAAAAAACGTTTTAAAATACTCGAAAATAAGAGTGTTTCATGAGATTATCATTAATAGTTCCAAACTATAAACATATTTTTTGTGCATTTTAAAACACGCACATAAATGAGACCATAATATAAAGTAAAATATTTTTTAAAAATTTTATGATATTAAAAGATGATATGACATACGTTGAATATACGATTAAAATATGCGTGTTTAAAAAATGTTTAATAGAGGTGTAATAAATATACCAAAACCAAAAATACACGACAATATCGTTTAATAAACGTTTATTAAACTGCTGATATCGGAGATATTATTTCTGTTAAGAAATAACCCCATAGAGAGGAAAAAGGCATTGGGCGCTCAATCTGAGTCAGGGCCGGACCTAGGCTGAGTTGCGCTTTGGTGCATGTAAAATTGTTGGCCGGCCCTTATAAAAGAATGTGTTTTGGTTAATGGAGCTGTTTAAATTTTTGGAAGAGCAAAAAAGAAGGCCTCCGCACTATTATGCGACGGGCAACCGTCTTATTGCAACCAAATGTCAGCTAGATGACATTTGGAAGAGCAAAAGTGCCTCACTATTATGCGACGGCAACCGTCTTATTGCAAACCAAATGTCAGCTAGGATGACATTTAACTCTCAAAGGCCGGTAAAATTTGTTGTTGTAGCAATTGTAAATAACGCGTATGGCGATTTTAGTTAGTCATCTATAAAAAATGACCCTATAATAGTATTACCCCAAGAATTTTCGCCCCCAAACATTGAGTTTTTAAGGATATGGGTTCTTTATTGAGTTGTATACTCAAACCGTTTATTTTCGCCAGCCATACAAATCCACTAAAGGATTGTATTGGCCACGAAGAGAAAAATAAATTTCATTCAAAAACAGAATATTCTGTAGTTTCTGATCATTTCGATAATTTTTTTCTTTCATAATTTTACAAAACCTTATTTGTCAAATTAGATCTTTAAAAATTCTTGGGTTTTTGTGCCTTAAAAGATCTATAGCCATGTTTTTAAACAAGCTTGGCTGTACTTTTTGGTACACCAACTTCTTCAGCTACTTTCGTACTAGAGCAAGGTTTGCTTGTTTCGACTAAAGCACAAAATATTTATATCCTTTTCATGGGCGCCGGCAGAAATACTTTCAGGGGTGTATAAAATTTTAAAGACCAAAAAAGAGTTTCATGTAATGAACTGTACCCTTGTCATATATGTGACATAAAAATTGTGAAAAGCAAAAAGAAGGTCTTCCAACTAACAAAGAAAGTACCATTTGAATACATATTCAGTTGAATTCAAATCGCGCGGGTATTTCATTCTAAGGCCAAGAAGATGCACTTGCACCACACCCTCTAAAATGAATATTTATATATTTTACGAGAACTGTGAATTGCACCTCCCTCCCGGCATCCATGATCACCTTCAAATTGCATTTGATCTTCCGGATTTTGTTCATCATTGCAATACCATTTTTTAAAAGAATGAATGGAACACGATTTTTTAAATATTTAAAATTGTTTGGCACAGGTTGATCTGAATAATAAAAAATATTACGCCTAATGACTTCTTCCAACACTTTGAGCAGTACAGTAACATTTAATATTATTAAAGACAATTGTAGTTTTACTATAGACACCCAGCGAGGACGCTCTGCTTTGCAAAATCTGTTAAGCGGCAAATTATACGTGTTGTATTATGGTGAGTACGTATAGTCCTTCGATGGATGTCCGCTCTATTTTTCGCCATAGCGAGCGTCCACGTTGTTGTCTATAGTGAAAACTACAATTGTTTTTGATAATATTAATTAATCTTTTGTTTACGAGAATACATGGAAAAACCTTTTACCCAGCACACTTAAAGCTTAAGTTAAAATGCCACAGTAAGCCATTTTAACAACTTAAACTATGTGGTACCAAATTATTATTCGCAATAAAATGCTCTTTAGGATATGCTTAAGAGTCAACCTCCGTTCCATTTGAAAATAAACAACATTCGATTAAATTCATTTTTCCATGGCTACTTAAAATAAACCGTTTTAGCCTAATCATGGTACTCTGAATAAAATTTAAAAACATAAATTTTTGACAGCAGAAATGTCAAAAAATGACATGTGAGGTGTTATTGTATTCAGAATGTCATATTCTATCGTAAATAAGGTAAAGTGGTCTGAACCACCTATAATTCATTCTGAAAGCAATGCCGCCAAGTCACAAAAAATGATAAAGTAAACAAACCTTTTCGAAAGCATATAGCCTCTGACAGAGCCTGATTACATAATATTTTTGAAAAAAAAATTCTAAAACGCCTATCACGTACTTGGAAAACATCATCTTATTTCCATCAATTTTAGGTGAAGAACCAATTCCAAGAACGTCACACAAAAATCCAAAATTATAGAAATTATAAAAAAGGCTTTTTCGCAAAATTCTGATGTGATAGAAAAAAACTAAAAGCAGATATACAGTGAGGATATTAAAAGTCCTCCCCCGCCCTTAATTTTAGGTAAAAGGGTGTCACTGTCAAATTACTTTTTGGCATAAAAATGTTTTCGGTCACGGAGTTTAGTGTCAAGGGGCACTAACAACCTTTTTTTTCAAACGTAAAGGGGGGTAAGGTAGCATTTCGTTTTAAAGATCATTTGATTCTCTATGCATAGCCGTTTTTTTAATCGGCCCATTTGTTTTAGAGTTACAAGTGTATGAAGTTTAGCTTCAATTTGTCATATAGTGCGGTAAAGTTCTCTCTTTCATAACTTTTGAAGAGGATAAGATATCAAAGTCGGATAAAATTTTGGTAAAAGAATGTCACTTAAACTACTTTTGGGCCAAAAAATGATTCCGGTCACATGGCCTACTGTTAAGGGGCACTAGCAACTTTGTAAAATTATTTAAGGATTAAACCTTGTTTTCCTTAAAAAAAAATACAAATCGTCACTTAATTACATAACCACCTAACTCCATTTTAAATAAAACATGCATTGTCATCTTAAGCCTTATAAAATAAGGCTAAAGATGGCATGAAAATTTCATTTTTATTAATTAATTTATTGTTAAACTACCTAATTCCAGTTTTTATAAAAAAAATGTGATTTTAATGCCTTATTTTATAAGGCTAAAGATTACAATGCACGTTTCATTAAAAATGGAGTTAGGTGGTTTTACAATTAAGGTGACGAAATGTGGAATCCATGATTTTTGAAACACCCTGTATGTTATTCTTTACTTTAAAAAATACTAAGATATGAAAAAAAGTTAACGTGTGTTCTAAGTTTATCGATAAATGCCCTTAAATAACCCAAACTACCAATTATTATGGCGACGCAATGATCCTTTGAGAAGTAAAAAGAGCATCCAGAAATATATTATAGCTACGCCACTGATAACTTTCTTTGCAAAAATAAAAAACCGTTTTGAGTTTAATGTCCATATTTTTTAAAAATTGTAAAAAACAAATAAAATCTTAAACACGGAATTTGTGGTGCTGCCGGAAACTTTAAGAAGTTATTATTTAGCAAAAATAAAATTTTGGTACATTTCCGACGCTACTGGCGCGTTTAATATTTTTTTTCGAAATTAATTCTACTAGAGTTTTAAAGGGTTTTTATGAACAAAATGGCCTATGTGATAAAGTGTTAAGTACAGGAAAAACAATATTAAGAAAAATCAATTTTTCGAAAAAAAAAATCTTGGAAAATGAAGCAGATATCAAAAATCTGAGAAAATTGTTTTTTTTTATGGTCTAATAAATAACACTATATAATAAAAACAAAAACAACAAATATTTTTTCTGGAATGTCGCTCTTGATAAAGTTTTTATAAAAAATAGGACTTTTCTTTTACACCCTGTAGAATAATACAAGAATAACTCTTCTTAAATTGTAATAGCTATTTTTTTCTAAAAAGTTTTCCTACAAAACGGTAAAACCGCATTTTGTTATTGCATTTTATAAGAGTAATAACGATTTGAAATTTACCAAAAAATACCAGTTGCAGTTGAATTAAGCAGCAGTTTAATTCTGGTAAAAATTTTACACAGTCATCAAGTTCAAGTTGACTGAAAAATTTTACTATATTTTAGAACTGTATTAAACATTTTTAGAGTAAAAAGCTGTGTGTTGGCACCAGCCCCAGATCTTTAGTTTCTTTTAGGGGGGACAAAAACTGCACTTTGCCGCCCCCTTCGGCAATTTTTTCTGGAGCGTATTACATGAAGGGCAAAAACAAATGTCCTCACCTTTCAAATCGCGCCCCTTGACATCACTTGGCTCCCTCTGCTATTCTAAATACAAAAAAAGGGCCTTGTCTTTCAAATCGTGGCCTCTTCCCAACACTTGCCGCCCCTAGGTATCATAAATCCAGATCGGAAACGTCTAGGGTGTCCGTTATTTCCCAAATCGATTTTTTTAGCAAACCCCTAAATTTTTAGCCTAAAAAATATGTGTAATATGTAAAAATGCTTTTAATTCCTGATTAAAAACCGTGCCCTAATCATGTTGCTTTTCCCATTTAAACAACATGGGATTTCTGGACTTTCCTTTTATTTTTATTTCTCAGGCAAAAGTAGATGGAAAAATCTTCTCATCACTTATTCTGATGGGAAATTTAACGCTCTACAGAAAAGTTTTATTACGAATTTTTGATAAAGTCACTCCTTTAAAAGTTATTTACCTTCAAACGTTGAGTTAAGATTGGGTTGTTGCCATCCTCGGGAATTTAATAGTAAACCAGCATTTTAAAATAAAACTGTCTGTATATTACATTACCATTAAATAGATATTTTAAAAAGCTTTAAGAAAATACTTTATTTGATATGTTTATCTCCTATAGTTTAAAAAATATGGCTGTTTAAATCTGAAAATTAGGTTAAATTTTCATTATCTCTTCAGATAAAATAGACACCAATCTGCTATTTTTTAGATTTAAATGGCCATATTTCCAAAACCATAAGAGAGAGACATATCAAATGTACTATTTTCTTAAAGCTCTTTAAAATATCTATTTAATGGTGATGTAATATAGGAGACCAAGAAAGTATAGGGCCATCCAAAGAATGTCCTATCTTTAACTGCGAATTGTGTTTAAATTCTTTGCGATAATGTTACCACATTTTGCATACATTTACAGTCAGTTTTACCAAATTATCATGGAGAGATAAATAATTCCAGAGCAGCCAGCAGCAACAAAGATCGAATGTAATCGAAAACACTGGATATCTCGAATTCGCTACTCAACGAAGCCTTGGTGGCCATTTGTCAGACATACTGTTTCATACTTAATAGTATATACTGTACTAACAAATAAAAGAAGAAATACAATGATACCATTTATTTGGGTTGTTTTATTTCCATTTAAAAGTAGGACACTTCCACTGAATGGCTCTTTAGTATTATTGAAAACATTACATTGTCTACCACCTTCAAACAATTTTTAAGTTGCTACGCCATTGCTTCGGTAAGATAGAAAATACCAGGCCCGTACGGATAAATGAATCTTTGGAAATGGGGGAGGAAAAAAGTCAAGCCGAAAAAAAGTAATGCAAAAAAACTTTTAAAAACACTTAAAAATGTTTAAAACAGAAACATAAACATGCCAACCCAATAACAATATTGATAACCAACAAAAACCACCAAAAATATACATTACATCACAGAAAAACTGTACCCTTTTAACATAAATTACTCTTCTGAGGGGCAAAATGTCAAAAAAAGGCCAATAATACCATATTTACGCCCAATTTCTGCCAAAAAGCCCTTCACACGCCTTCTGGGGGCAACTGCACCCCCTTCCGTACAACCCTCGAAAATCATAGCAGGTACTCGAAATCTCAACTTATTGTTAGCAAATATTCAAATTTAAAGTTGTGTAACTCTTAAACTAAAACTAGGCCATCGCGCATTGTGTCCATGAGACTATTTAGTTGAGAAGTCGATGTCTACAACATATCAAATTTTAAAAAAGAATAATAATCGAGTCACTTTCCATAAGGATTGAGCGGAATCCTTTGACATCGGGGGTTACCGTCCCTCACAGTAAGCTTAACATTGATAAAATCCCTTTTCTTATAAGTTATTATTCTTCTCTTAATAATAAGAAAATCTACTAAAGATATGTGTTTAAAAGTAACGAGTTTCTCGTACATCGTAAAAAAAACTATATAAAAAGGTGATTTCATATTTAAAAAGTTATGTTTTGTAGACCTTTCTTTAAATAGTGTATTTCTTTAATGTATACACTAGACAAAAAAATTACAAACGTTTACCATACAGAAAACTATACAATATATCAATGCATCAATTTTTATCTTCTTTTATTACCCATGGAGGAGCTTAAAAAATAAAACAAATTATAGGATAGGTCAAAGGTGGCCCTTTTGTAAACATGAGTAATTTATAAAAGTTTAAGTCTCTAAAATGCTATCTGATCAAACTAGACAACACAGGGTTCTCCTGAGTGTTTCACTAATTATAATACTAATCTTTTAAATTCTATAAAATGTGTAACTTATGATAAACAATGATAAGACAAATACTTATTATTCCATTAAGTTTACTGCTATAAACGGTATCACTAGATTAATTTAAGATCATTGAGAACGTCTTTAATTTATTAAAGTCACTTTTTTATTGGTTTAATTAAAGTCAATTAAAAAATCGTACTTGTAAAACCGCGCGCCCGACGGTTCTTGTGAATTTAGTCATTTTTAGAAGTACAAAATCCATTATTATTCTACAAAAGCTGAAGGTACTTAGGTACTAACCCAGTAAACAATTTTTGTGGCCTATGGAGTGAGATCGCTTAAATACAATCTGCAATTTAGCTAGTTAACATTTTATTAGTGTATACAAGCAGTGCACTCATAAGAGATGTTATAATACAATTGAAACGATTTTTTTATTTTTTTATGATGTGATTTTTCCTGTGCATTTTTTTTTGGATAAATAATGGTAAGTATTGTCTTTTATTAATAATTTTGAATTTCATTGTGTAAATTCTGTGGGGTTGCTCGTACAAAACTGCAAAATATATCCGTTTGTCATTTGTATTCCTTGCAGACGTTTTCCTTCTATTTAAGAGTGTGGTGTCAGATGATTGACATTGACAATCTTGTTGGTGTTATTGTTGTTAAACAATTAAAACTAGGGATTATACAGATAAGAGCCTAAGTAAAACAGGTTACTGTTATCTAAAAATTAAAATGTTGATACAAAAAAAAATCGTTAATTTAAAGGTTTACTTGTAGTTCCAAGTATAGTAATAAAATGCATAATATTTAAGGAATGGTCTGCTGGAACAATTAAAAATTATAAACAATAAATTGATAAATGTAGTTATTAGTATTGGTCATTTCTGTCCAATCAAAAAAATATGTAATATTAAGTCAGTACCTTATCATTATTTTGCCTACCTAAAATTAAACTACGTTAAGTGAGTGTCATCTAGGGTGTGTGTGTGTTGATTGATTGATTAACTAGGTACTAATGTATATTATCTTTAGTTTTTATTTATACACATTTTTATGTATTTTTATAAATTTGGAAATCTTTAGATGTGATACCAGTCAAGAAAATTTATTTTGGGATTTTGTAGATTTTTTTGTTTGACATAATTTAATCGATCGCCTTTAAAGAAACACTGCCCTAAAAATAATATATTGTTTGAAATGTGTTTGTGTTTATAATTTAAAAGTTACTAGTAAAAAAGAAATGAAAATAAAAATAACTTAGAAAAAAATGAAGAAAAACTGCCAAATTTCAAAAGCAATACCTAATGACCTAAAAGCGTACGTATTTCAATTTTTTATTTTTTTAGCTTTACCTTTAGATCATGGCTTACAAAAAATTGCTGTGGATAGTTCTTTTTTGTACTTTATTCCCTGCAAATTTTTCTGTAAATTGTAAAAATGAAAGAAGATGTAAAACAGCACGCGTCCTTGGTCTGAAGACGTCCGATTGTTACAGAATGGACTGGAAGGAATTCCCTAAATGTTTACCATCTGATGTGGAAGTAAGTACTTTGTTTATCATTAAAAATAAGTTTCTAATTTTTAGATACGCGGGGTTTTACGTCTAGAAGGAGCGGAACTTCCGTATTTTAGTTTGCTTATTTTGTATATCTAGAAAATTATAATTGAAAATTTGTTCTGTATTGGTTTGGCGGATTCATTTGATGAATGTTATTTATTTGGGTACACGCCAAGTTAGATTAAAAACCAAAAAGTCCGGACTTGCCACTGAAACGTCGATTTTTAGTGTTTTAGATACTTATTTTAAAATAGTTTTGGACTTTTTGGTTTTTTAATCCCACTTTTTGTGTATTCAAATAAAAACATCTATTAAAAATTGTAATTACTTAACGCAACTTGGGATATACCGGGTGACAATGAGATCACTTCCCGGCTGCCATTTTTTATTTCTTTATCGATACTGACGAAACTTGGTAAGGTTCTTAGACTAACGAAAAGAAATTTTTAGATGTACTTGATAGGCTCTTACGACTTCCGGTTTCACCAGAAGTTACTGGAATTTTTGTTTTTTAAATGGGACACCTTGTATATTTTTTGTTTTTCGGATTCTCCAGATCATTTTTACTCGAAATACAATATGTTTAAAACAAAATTTTACCAATTCAATTTTTATTTTTTATCTAGAGTGCCATGATCATGCTAAACTCACTCCTCATAATTTACTTACTTCCAGTTCAAAAACCAAAATAGGACCATATCACTTTCATAATATTTCTAAATGCAGTATTTACAGCGAATCCAACGATGTAAAACATAACAACATGTTTACTTCATTTTCTTTAAAAAACATCTATTATGTAGGTAAATGATCTTTTGATACAAAATGGCGTACGTTGCAATTCATCGTACTTGCCATGAAAACAGAAACTAATAGAATATGTTGTAAAATATGTTGCTTGTGTTCCGTTAAAAGTTGAAAAATAAAAATGTTTGTGTTTAGGTATCTCCTAATATATTAAAATAATTTTGGGTTAAGTTTGGTATTAAAACAATACCAAATTTAATCTAAAATTAATTTAAAATAATACCAAATTTAACCCAAAGCTATTTTAACATCGTAGGAAATACATAAACACAAACTAACATTTTTAATTTTTAAACTTTTAACGGAACACAAGCAATTGTTTTTACAACATATTCTATTAGTTTCTGTGTTCATGGTAACTACGATGAATAATAAATGTTTTTAAAAAAAATTAAGTAAAAGTGTCGTTCTGTTTTTCATCGTTGGATTCGCTTTAAAAATAATGCATTTAGAAATATTATGAAGAAAGTGATATGGTTCTATTTTGATTTTTAGCTAGGGTAAAAAAATAAAAATGAAGTTTAGAGCCCTCTAGAAAAAAGTTTAAAAAGTTAAAATCGATTTCGTATTTGTCTAGAAGTAAGTAAAGTATGAGGAGTAAATATAGAATGATCATGGCACTCTAAACGAAAAATAAAAATTTAATTTTAAAATAAAATTTGACCATAATTTGTCTTAAAAATATTGTTTTTGAATTAAAAATAATCTGGAGAATCCGAAAAATAAAAATATACAGAGCGTCCATTTAAAAATCAAAAGTTCCAGTCATTTTCGGTAAAACCGGAAGTCGTAAAAGCCTATCATTTACACCTAAAAATTAATTTTCGTTAGTCTAACTACCTCACCAAGTTTTGTCAATATTATTCAAGAAATAAAAAAAATGACAGCCGGAAAGTTATCTCTTTATACAGGCTCCTACAAATTTGAGGGCCACCATCAGGATCTCGGAAACGGTAATAGATACAGGGTTGGTTAAATTTGGGCAAAGTTGCGCATTTTTATGGCTAACAATATTCCTTTTTAAAAATAAAATAAAAAAACAGTTGTTCTGGAATTATCTGGAAAAAAATTGTGAAACGGTTTTTTTTGAGTGTCTTTAAAGGAGTAGTTTAAAATAAATGTCACATTATCATTGACAGTTTTTTCTTTCTACAAAATACTGTCTTTAAATTTAAGATCTGATGTTTCGCCTTTGAGCCGCTATCATCATCATTTTTTTTATAGGCGGAATATTTAGTTTTAAACTAAATAAACTTATATTTTAATTCTAAATCTAACGACACACTTTAGATTTATAAGACGTTTCGAACCCAAAACCTTCATTCACTATTTCGCCATTAAAAATTACGATTTTCTCCCAAACCTTCCGAAATTTCCGTTCGCAAGTAAGTATGCATCCTTTTTTATGATATGCTGCGATAAGGTTAATAGGGACGGTAAATTCAATTAAATGCAAAAATATATAATAATAATAAAAATAATATAGCGGAGTTAAGGAAAAAATGGATGCATATTCACCTGCAAACTAAAATTTCCACGAAAGTTCGGGATAAAATCGTAATTTTTAATGGCAAAATGAATAATGTTTTTTCTGTTCCAAACGTCGCGTTGCATAAATGTAAAGTGTCATATGTGGTTAGATTTAGAATAACGATAAGAGTGTATTAAGTTTAAAACTAAATACATTCCGCCTATTTAAAAACACATAGTTGATGACCGCGGCTTAAAGACAAAACGTCGGAACTTTAAAATATTAACATCATTTTGTAGAACAAAAAAAGTGGCAAAATAAACTAAAAAAATTAAAACTGTTTTGCAAAATTTGTTTTTATTTTCAGATAATTCCGGAACGGCTGTAAATTTTCAAATTTTTAAAACGAAATATTGTTAAGCAACTTTTCCCCAATTTATCTAACCCTGTATGTCTTACCGTTTCCGAGATTCGCCCTCAAATTAGTAACAGTCTGTATTAATATGGATCTGGAAATACATCGTTTTCAAGTTGCAGGAGGTTAAAGTTACGGCTACGACACTAAGCGGTAAGCGGAGAGTGTGAGAGCGCTTAAGATCTTGATGTTAGCATAAAATAATTTGTATTTCTAAATCAGGCGGCTGCCATATACGTGAGCAAAAAGCCTTGATGCTTACCGCTAAAACCGAACAAATATTTATTTATTGCTACTCTTACAAACACCAAGTTTTACAGAAATAATAATTACAGGTAAGAGCGTCTTTAATGTATGTAAACTGGTTTTAAAACGCCGCTTATCACAAAATATCGTAGTTAGTACCGGCCACCAGTACAGAGATTTGACACTCTCCGCTTGCCGCTTCCTCTTGGTAACGTAGCCGAGGCCTAAAGCTGTTTTGATATCTTTAAAGTTTCCTTGTATGACATTTTTCTTACTGTAATTTTTTTATCTGCGCACGCGCACTCCCTATTTTTTAAAAATTGTTGCACATTTCATTTCAAATGAAATAATTTATTGATATTAATATACTTATAGTATTAACACAAATCATAGAAAAGAAAAATACGTTTTATCAGTTTAAGTCTTAAAAATCTAAATTTAAAATAATAAGTAAATAAACTTTTTCAGCAACCACACTCGAACATAATCAAAAATACTAAAATACCATTAATACATTAAAACAAATTACACAATAATAAAAACACATTACTACCTTATATTATGTACTATTAAAAAATTTATCCACTGAGTAAAATGCACCACTAATAAGAAAATACCTTATTTTATTTCTAAATACTATAATTGGTAGTTGTTTTATATCTTCAAAAACTTTATTGTAAAAATGAATACCTATATAGATGATTAGGACCATTCTGGCAACACTTCCACCTCCAACAAATTATTACGAAACTTTGTTTATTTTTAGTATTGTGGTTATGTATTGAATCATGACTTTTATACCGAAAGATGTTAGATTTAATAAGGAATAAAGTTTTCAGTATGAAAAAAGGGGTAGCAGTCAATATGTTGTTAAGTTTAAAAGCCTCTTTGCAGCCATCCCTATATCTTAGGCCCGGCAACTATTCTGTCATGCAAAAAGAATATAACACGCGATATATTTCTTGCAACCAGAGTTGGGTCGTATTGGAATACTCAGTATTCTGATATATTATATATATATTGGTTAGTATTCGGAATTCGGTATTCGAATACTTCTTTTAAGTATTAGAATACCGGCGTTCCAAGTATTAGAATACCGGAATTGTCACGAGTAGAATACCAAAAGGGAAGAAAAAGTGCTCTTCAAATTTTTAATCATCGGTTTTTTACTTGCAACAAGCCTTTAATTTTGATAATTATTTTAGTGATTAAGTGTTTTTAATTTACCATCCCCAAAAAAATGTCACTAGAAAAAAACTCAACCTAGAAGAGCGTCGACTCTTAGTTAAAGAGTATTTGCAAATAACAAATGAAAAATGTATAAGTGTATTTATTTTTTGTTTCTTAAAAATTTTAAATCCAAAAATCATGAAGGAAATTGTTTTTAATTTAGGTCAGTTGGTACACCTTATTGTCAAAACCACTTGCAACCAGAAATTTCAATCTATAAAGCTGTTTTTACAGTTTGAAATTTTTACTGCAATGTTTTAACAATAAGGTGTACCAACTGACCTAAATTTAAAAACACACATATTTAATGGTTTTCTATCATTTTTAGGAAAAATAAATACACAAGTAAATTATTTATTCATTATTTACAAATATTCTTTAACCCAGGGGCGGTCATAGGGGGGCCATGGCCCCCCTCCTTTCATGCCACTTCCTTTGTAACCGGTTATTTTTTTTTACCAAAACACACCCAATTGCAAATATGGGCATTTAATGATGATATGCCCCCCTCGAAAAGTTGATATGACTGCCCCTGCTTTAACCTCGACATTCTTTTAGTTTTTCGTCTAGTAACATTTTTTTTGAGGATGGTATATTAAAAATCACTAAAATAATTACCAAAATTGCAGTGTTGTTGCAAGAAAAATATCGTGTTAAGCTGTTTTTACAGTATGAAAGTTTGCTTGCATGTGCATGTGTAAATCAAAAGTTGCAGAAAAAAAAATTGCATGCAAGAAAACTTTGAAAATGTAAAGATGTTTTTACATTTTAAAAGATTTCTTGCATGAAAGTTTTCTTGCTGCAATTTTTCGATCTGCACACGCGCACTTCAGAAATTTTGAAAAAGCGAAAAATGCGCGTACGCAGATCGAAAAATTGCAACAAGAAAACATTGCGTACAAGAAAACTTTCAAGCATAAAAAACAGCTTAAAAACAGTTTGACATATTCTTCTTGATGGATGGTACTTCTTTGGGTACACGCCAAAGGTATGTTAAAACTACTAAAAAAACAAAAAAATTTAAACAAGTAAAAGATAATTAAAAAAAAAATCGACGTTTCATTGGCAAATCTGCCACCAAATTGTCAAACAAGGGAAATAAAATGATAAAAATGAAAACTTACTATTATTCAGGCTTTAAAATTCAAATTTTTTTATGTTTTCTTGGATATTCTGAAAGTACGGCATTAAATGTCAAAACATGTTTATTTGGTTATAGTGTCATGGTGACATAGATAACTGGTTGCTGGTGTATTGATTGTTTTATTTTTAAAAAGGTGAATAGTTAGTTAATTTTTAGTCTTCCTGAAGATACTTCAGTATCAAGAAGCAAAGGCAACCAAGTGTTATTTAAATTAACTGAAATTGATGCTACACAATTATCTTTATTTAATAATATATACGCACTTTCTTTGATTTTGCGTTTTTAGAACAAGTTTCCTTTGCTAAAATGCTCAAGCGCCCCAGTTTATTCTATGATTGTTATCAAATGCGTGTTGGCAGATTTTTGATTTATGAAATTCTGTGTTTTAATGTATGATCTGTGTTCTTTTATGCGTTTGGCTAATGGTCTACAAGTTTCACCTATATAAAAACTTATTGCATTCGCAAGGTATTTTATAAATGACATTTTTTGTATTTTCATTTAAGTTGTATGGTTTTGTTTTTGTTAATTGAGATCTGATTGTGTTTTGTGTTTTTAAGATTGTGCGAATATTAAATTTATGCCTATTCGTTGAATTTTATTTGATAGTCCGGGAATGTATAGGTAAAAATAAATTTGTAATAGGTCTATTTTGATTTTGTCTTATAACTGGAGTTTTCAAATTCAAGAAACAATTCTTTGTAAAATCAGAAGATAATTATTTTGAATTAAATCTATTTTTAAATAATCTTTTTCAATATTTATATTTTGATTAGAACAAATGACTTTTAATTCTATCAAATAGACTTTTACAACTCCTTTTTAACCATTATTGGGTGATTTGAGTTAAAATTTAATATTCTTCTTGCATGCAAGAAAAATTGCAGCAAAAAAATGTCATGCAAGAAAACTTTTAAACTGTAAAAATACCTTGTAGGAATAAAAATATATAAATTTTTTTAAAATTATACTGGCTGTCCAGTAACTCTACCGACAAACTTTAATCAGTGATTCTACTTCATATGAACATACTGGGTTAGTTAAAAGTACTGCAACTCTTAAATATCTTTAAAGCCGCTAAAGCTACATTTACCAAATATGGTATCTGAAAGGTATCAGGGATGAAGAATTAAATATTAGTATTGGCATTGTTGCCAGATTTTCCTGTTTTCTGCTACACGTATCTTTTTAGTTTTTTTTAAATAAAATGTCCCATTTACTTTTATATTTAAATTAATTTAAACTTAATAGGTTCACAAACTTTCAAAATTCCATTTTTACTAGCTGCGAAGATATGACAACACCACATTTAAGGTAAAAAGTTCAGATGCGCTCAAATATATCTAAAACCCCTTAGGTTGCATATACAAATTTTGGCACTTTAGGGTTTCTGGGCAAGTAAAATTAAACAGTGATACTGCCATTGTTGACAGATTTTCCAGTTTTGCGCTACATGTAACATTTTTAGTATTTTAATTAAAATGCCCTATTTAGTTTATTTGCAATAAAACGAGCGTGCCAACTTTGGAAAGATTCCAAATTTTCAAAATTTAATATTTACCAGTTATCGATATATGACAACACCGCAATTCTATTAAAATTTGGCAACAATGCTGATATTACTGATCAATTACGCATGCCAAAAAACCCTTAATACCAAATTTTGTAAACATAGCTCTAGCGATTTTAAAGATATTTAGGCCCTAAATTACTTTTTGCTGAAAGTGTAGTGTATCATATTAAAACGACTAATAGAGACGGAATTTTGAAAATTTAAAAACTTATTAAATTTGATCCGTCCTATTTAATGCAATACATATAAATGGGGCATTTCGTTTAAAAAACTAGAAACAATCCGTGTAGCACAAAACTGGAAAATCTGGCAACAGTGCCGATATACCTATTTTTAATTCCACATGTTCAAAACACCTTAAATACCAAATTTGGTAAGTGAAGCATTAGTGGTTTTAAAAATATTAAAAAGTTGTGGTTCTTTTGCTAACCCAGTATGTCCTAAACGTCTTAGTTAATTATCGTTTTTTTATAATAACTTGTATACCAATATAGATATTTTTAAAAAATTAGGAGACGTGTTCTATTTATTAAAATACATTCATATTATTTTAGAATATCAATAAAAAAGAATAAAATTAAAAACATTATTTAAAAATGACTAATGGTCTGACTTTGACATTACTTTTTTAAAATTAATTGACTGGTAAAAGATAAACCTTAAGGTATCCTAACCTTTTAAGAAAATAAAAAAGTAAATGAAAGTGTTTAGCCATATAAGAGGTTTATTTTAGTTCAAAAAGAAATAAATTAATAATAAATTCTTTAGTTATAAAATGGTAAATAATTTCATTTAGGTTAAACCTACTTAGAGATGATCGCAATTCGTTATTAAATATCTTTGTTCTGGAAAAAGCCAAATAATATTTTTCTTAAATTCTTTTTTTTTAAATTTCCGTTTACTTTTGAACATATTTGACTATTTTAATAAATGCCCGGTTTTCTCGTAAAAAACTACAAAAATTCCACGGCATGGTCATATAGCTATCCAACTCTATAGTAATTAGTATAGGGTAGACATAATACGGCGTATTATTTGCTTTACCAATAATTACATAAAATAACAGTTGGAACTTCGAGGAATCGACCAATTTTTTCTTAAGAAATGTATTTTACTTTGATGACCATGCCAAGAAATAGTTAGTATTTTTTTTCAATTCGAACGAGAATTTGACAAAATATTTTTATATTATGAATAGGCAGTGGCGTACAATTTAATATTAAAAAAATCTTAATCCTCAACCTCACGAAAACTAAACGTCGCATTTAATACAAAAATACCCTCATTGGATAGAGCAGAAAAAGTGGCAAATAAAAGTGCAATTTATTTTAAAATTACACAAGCTTATAATTTTTTGGTTTTTGCCGGATATCTCCGGAAATACTGGGAATTTTAAAACTTTCTAAAAGAATATTATTAGGCACATAAGACCTCAACTTTGTTCCTATTTAAAGTCAATTAGAAAATTTATTTAGACTAGCATTTTAAATTACTTTATTATTGTTACAGATATATTAAAAGTTTCATGAAATTGATTTTGAGTTACCAAAATTATTTATTTTACATTTTTATAATAAAATGACCTAAAAACTATCCTAATTTGCTTTTTAAACATCTACTTTGTCCAAATTCCTACACAACACAATTTTTCAGTTGTAACCGAATGTAATCAGGACGTTTTCGCCAAATAATGTAGTTCAATAAAATTTTGTATTATTGTTTTTATCGATTACAAAAATTATTCTAAATACATTTTCCATTGACAATTTTGCTTAAAAATGATAAATAAAGGTAGTTATTATAAAAAAACATTTTTTCAAAGGTTTTGCAAACCCTGTATACAAAATCGACATTTTATCTTTGTGAATCCTATATTTTTTTCAAGCAAACATTTTTATGAAGAAGTTTTAAAAAACTGAAATTTTTGGCTCATTTGTCGTCTTGTTAACAACATCTGTGGACAGTCTGTATCCATTAAAATGAACAAGAGATATTACATGCATCGTTATATCATATACCTCGTTAAATCTACATATCTTATACCTAATTAAAAGAATATTATTGCACTGGAAATTAATTTAAAATTGTATAAATTATGTAAAAAAATATATTAAGCGGTTTTATTTAACTAAAAGCTAAAAAATAATTCGGTAAGTCCTAGCTACCAGATTGTACCAATCTTCCTATGGCGTAGCTTATCCAGAGTAAATATTATGATGGAAATTTCATGTGTCCCACAATTTAATTATTCGTCTGATCCATACCCCAGATTGACGAAAATATTTGTGCAATCTGGTGGCTAGGACTTACCGAATTATTTTTTACCTTTAAGTACAATAAAACAGTTTGACATATGTTTTTTACATAATTTATTTTCAAGTTTTTAGTTTTGATGTTAGTTGATACTTTGCATTCTATTGAGTTCACTTAATGCCTCACTATAACTAACAAAAATTAATCAACTATTTTATATTGAGGTAGTTGTGGAAAATATGTAATTTGCCATCTTGTGGCGGCGGCCATCTTGGACTTATTTTTTCATAGTGAACTTTATTCTACCAATCAAGCCCATTCATTTGATACCCATATTGAGGTAGTTGTGGAAAAAACATGTATTTAGCCATTTTGTGGCGTCATCCATCTTGGATTTTAATTTTTTTAATGGTGAGCTCTATTCTAGGAATCAAGCCTTTTCATTTGATACCCATATTAAGGTTGTAGTGAAGTAATATGTAATCCGCCATTTTGTATCGGCGGCCATCTTGGATTTACAATCATAAAAATATAATATATTGTATTCTAATCAAGATTAAGAGTGTGTACCAAATTTCAGTTCCATCGGTCGTCAGGAAGGAGGTCAAATTTTAATTACTAAATTTGATCCAAACAAATAGGAATAACAAACAGGTCAAGTTGAGTAAAATCGTTTAATAATACGAAATTTAAAAGATGTTTATAAGTAGGTACTTAAATAAAATAAAAATTATAATTCCCAAAGCATTCTTTTACTAAAAATCGAGTGTTACAAAAAAATAAATCAGTGGTATAAAAATCGATTCAGAAAATTAAAAGGAAGGTCAGTTAAATGTTTCTATTGTTAACATTTTAAAAAGAATTAAATAAATAGAACAATGCAATCCCTAAATTGGAAGTTATACAACCTAACATAAAAATATGTTTACATACAAGGATTCTTCAAAAGAAATAAATAGTTTCAAAACGGTTTTTTTCATATAATATTTTTAGGTTCTCGAGTTATCGTACAATAGAATAAGAAAAGTAGGCAAGTCAGATTTACAAAGGTATCCTTATGTGACACATTTGTACTTAATGGACAACCTGTTAGTAAATCTTGATGAAGATCTCTTTCAAGAGCTAACGAACTTGGAAACTTTGGACCTATCTGTTAATGCAATAAGAAAAATACCACCTGCAATATTTCATTTGCCCAAGCTCAAGACACTTTATTTAAGTCAAAATTTAAATATTAATATAGCGGAATCAGTTGAGGAAGCTAGGCCAATTTATAAATCTAGTCTTACTAAGTTGGATATTAGTTATATAACTGAGGAAGGAGAAACCACGGACTTTCCAGACTTTGGAGAGTTACCCTACTTGGCTTTCCTGAATATATCTGGTAAGTACTAAATTAAAAGGTGTCCTTTATATTATTTTATTTAAATAATTATTTAAGACGTGTCTTAAGGAGTAAGGCAGTTTTAAATTTATACAGCTTAGTGCTTAGAGTAAGTTTTTTTACTTTAGAGTGATAAGCGAAAGAGGTATCCACAGATACGAAATACAGGGTGCTTCATTAGTGCGTCAGGCTTCTACAGCGCCCTAACTATGAAAGTTAGAGATTTTGTTTAAAGTGGTTTATGAATAAGAGATAAAAGTCTATTTTTGGAAAATATTTTGTTTATATAGAGGGTACTCAAATTTGCCCTACTAGAATTTGATCAATTTTTTTAAATGGAACACCCCAAGTAATTTTACATATTTGGGAGTCCTTTATGTTTGTCTATACATGTGTACAATATTAGACTTATTAAATTATTAGTTTTTAAGAAAATTAAATTTTCTTAAAAAAATATGAAAAAAGAGTTAAATCTGATTGTAGAGGGTCAAAATTCTATATTTTCAAGTTAATTTTGACATACAGGGTGCTCAAAAATCGCCTCCCAATAGTCAAAAATTCAATCGGTTTTTTCTCGTTTTTTTTTATGGAACACCCTGTATATTATTATTTGGTCTAATAAAGCTTTAGTAAATAAACAACTTTGGTAATAGACTCAAAGTCTCTATCTGTCTTTAATTTTGTGTTACTTACACGTATTTAAAATTCACCCTTTTAAAATCATTTTTAGGTAAAAAGATTTTTACAAGTATTATTAATTTAAAAAATAATATTAATTTAAAGTTTTAAGGCACCATATTTTATACTTTATTATTTCCTTATAAAACGCTCATATTCAGAATATCTTCCTTTGCGCCTACTACAAAAGTTCATAGTAGGCTTAGACAGATTTTTGTTTAAACAACTTTGGCAATTTCAAAGTGTCAAGTATTATTTATTTGCTTGCTGTTGTAAAAAAATTGTTTTCTGGCTAGCAGGAATTACGCGGCTCGTTTCCCAGAGAGAAGAGCTCCTGACGAAAAGTGTTTTAGGAGACTTCTTGCAAGATTTGTTGCAGACGGGAAGCGTTTCCTATAAGAAAGAAACTCGGTCAAAATCCGCTACTAACGAGGAAAATGAATTGCTTGTGTTGTTATCAGTAACTGAAAATCCTCATGTAAGCCAAAGACAACTGGAGGAAACAACAGGAATAAGCGATACGTCAGTGCAGCGAATTTTAAAAAAGAACAACTTTCACGCTTACCATATTCAGTTACATCAAGCATTAACGGAGATAGATTTTCAAAATCGAACAACCTTTTGTGAATGGGCAAGAAACAACTTGCAAGAAGATCCTTTATTTTTCAATTACGTTATGTTTTCAGATGAAGCGACATTTCATTTCATAATGGAGGTTGTGTCAATAGACATAACTTTCATTATTATTCTTCTGAAAACCCACGAATCATAAGACAAATTGATCGTCAACATCAATGGTCCGTAAATGTTTGGGGCGGAATTGTTGGAGAATATATAATAGGCCCACATTTCTTTGAAGGTCATTTAAATGGCGCTATGTATTTGGAGTTTTTGCAGCACGAATTACCAAGGCTATTGGCTCATCTGCCCCCACAGATCCGAAACAGAATGTGGCTCCAACAAGATGGAGCACCACCTCATTTTTCACGGGATGTTATAAACCATTTGAATCAAAATTTTGGCAATAGGTGGATTGGAAGAAACGGGCCGATTCAGTGGCCACCCAGATCACCGGACCTGACGAAGCTTGACTTTTTTCTTTGGGGTTATGTTAAAGGGCAAGTATATCAGGATCCACCAACAACTGTGATGAATATGCAAGATAGAATAAGGCAGGCATTTGGTCAGGTTTCTCCGCAAATGCTGCGTGAAGTGGAAAGAAACTTTGAACGGCGTGTTAATTTATGCTTAGACCAGAACGGAAGGCATTTTGAACATTTATTTTAGTTGGTTATTATTACAGTATTTTTGATTTTTTTAGCAAATAAATTAAATTATTACCTAAAAATAATTTTAAAGGGCGATATGTGTAAGTAACACAAAATTAAAGACAGATAGAGACTTTGAGTCTATTACCAAAATTGTTTATTTACTAAAGCTTTATTAGACTAAATAATAATATACAGGGTGTTCCATTAAACATTAAAAAAACCGAGAAAAACCGATTGAATTTTTGACTATTGGGAGGCGATTTTTGAGCACCCTGTATGTCAAAATTAGCTTAAAATTATAGAAGGGTATCTTTTGACCCTCTACAATCAGATTTAACTCTTTTTGGAGACAGTAACCTTTTCATCGACTTGGGGAATTTTTTTCCTTTATCGATGTTTTTTCATATTTTTTTAAGAAAATTTAATTTTCTTAAAAACTAATAATTTAATAAGTCTAATATTGTACACATGTATAGACAAACATAAAGGACTCCCAAATATGTAAAAATATTTGGGGTGTTCCATTTAAAAAAATTGATCAAATTCTAGTAGGGCAAATTTGAGTACCCTGTATATAAACAAAATATTTTCCAAAAATAGACTTTTATCTCTTATTCATAAACCACTTTAAACAAAATCTCTAACTTTCATAGTTAAGGCGCTGTAGAAGCCCGACGCACTAATGAAGCACCCTGTATACACAGTGAGGTTATTAAAAGTCCTCCCTTTCCCTCTTCATCTTTTGAATGTGACAAGATATTGAGATCGAGTAAAATTTGGGTAAAAGGGCGTCACTTAAACTACTTTTTAACATAAAAATGATTTCGGTCACGTGGCCAAGGGAGCACTAAGAATTTTTTTTTAATGGAAAGGTTGTTCATGTAGCACCTCGTAAAAGGTCCTTTGATACTCTTTTAATCACAGTTCTATTTTTAAAGTTTGGCCCATTCGTTCTAGAGTTACAGGCGTTTGCAGTTTAGCTCCAATTTGTACATACAGTGCGGTTTTTACAAGTTTTTTCCCCCATAACTTTTGAATAGGACAAAATATCAAAGTCGGATAAAATTTAGGTAAGAGGGTAATACTTTAACTACTTCTTGACGTAAAAATATATGTTCTGTTACGTGGTTTAGTGTCAGACTAGTAAAGAGGGCACTTGCAACTTTTTTCAAACAGAAAGGGAGGTCATGTTGCACCTTGTTTAAAGGCCCCTTTAATTCTGTACTCAACGCCACTTTGTTTTTTAAAATTGGCCCTGTCCTAGCCGTACCAGACTTACAAGCCAATGCCAATAAAACCGCATTGTTTTTACGGTATTTAAGCCAAAGAGACAAACGATTTCGTAAGCAGAGTCAAATTTTTAAATTTAATTTTATCTGATAAAATCGGGTTTAAATCTGGCGTGAACGGTTTGTAAGTTAACCGATCTCCAATCTGCCCCGAATTTCGATTTATATTTGTTTGGCGGACTCTCTACACTGTGACCAACAATTTCGTAAGCAGCCACAAATTTTTAGATTAAATTTTATCCGAAAAAAATCGGGTATAAAGTTAGCATAGACAGTATTAATTTCAAAATAAAAGAAAAACAGTTTTAAGTCTGAAACGGCTGGACCGATTTTAAAAAACGATGTAGCGATAAAAAAAGAATTAAAGGGCCTTTAAAATGAGGTGCTACATGACCCCCTTGTTCCATTAAAAAAAAGTTGCTAGTGCCCCTTAGTAACAGGCCACTTGACCGAAATCATTTTTATGCCAAAAAGTAGTTTAAGTGACACCCGCCCTTTACCCAAATTTTATCCGATCATAATATCTTGTGCCATTCAAAAGATATACAATTTGCATCAACTTCGTTTGTTTAGGTAGTTTGGAAATGCTAAGGTGATTCACTTTGATTCATATCCATCTGTTTATAATAAATCGTAAGTCTTTTTTTCTAATTTACGAAGCCAAAAGTAGGATGCTCAGCAGAGCTGTATTAACTGTTTGAGGCGCCCAAGGCATGAATTCTCGAAGCGCCTATATTCCACTAAAAATTTTTTGAAGAGAAAAAAAAGTCCTTTTCTCCGTAGCGCCAATTTTGAGTGCCAGGTGCCTTACTTCACCACCCGAAATAAAATTTTATGGCAAAAAAACAGATTATTCCCTCCTTTTCGCGCCTATTTCATTCCAAAGCACCTTATTCACAGAGAAATTAGTCACCAAAAATCCCCACCCGACCTAAACTTTTTAAAAATTCTAACTCTGTCTAGCGCCTATAACTCCCCTGTCTGGCGTCTATTTTTCATGGCGCCCTAGGCTGTAGCCAGCCTAATGGTTAATACGGCACTGATGCTAAGACTTGGTATATTAACATAAAATTTCATTGAAAACAACATTTTGCCATAAGTTTTGTGTTTTAATATACCCAAATAATCCGTTTTTACAAGAAAACAGGTGTCATTTATCTGCTTGATTTTTTTATTGAAAATAAAGCATACTTTTTCAACTTACCCCGTATAGCGACTATATCGAACTAAATTTACTAATATAAATAACACCGGTCAACACGATTTTTTGGTCTGACTTTCTCATATTAAATTTTATTTTTTTTTTCTTCGCCAAAGAAAGCATTTTTAGAAGTTTTTGAAATAAATCATTTGTTTTTATACAGGGTGCAATTTAATTGATGGCTAAAAATACAGATCATAATTCCTTGTCTTATTTTAGAAAGAAAAGTTTATTTGAACCATTGAATAAAAATCGTTTTTTCTTGTCATAACTTTAAAACTGTTCCAAATATTTTTCTTGAAATTTGACATGGAACCTACTAATTAGCAATAGGCATTTTTCAATGTAATATATTTTTAATTATTTTTACCAGTGGCGTCCGAACGGGATGTATATTGACGATTTTTAAAAATATATAAAGCATTGCTTCTTTAAAAAACAAAAATCATTTTTAAAAACTCCATTTATTTTCCAATTTAACCTATTAATGTTTTTTCCAATGCACCATTTTAGCGTAACAAAAAATAAAAACCGTTTTCGGGCATTTGTGGTTTAAATGAAATTATTTTGAAGTAGTATGATGGTGCCCTATTTTTTAGTTTTTTTTTCAAGCGAACACGGTGGATTGGAAGGAAAAGTCAAAGATCAAATTTGTTGCAAAATAAATGATGATTTTACAAACGACTTTCATTTTTGGAAAAAACAATGACGTACCATATATGTTTGTAATTATATTTCTTTTATATTCGTATAAGCTCTTTCGTATTAAATAATATACTTATCAACGTGAATCAGACAATAGACAAAACCTACAATCAGAATTTAAGCATGAGAAAAAAACTTTAAAAATAAAATTTTATCAGAAATGTGTCAGTAAAAAATACCCCAAAAAATCAATTTTAGGTTTAGTTCTTACACAAACAAAAACAAAAAAAAAATAAAAGTTTCTGTAAAGAAATGGCATTTTCTTTATAAGACAAATACGATGTGAAATATTAATCTAGAGGAACTTTTAAATTCCAGAATAATTAAACCAACAAGAAGCATAAATTGCCGTTTGTTATTTTAAATAACATAAATGAATTTAAATGCTTTAAAAATAACAAATTTTTAATAGTTTGTTGAAAATGAACGTTAATAACGATTATTTACAATACCTAGCTAATTTAGTTCGATCCTGGCGCTATACGAGGCAGGTTAGAAAAGTATGTTTTATTTTCGATTTTGAAGCAAAAGATTTTTGTGTACCACTGAAAAAAAAATATATGATGATTGCATCTTAGGTTTTGGACCAGGCTAAACTTCTTATAAAGATAACTTTTTTTCGTTAAATTAATAAATAAGAAACAGGTTTTTCATATGGTGCGAACTTAAATACACACTGTATACTAATTCTCGTAAGTAGGATATTGTTGCCTATGTTGTTTTTAAAAATTTGGGTCTATATAACAATTTTACCATTTATTAACCCAATACACAAACACAATTTGGAGTCGAAATGGGTATTGCCAATAAATTTGGTTCCAGTTGCTAGCCTATTAACATTTATAATAAATTAAAACTAAAAAGACTATTTTTAAATCAGGATTTTATTTAAATGCACTAAAAAGAATAAATCAACCTTTTTCTTTAAAACATCACTACATAGTATAAAACAAAGTCCCTTTTTTCTGTCTGTATGTATGTATGTATGTATGTATGCTTAGATCTTTAAAACTAGTCAACGGATTTTGATGCGGTTTTTAAATAGATTGAGTGATTCAAGAGAAAGGTTTATTTGTAAAGGGTGATTCAAGTTGAGCTTACATTTCAAATATTAATATTTTTGAAACGCCATTAAATTTGTCAACAAAAACATGACATTTCTAAAGTCAAAAATATAAACAAATCAGTCATGAAGCAATATACGAGCGAACAACGTTAAAATTATTCAAGCTTATTCATGAAAACAGCCGATCAAAAAAAAAAAATTATTTCGTACTTTAGGTGAATATTTTGGCGTAGAAAATCGGCCTTGTGAGAGGACAATTTGGAATTTGGTGCAAAAATTTGAGCAAACTGGATCCGTCGCTAACATCAAAACCCCTAGACATGCTCGAAGATGTCGGTCGGAACACAATATTGCTGTTGTTCCGAAAGTGTGGCCGAAAATCTAATCACATCGATTCGTCATCGATCGCAGCAACTGGACCTTACCTATTTCACTACACAGCGGATTTTAACAAAAGATTTTGACTTACACCCATACAAAGTGCAAATAACCCAGAAATTAAAGCCTAGAGACCAACAGCGCCGTATGTTTACCGAATGGATAAGAGAACAAGGGCAGAATTTTCAAATGAAAATAATCTTTAGCGATGAGGCACATTTCCACATTGGGGGCTTTTTTTTTTTTTTTTTTTATCTTTGGACAAACCACGAAGGCTATAAGCCTAAATACTAACGTACCGTGGGTGTCTTCAAGCGAGGTAAGAGGGAGTTTGTTGACACGGGACAAATACTTGAAGATTTGGGGGCCGAAGGAAAGACCTCCGCGGGAAGCAGGTTCCACATTCTAGAAACTCTAGGGATAAAAGAACGAACAAAGTGGGAAGTTCGGGGACTGTCCAGTTGTAAACACTCACAATTGCCGTATTTGGGTATTGTAAAATTCAGAGAGATTGTTGAACTAAGAATGCATCCTCAAAGGGTGACTGTTTGGTGTGCCTTTGGGTGCGGGAGGCGTATAATTGGTCCACTTTTTTCGAGGGATCATGCAGAGAACGCTGTTACGGTTAATGGCGTTCGTTATCAAAACATGATAAGAGAGTTTTTTTTGGGAGCAGTTGTAAGATATGGACATCGAAGATCTCTGGTTTCAACAGGACGGTGTCACCTGTTACACATCAGAAGAAACTATACAATTACTGCGCGGCAAGTTTCCAGGTCGCGTTATTTCACGTAACGCCAATATCAATTGGCCGCCGCGATCCTGTGACTTAACTCCCTTAGATTATTTTCTTTGGGGTATCTCGAGAGCAAAGTCTACAAGAACAACCCGAATACCATTGCAGAGCTAAAACAGGAGATCAGACGATTTGTGCGACGAAGTACTCGAAAATTTCGCGAAACTGATTACGTCATGCCACAGAAGCCGCGGCCGTCATTTGTTTGATATTATCTTTTATGCATAATTGTAATGAACTACCCTTAAAGGGCAAATAAATATTTTTTACAATTTTCAATCTTCTATTTCTTTTTAGTTCTTTTAATGTGAAAACCCAATTTGAATTACCCTTTATAATAATACCCAGAAAAAAACATATACAGAGTGTTTAAAAAAATAGTTTATATTTAAAATTCGATATTACTCAACGGATATTATACGCGTTTTTTTAAGATATGGTGATTCAAGAGAAAGGTTTATATGTGTAATAATATAAAAAAACATACAAAGTGTTTCAAAAATAGTTTATATTTAAAATTCGACATTGACGCTACTATGGCAATTGAAAAAAAGTGTGTATAGAAATTGTGCACACGTATGTGTCTATGGTTTATAAAAAAATATTCAAGAGAAAGGTGTATATGTATACCAACATGCTTAATATATTAGAGAATCGCTGCTAATTTCAAGATTTCTAATGTGAAGTCGTAAATAAACACATTTTTTTGCGCTTAAACTGCAAACGCTTGCGCTGGCTGGTATAGGGAAAAAATTGTTATGGTTAGTTTTGGTTAGTTCTGGTTAGTTTCCGTTATTTCTGGTTAAATCTAAATCTAGTTAGATAAAATTTATCGCGGGCAAAAGCTAGTTTACTATAAAAATTTTAGCGTCATTACATAGTATATATTATATAAATGCTTGTCGCGAGATTTAAATACTTCTGTTCACTTAGTTTAAAAATTAAAAAGTTAGAAACAATCAGATCAAGTTATTTAATTTATTTGTTTATCTACTCAGGTAAATCTCGCAACAAGCTTTTATATCATGTAAATTGTGTAATGACGCTGTATTTTTATAGTAAAAGTTTTAAAGAAAAAGTTTATTTTATTCTTTTTAGTGCATTTAAATAAAGGCTTGATTCAAAAATAGTGTTTTAATTTTTTACTTTTTAGTTATCGCTAAACAGGTTTTTAGTCTGTTTATCTTCTTCAACGCATCATTGTTGCAAGGTACTTTTCTGAATAATTTTAAACACTCTAGTTGCAATACAGTTAGGTTTTTGCATCAAGGACTCCTTTTATTTTTGTTACTGATATGGTAGAACAGTATAAAAAAACTTGGTCTGCTATATTGGATTGATGTCACTTTAGTTTTGAGGCACTCTCAGCAAGCCCTTTTATTTGATACCCATATTGTAGATATACATAAATAAAATAACTAGTTCGTCATCTTAGGTGTTCCTCCATGTCGGATTTAGAATGACGTCACTTTAGCTTTCGAGATCCTCTTAACAATCCCTTTTATTAATACCCATATATACTTTCAGCAAGCCCTTTCATTTAATACCCATATTGTAGGAGTGTATTCAAAGTAACTAGTCCGCCATATTGGGTGTTTCGCCATGTTGGATTTCGAATGATATCTATTATATTTTGAGTTACTTTTGGCATGCCCTTGTATTCAATACCCATATTGTGGGAGTGCATTAAAAATAACTAGTCCGCCATCTTAGAGGTTCCGCCATATTGGATTTAGAATGACGTCACATAGTTATTCATGCATTGTCATCCAAACTTCAGCTCAATGGTTAAAGATAAATGCTTTAAAATCGAGTTGCAAGATTCCAATCGTACATACATACATTGGAAGTTAAATAAAAGCTTTTAAAAAGCGGCGAAGTTCCAGCTAATCTGTCAATAGCAATATAAACAAATCTAAAAGTTCTTATTCCAGTAAATACCAAAATGTCGTCTTATGCACTTATGTGCAGAAAAGGGTCTTTCGCAAGTTTTTAAGTTTGAAAATAACTAAAAGTTTTAGAGATTGCCTCGCGGTCAACCATTTTTCTATTTTTTTCTCTTTAAGTATGTAACATGTAAATAGTAATCCAAGAAGTGGATAGGGTCCAAGACCTTTTACACAAGTTCCTGCCTGGCAAACGCCACCGTGACTAAATGGCCAGTCAAACATTCTCTCCTTTGCGTAGACCGGCCATTCTAAGCATCAATGGGACATCATCTCATACACTAGAATCGCAATCTTTACCTGTAGAATGGTATTTATGATCTTTCTTTAATCATTTCTATAATGAATTCACCTAAGTGTTTGCAAGCACCTTAATGACATTTAATTAACACTTCAAGTAAACTAAAAAACAAAATATTTATTTGCAGGTGACCAATTCAACTATCTATCAACAAAACATTTTGCTGGCCTTTGCAATCTCCAAATTTTGGTAAATTTAAATATAACAGCTGATTTTGAAGATGACTGCGACTGCTGGAAAATTAATCAGTGGTTAAAGCAAAGAAAGTTCAGTTTACTGCACTACTATGTCCTATTAGAGAAGAAGGTATGTGTACTTGTAAAAGAAAACTTAATATTAATAGTTATAGTAATAATAATAGTTAAAATTATATGGATACTTTGGCACTTAACAACTCAGTTTATAAAACTGCGAAACAGCCTTTTTCTAAGAAGCGCTTAAACAACTTTTATCAGGTACTTCGAAAGACCCAACGCAGATTGCTAAAAAAAAAAGCTAACGCAATAAAAGGCATCACGTATTCAACCCTAATTTTATTATACAGAGTGTTTCCTAATTGCGGTGAAAAAGGGCGTCTTCCAAAGCCATTTTTATGAAAAAAGTTCATATAAACATGGTTCCTCAAATTCTTCGTTCTAAAGAAACAGGCCGTTGAACTTTTCAAAAAACCTAAAAATTTCCAAAACATCATTTTTAGTAAAATTTGTTAGACTAGATATAAACGTTATTTAATTAGGTATTTGTTGTTGTTGCATAATTGCTAAAAATAAGTTATAACACTTCATTAAAAAAGAATGCCTTAATGTTTCTTGAATGGTCCAGGAATATGCAGTTAAGCGGATTTTGTTCTTTTTTTCTGAAAAAGTAAACAAAACAGTTGTATTTTTAGATTTTTTATCCGGAAAAATATAAAAGTTGCAAGAAAAGTCAGTGGCGTACATTTTTGTCAATAATATTAGCTAAGATGCGTCCCACGCCGCCACTGGCGAATAAGGCATATTTAAGATATTTTAAAACCCGTTTAACTTCAGGAGAATAAATGTTAATTTCAACATTGAATAACTTTGAAAGAAATTAATTTATCGAAAAATGTTAAGATTCCTTTTTCGTAGAGCATACGTGACAAAATTAAAAAAATATATATAAAGTTTAAGGCGCGACTACAAGGAAATTTACTAGAAGAGCTTTATTGTAGGGAATTTAATTTTCTTTAAGAATGTGAATTGGTCAAAGGTTTAAGAAGGACTGGTTCCAAGATTTTTTATAAAAAATGCAACAATTGTTGAAAAATCCATAGTTTTAAAGATGCACCTCTTAATCCTAATATTAAGGGCTGAAAATTTTAGGATATTTTCTTTGCGTCGCCATAAACACTATTTTTACAGTAGGTACCGTAAAAATGTTGTTTTATTTTACGCTCTAGGGATAATCAGGGGCTAAATTGAAAATATTGAGAAAACCAATATTGTTAAGTGTGCCTTTCACAGTTTAGTATGCCTACAAGAATCCCACAAAGTTTCAATTTAATCCATCTAGTCGTTTTTGTGTTTACATCAATCGAATTTCGAAAAAAATTAAAGAATAACAATTTTGACTTTAAAAGATCATATTCTTTAATACAACGCAACAAAAAGTTTTTTAAGTTTTTTATGCATTTTTATTGGTAAAAGTTTTTAAATTTATTGGAAAAAATTCAACAAAAAAATTGTGTAGGTACTTAAAATAAAAAAAATTAAACTATATAACTGAACTTATTTGGTTTTGTTGCATCTATTTGAGAATTCCGCATCGCAAATAATATGTTTAATTACAATAATACAAAAAGTTATTAATTCGGATTTTGTACAATTTTTCAAAAGTAGTGGTTACTTGAGGCTGTCGTTGCGTCGTTAATTCCAACTAGATTGAAAAAAGAATACTATTAGTCAACAATTGTATTATGGAAAGCTCATTTCGTTTTCGTCTTTGTGATGAGCATCCAAAATGGTATCCAGCATATTTTTTAATGAAGTTGACATTTTCGTATCGACATCACCCGAGAATCATGCGACACTTGCTACTAGGGGTGTGCGAATATCGTTTGAATCGAATCGAATCGAATCGAATCGAATCGAATCGAATTTGATTTAAAATTCGAATCAAATATTTCGAATTTCTGAATTATTCGAAATTCGCGAATGATTCAAAAAAATTCAAATAAACTAAAAAAAAAAATTGTATGGTTCAAATAAAATGTATATTATTTGTCAAATTTATATTTAAATATCAAACATAACCAATCCCTACTTTAATAACCTCGAAAATTCGCGATAACTACAATAATTCGTAATAATTCGAAAAAAATTGAATTAATTAAAACAAATTCGAATTATTCGAAATTTCTCAAATTATTAATTTAAATTTACGAATTATTCAATTTGAATCGAATAATGATGTGGTAGTGCCCCGGGGCCCCAAGTCCAACCTCTGCGGTCCCCTTGGAGTGTGACTTACTAAGTCTAATTTTCTTATTGGTAATAGTAAATTTTACACAAACTAATGTTTTTATTTTTTAAACTTTTAACAAAACACAAGCCATTGTTTTTAAAACATATTCTATTATTTACCTACATAATAAATAAGTAAAGTGTCATAGTGTTTTAAATCGTTGGCATCGCTCTCAAATAGTGCATTTAGAAATATTATAAAAGTAATATGGTCCTACTTTGTTTTTGAGCTAGGTTAAAAAAACTAAAAAAATTAAGTTAAGAACCCTCTCGTAAAAAGTTTAAAAAGATAAAATCGATTTTGTATTTTTCTGAAAGTAAGTAAAGTATTAGGAGTGATTTTAGAATAATCATGGCACTCTAGATGAAAAATACAAAAACGAAACCGGAAGTCGTAAAAGCATTTTATAAACACCCAAAAATGACTTTTCGTTAATATAACAACCCTACTAAATTTCGTCAGTATCGATAAAGAATTAAAAAAATGGCAGACGGAAAGTGATCTCGTTGTTACCCGGTATTTACTGCACCTAGATGACTTAACATCCGTATGAAAATACGTACATTATGTTTGTGTATAATAAATGAATACATATTCTGATTTGAATGTTTTTTATTTATTTTTTGGTGATCTAAATATTAGTAAACACAGTATGTATGTTATTAATCCAAAACAAAAATTGTCTTTTTGTTTAGTACGACTACCGGCTAGTACTACGTAATATCACAGGTCCCTTGGCCGTCGTTATAACAGGATTTTACTGTATTATATTCAAGTTTTCCTATATCAATTTACTCCATGTAAGCATGCTATGTAAAGAGACGGTAAAAAAATTGAGTATCTATAATGTCAATTTTACGTTGATCAAAAGCACTGCTTACTGAGCGACTTTGCTTTTAAGTTGCCTAGTTGCGCCCCCTTAAGCCGGATCACGGTGATTTGTACCGCCTTTCACGCCTTCTCGTCGGGCCTGTCCGGCGTCATTGATGCGCGTGCGCCAGACGGACTAACAGGCAGAATTTATCAACGCTCACTAGCTTTCCCGTGAGCAGCACGGTGAGAGACGATGAACCCGTATCGTATTTTGGCCATGGATTTTAAATACGCATGCTCGTAAATGCACTGATTACTTGACGGCTCGAGATAAATATCCCAAAAATGGTAATAACCACTAAGTATCTAATTGGGAGTTATCTATGGTTTTCAGCAAAGAAAAGAATAGGATGGACAGGTATTTCGTATACCTGGTATAATTAACCAATTACCTAAGGTATAGCTTTGAGCTAACATATTATAATCTAAATACTTAATTTTACATAACGTTCCCATTTTTAATTTTTATTTCAGATCCTGTCTTAATAAATAAAATTGATTCTACTTATTATGATAACAAAACATTTAAGGTTAAACGGCAAACGATATGTATTTTATAAATAGACAATACTTGCATTTGTTTATAATAAACACTGATATTTTTAGTTGCATTGATATTTTGTAAATTACTGTTTTTAGAATGTCTAGATCAAGAAATAGACCAAAACGATCTGAAGGTGTATCAAAGTTGCCGTCAGAAATTTGATGAAATCGAACGTTCTATATTGCTGAGTAAAATAGGATTAGGAATAGGAATTGCGTTAGGGGTAATCCTTTTTCTCATTGCTATATATATTTATAAAAGATGGAAGACCAACAGAAAGCAGAGAGGAATCAGGCAAATTAAAAATAATATTCATCGTGCAGATGACCAAGAACTTCTGAATAAACAATTAAAAGTTTGAAAAAGAAGACCTTTAAGTGCTTCTATATTTAAATTTGTGATATTTAGCTTAGGAACATTATTTAATAACTCTCATTGCGGCAAAATAAAATTTAAAACAATGTTAAAAAAACAAATGAACTCCCTTTTGAAAGCAAATTAAATAATTTTGGAATAAATTATTTTATTAAATAACTTCGTCATTGGGTATAGTATGTATGTTGTCTTTTTGGACCAAACAGAAATAATTACAGTTCATTTGTTATTGCTTATACATCATTTTAAATTTAGATTGGCTGCAATATGTCCATAAAAACAATTTTATACAAGGTGTATCTAAAATGTACTGAAAAAAGCTACTACAAATTCCTGAGGCTAAAATATGACAATCTAACCCAACAACTAAATGTATCCTAGTTTAAGTTTTTTTATAAATAATTTTGTTAATAGTAGGTACTTATTAATACAATTTTTGGGAAGTAAGAAATAAGAATCTGGTATCAATCTTATTGTAAATTCTAAAGGGCGCCACATGAGGTATCCTGCACAAATTAAAAAGGAAATCACTTAACCACTCTGTATGTGTATTTGACAAATTTGAGACTCTGACTTTGTTGCTTATATTGTAGTTAAATCTATGTTGAGTCTCTTTGAGAAAATGGTCAGATTCTTAAGTACTCTGTATGTAACTTTTAGATACAAATTCTTAATCTTCAACATATTTTACATAAAAAGGTACACCTGGTAAAAGATAATTTAAGCAGCCGTGTTTCAGATATCCGAGTTTAAAAAAATCACTTCTTGTATGGCTATGTTTAAGGTATACAAGGTGTTTGGTGAGGTGAATTAGATGCTAATCGTTAGAAGTGTTAATCCTTGGGTGATTTTAAGAAGAAAATTTCATATAAACCTATGTCCTAAATGGCCTAACTCTTGAGATAGTGGTAAAAAGCTTAGTTTTTAAAAACTTTTCCAGCCTCTGTCTTATTTGAACTTTTTTCCTAAAATCACCTAATGATTATTAATCTAAAAGATGAGGATTTAACTCTGAAATACCCTGCATATCTTGGACATAGTCATACAAAAAGTGTTTTTTTTTTTTTTAATTCAGATATCTTAAAAACGTCTGCTAAAATCAATTTTCATCATGTATACCTCTTTTATGTAAAATATGTTAAAGAACAAGAATTTGTATCTAAAAGTTACATACCGAGTGAGTAAAAAAAGCTATATCTTTTTAAGTTGTGCCAGATGCCGCAGGTGGCGCCCCCTAAAAACTAAAATAGAAAAAAAAATTACACCGCTGTATCTCCAAAATCGTCTACTTTTTGACTGAGGTAAGTTGGGTTAGATATTTTAGGCCTCAGGAATTTGAAGTAGCCTTTTTCCGCATCTTTTAGAGACACTCTGTAAATATATATTCAGATTTCTTATAATCATCGGTGACATCATGCACCTTTACCATTCTACCAAATACTAATAGGTACATAATTTTTAAATAGGATTTTTAAATTTAAATATCAACCAATATTAGGGTATTTTAATTTGACGTTAAATGTTTATAAAATTAGCGTTCTTGACTGATTAGAGGATCGCCTTATGGTCTCTTGGTATATTTAGCTAAAAATCAACAACTTTTTAATTTCTGATATACAGGTGTCTCCTAAAGGTCTGTACAAAATGTTACCTAAATTCCTTGGCAAAAATACAACGATCTAACGTAATTTACCTTAGTCCAAGAGTTGATCTTTTGGGAATAAGGTGTAAAGTTTTAATTTTTAATTTGATTATTTTTAAATATTTTCTTTAACATTGAACTTGTTTTTAGCCAAATTTGGTGTTTGGAGGTTTTAGGGTTGGAAATCGAAAGCTGCCCATATTTTTCCCATAAAGTGTGAGGGAGCTACCTGCAGGCCTTTGTTTTTTTTTTAATGCCATAACTTAACAGTATAATATGACTTTCATAAAACATTTTCTCCAGCACAATTTTGTCACAAAAATGCTATACCTGGTAAATGTTGGTACGAGCAACCATTTATGAGATATTTCGGTTTAACTGTTAACAGAATTAATCCTTCACGCTTTATCCAAGGCCCACCCGGATTTTCTCAAAGCTCTATAAAATGTACCACAATTCATGGGCCAAAACACAACGATCTAATGCAATTGCCTTAGTCAAAAAGTTAATCGTTTGCGAGATACAATGTCAAGTAAAAAAAAATAAATGGAAAATTTGACACCCTGTATCTTGCAAACCAGCAACCTTTCGACTAAAGGTAAAATTCAATTAGATCGTTGTATTTGGCCTAAAGAATTTGTGGTAGCATTTTTTTATAGAGCTTTAAGAAAAATCCGATTTATTTTGTGTAGTTTACAACGTATCATCTGAAATATCTCATAAACAGTTTGCTCGTATCGATATCTACCAAGTATACAATTTTTAGACAAAAATCGTGGGAAAAAGAAATTTTTGTATTAAAGTGATATTATACCGGGGCATAAAAGTTATGGTATTTAAAAAAGCAAAAAGGACTGCAGGTGGCTCCCCCTACATTTTATGAAAAAATATGGGCAACAGTTCTGACCTAAAAACCTCCCAACACTAAATTTGGTAAAAACAAATTTTAATAGTAAAGAAAGTATTCAAAAATACCCAAAATAAAATTAAAACTTTGACACCCTGTATCTCCCAAACGGTCAACTTTTGGACTAAGGTAAATTACGTTAGATCGTTATATTTGGCCCAAGGTGGTAGATTTTTGTACAGACACCCTCTATAATACAATTATTTTTTAAGACATTTTTACTACTACTAAACCTACTCAGCTATTTCCCAAAAGTAGCACTTATAGGTGTATGAAAACAAACACGGTATAATATCAACACAATCGTCTACGTCGGGAGCAAAGGATCATTTAACCACTTAAACAATAATCGAACTATTATCAACAATACTAACTAATCGTTACCTTAATTTGCAACCCTCGCAACTTCTTTAAAATCGAGCTCATTTGCTCGATCCACTAACTTGACAATGAACAAACCCGGAACAAAGGTTACCCAAAACCTCATACCTCCAGTCATATATTATAAGTATTGAGTAATATTTAACATTCTAAATCACAGGCTAAAGGATTTTTCCCTATCATTTGTAAAATTTTTGTTTATGGAGTTATTAGGTTAGCGAGTTAGAATAACGTAATGATAGTCTTCATGCACGTTAAATTATTGCTGAAGTACGTAGGTCCGGAATCACGTCACTAGTATTTACAAAATTTATTTGTGGTAGTGTCACTTGTTTTTACAATAATTTATTGTACATCGGGGTTAGCCAAAATCTAGATTATATGAATAAAACGTCAATCAAAGGTAACCGTACCTGCCAAAATACTAAAAACTAGGTATTCCTTTTGTGGTTCAGAATAAATTTCTTTTGACAATTAAACATTAACCAGAACTGCCCAAGTTTATAAATCAAAATTTCATATTAGAATTGGTATTAGTTTTAGTCGCAAGATTCAAGAACATATATGTAAACTAAAATGTTTATAAAACAAATTTAATTTTAACCTTTATTTAAGTTTTAAGAAACAACCTTAAGATTCACTAAAATTCCCTAAAATCCAATACCACTCTTAATACTAAATTTAAGAAAAATACTAATTGCCTAGGTGCTATAAAAAGGCTTAAAGCCAGTAACTCCTTTTCATTCACTTTTGTATATTTTTAAATTAAACAATATCTTAAAAACCCTAAATTGCATTTAGGCACTATAAAATTAATAAGTCAAATTGGACCAGTGCAGAATTATCCATTAGGCAGAGCAGGCAACTGCCTAGGAAGCCCCGTTAAAAATAGAGCCCCACGAAAGAAAACTTGGAGGTAGTTGGGTGAAATGTAGAAAGGTGATGCCTTTTTTTAAGTTTGGCAGTGCAGACGGGCCCTGAAAGATTACTTCTTTTGTGTTTTTAAATGGGAAAGGGCCCCGTGGAAAGGTGATAACCTTTTTTTTGCTCCTAAACTTTTTTCAGAACTTTTTTTCTTCAACAAAAAAGGGCCTCGCAACAGGTAAATTGCCTATGGGCTCCCAAAGATAATCGGGCCCTGGATCGGACCAATACATTAAAATAAAAATAACAGACATTAAATTAGCTTAAAATATTTTATAAACACCATTTTTTAAGCCTTAAAGTTAACATTAATACTAATATTAAAAATAAATTTTGATGTATAAGAGTCAAAATTTTTAAGGCTGACCACTTAAAATCGTCTAGTAGATTTTAATGTATCTAAACATATTTTAGTAACTCCATAGGAGTAACCTGAGAAACATTTTTGAAAATTTTATTTTTCAAAAAATTATGAGTGATAAAAATGTCGACTAGTTTTTAGTAAATTACAAGTCTGATCTGCTAAGGAATAGTAGAGGGACCAGAAAAATAAATTAACTTTAAAAAATGCATATAAATAACACAGTCTCACACAAAAAAGTGGTCAGTACTTTTGATCAGACCAATTGCCAAAAAATTAGCAATGTTTTTTAGGAACAAAATTTGGGGTGGATTATATTATTTAAAATATTTAAAAAAGTTCAAATAAATATGGGTCCGTAAATTCACAGGAAGATACAGGGTGTTAAACTTATAAAAGATTTTTTTATATATCTTAAATATCCTTTACCCAATTTTGTTTAATTTGGCAATGATTATATAGGGAATTTAAGGGTAATTTATCAGTAACCTAATTACATTTTATAAGTCCAGTGGCGTCTTGAGCGACAACTAAAGGAATATTTCAACAAAAAACGGTACGCCACTGATTTAGTAAATTTGTGTAAAATTTTTGTACTTCTTTTAAGATTAAGCAAATAAAAATACAGGTTTGTGTCCTCCATTTTTTTTTCGTATCTTGTTTAGTTTAAGAAAAAAGACTTATTTTTAGGACCCCTTTAATGGCATAAATAACATTGCCAAATTAAAACAAAATTGGGTAAAGGATATTTAAGATATATAAAAAAAAACTTTTATAGTTTTAGGACCCTGTATCTTTCCTGTAATTTGCGGACCCATGTTTATATTTTTTAATTATTTTAAATAATAGAATCTACCCTTATATTTTTTAACTAAATTTTGTTCCTAAAGAACATTGCTAATTTTTGCAATTAATCTGAGTTTAACACTCTGTATCAAGGGTGAACCGGCAAAACTGACTTTAGATTCGGATTCAGCACGTCAAAATACCTAAAGATAGGTAGGTCCAGTCAAAAGTACTGACCACTTTTTTGTGGGCTTGTGTAATTCGTTTTATAATAAAAAAATGAAATTTAAGCTTATTCTCTTCTTGTTTTCTGGCGTAAGACACAACGCTCGGCGGCGCTCGGAGTAAGCGCGTCCGCCTTGGCCGCTGTTTTGTACATTTAATCGCTTAATTGGCTAAATAAAACCGGTGTCTGAGGGTGTGTTTATGTCTGAGCGACGAGGAACGAGATTAGCAGCGCGGCTCGACAAAATCACCTATATCACCGCGCTGTTAACCTCGCTCAAAACAGCTCGGACATAAACACATCTTTAGAGGTGTGTTATTGTTGGAGCGACGAGGAACGAGGTTAGCAGCGCGGCTGGAAAAAAAAAATCACCTTTATGGTCCAGTAACGTAAGGATGTTTTGGTCGAACTGCGCTGTTAACCTCGCTAAAGACGGCTGTAACATAAAACGCAACGTTACGCATTAAAGCGTTTACATCTTTTTGTGGCAAGAGCACTAAAGTTTTCTTGTGCCATTATTTACTTAATGGATTAAAGAATATTTTTATAAAAAAATCTTTTACAAAACTAGGAAGTAAGCTAAATAACCATTTGTTTAGTTTAAAATAATTATTTATAAGCAAATATTTTTCTCTACTATTCCTTAGCACACACAGGGCCGTTCCTGAGGTGACCTGCGTTCTGGTGCAAAATATTGGCCGCCCCTGTAACAGAATGTTTTTGGTAAATTCACCATATAAGAGGCCAAGTTTTCATTTGTTTAATCTCCATGTATACTTTTAATACAACAGTGCGCCCATTGCACCACCGGTAGACACTGGCCCCTGAGCTTGCAAACCAATTTTCATTAGAAAGCAGTAATTATTCACTAAAATATTGCAATTTACAAAAAGAGTACTTAATATATTTAAACACTCATAAATTTTTGAAAATTAAAAATTACGTAGGATGATTACCAGAGGTATTACTGTATTCCTTTCAACCTATGAAGCTGCCAAAATATGTTAATAGATACATTAATCAAATCAAATAGTCGATTTTTAGTAACACGCTTAAAAAATTTAACTCGAACGGGGGCTTACTGTTTGTTATTGGACTCTGGTGTTATATAACCTAGTTTAATACTTAAATAAAATTAAGGTGATTAACCAAAATTCTACAGTTTTCTACGGTAATAATTAGTTTTAAATGACAGAAATTGGTGATAACTTTGACTAAATTATATTCATTTAACGTCAACACCAAGCTTTACTAAACCACCTAAACGTCCAACGAAAACATGAGGCAACTCGAAGCATGCAGTGTGTCGGAAACGATCAAATATCTCAGAGAATTTTAAACCAAACTTGACGAAATTCGGTAGTTCAGGGGGTAAAAAACCAAACTCTAAGGCCCACTTGTACAAAACAGGTTTAAACTTAGTTCTACTAAATTAAGGTCGAACCTTTGAACTTTCCGTAAAATTTTAATTTCTTTTAATTCCTTGACACTGCCAGCATATTGAGATTTTACGGAAAGTTCAAGGTCTGACCTCAAATCGGTAGAACTGAGTTTAAACCTGCTGCTAAAACTAGGCCCCTAAATGTAGTTGGTATAGGATAAATCAGTTTAAGGGTTTTAAATTTAAATGAGATACAATTTTTTAAAAATTTTATTATTGGATTTTTAAAAGCGCCACTTAAATTTCAATAAAGTCATCTTACTATACAAAGCATTTAAAATTAAGAAATTTTGCATTTACGCTCTTTTCTCTTTTATAATTACGCTCAGGCGCTACATTTAAGCCGGCGTCCCATGTGCGGAAAAGCAGAAAGGAACTGTCAAATTTCTTGAACTTAACTCGGCTTATGATAATTTTTAAGAGGTCAGCTAACAGAAATAAATCCAATCAAAATTAATGAATTTGACAGTTCCGTTCTTATTTTACGCAAATAGGACGCCGGTTCTATAGGTATGTAGCGCCACTCCAAATTTAACCCCTTTTTTATTTATTTATTTTTTGACTTTCTTTTCCTAAGTAGCGGCTACAGCTTTTCTAATGGGTTCGGTTATTTTAAAGCTTAAAGCTTTGTAGAAATTTTGAAAGGGAGCTTAAATCTTCGTAGACAATTTCGAAAGGGAGCTTAAATTTATTTGTACTTATCGTTGTTTAAAAAATATATTCCAAATTTATGTTATAAGCAATAATACACTGAGTCCACTATAACACTTTTTATTTTAAATATTTCTCCACTTTACTGTGATATGAATATTAATATAATTTCAAGCTTGAATTATCTGCTACAATTTTTCACTATATTTTACAATACATAAAACACGCAGAATTCACCTACTTTTGTCTTAATTATTTAACGGAAAATCGGATTTTATTTTCCGCGATCAAAGACCCGTCGAACATACATTTTCCCGTTCGCGTACTTTACTTCCCGGGTCGCCCGGTCTGGGTTTAACTTTGACCCAATTTCTTCGTTTTGAACTTTTAGCAATGGATGTTCACGATTAACTAACTTTTTCAGACGGTTTCGAGGTCTTTTTATATCGTCCTAGTTCTTTGTTTCATCCAAAGAACACGTGCAAGGTTACTTTGGTACCGAGCGAAAATTTGAGCTTGTTTTCTTGGAAATTTCCATGTAGTACCGCGTGCACAACCGCAGGTGGCCAGTTTTGCACTCGGTATTTCACACGGCACCAGAATGGCGTGATATTTGTCCTCGACTAAGTAGTGGAAGTGGAAAGAGGATTTCGTACCCAAACTCTTTTTGTTTGTTCCAGTTTTCGGGTATCAGTTAAATTAAGCAGTCGAAATGGGAAAAAGATAAATAAAAGTGATGGTTAATTTTATTTCCTATTTGGATAGCTGATAGAAAATTTTCAAGTAAGTATCTCTTTAGTTGAAATAATTAAATTGTTTTATTTTTATTTTATTTAAATTTAATTTGATAAAAACTTAGCAGCTTTTTTTTCTTAATCTTGTATACTTTTTAACACAATTTTTTATTTTTAAAATATTTTAAAATTATTTAAATTTACGTTAGAACTTAGTCTTTAAAAATAATAAATCATTAAAAAAAAAAATATTTTTCATTGAAATAAATAATATCTCTTTTTTTTCTATCCAAATAAATAAATTTATTTCTATTTCCATAAAATTTTAATTAAATTTATTTTTATTTTAATTATTTAATTTTAACTCTATTTTTATTTTCAATTATCAAAATAAAATTCTATAATTTTATTTACTGTAGTGAAATATTTTCCCTGGTCACTACAGGTAAATTGGGTTAAAATGAACTTGTCAACATTTTAGATAGATGTGATAAGATCGCTGTTTACCGAAAATACTATAACGAGTTGTTATTTTAAATATAACATCTTAAACATCCCTTAAAAAATTTTCATAAAATTTGACAGTGATATTTGTTACATTATAGAAAGAAGCACCTCTTTGATTAACAAATTTGGTTTCAGAAACACCAAGAAAATAGGTGTCGTTAAATATGTACTTAAGTATATTTTTAGAGACGTGTTTCTTACTTCTAGCTATATATGTTACGCCGAATTTGAGTAATTGTTGAACTCATGTATTCGGCAAAATTGTGCTTAATTTATGAAATAAGCAGTAAATAAAACTGTGACATTGGCACCATGTGCACGGTTAGTTAAATCTTTTTTTTTCTTAATTTGCTGTATTAAAAAAATATCTAATCAAAGAGAACTAACAACGCCCCCGCATCCAATGTGACAGAACACCTTATTTATCGAATTAAGCGAAATTTTCATTTTGTCATATACATAAACCCGACAATTACACAAATTCGGCGTAACATATACACTGGATCCTATAAATTTACTGTTTTTAGTAGACTTATATCTAGGTATATTATATTAAATTAAATTAGAAAATATTAAAAAATGGTATTTCCTTATGAAATATTAATTGAATTGCAACAATTTATAAAATTTATAAAATGTTCTTATTTGAAATTTATGGTTTCCAAACCCCCTACCCACCAAATCTTTTTGTCATCTGATATGACACATTTTCTGCTATAAAAGCATTTTTATTTTAATTAAAATAATAAACTAATTATACCATATTGTCTAGACCACCCTTCCTAGGGCTCATTCAGTCGAGCTTCTCAGTATTACAAGTTCAAACAAGAGTCACCATATAGCAGGGGTCACCAAGAGGCGGATCGCGACCGCGGTCCGAAACCGGACAGCCAACCTAGTTTGTGCGGACTATGGATGGTGGAGGGAGGATAACCAACTGAATGTTTTAAAAGTGTCCGTCGAAAGGAGCAACTTAGGTGGCGCCACAGTAGCCAGAGGAGATTTTTTAACTAATGAGCATGAATTATTAGAGTGAGATACAAAAGAAAAGGGACAGATAGATACAAAATAAAAAAGGAAAAAAATACCAAAATCTCTCCACTGGCTACTGTGGCGCCATCCCAATTTGCTACATTCCGATGGCCACTTTTTCAACTTGTCCGCCATAAAAGGTGTTTTTTTTTTTGTTATAGCCGACGCCAACGATTTTGCGCGAAGCGCAAGATCGTCGGTCATGGCGAGCGGCGACGAGTGTGAGGAGTAGTGGAAGTGTACGTGCCATCGCCGACTGCTTCTGGCCCGCTGACTTTTTTCCGGACAGCGAAGGTCATGTTATTTTAAAAAAGGACCCCTAGTGAAAGTAGTTGGTGACCACTGTCCTATAGGTTAATTTTGACAATTTTGATACTTATAATAACCAGCGGCAAAAAGGTTGAGCCCGGTTAAATGAACCCATAGTATCAACTTGTATTTCTCCATGTTATGGGTAACGTGACCATTTATGATTTTGCCTAAAATTGGACATCGGTTTATTTTTAATTAACAGTTACTCGGTAAACAAAAACAATTCTTTATAGGTATTTATTGAGAAAAAGTCATTTAGCTTAAAATTTACAAATTAAAATTATTGTTTAATAAAATGCTGTTGCTTTTCATCTTTAGTGGTATTCTTTCGAGACATGATCAGTGAACAAACTGATGGAAGAGAAACTGATAACTTTGTTTTTGAAACTTATGTGGCTAACTTCAGTCTGTCACGGTCAAATAATAATAATCACTTGCAAGTGAAGGAAATAATGGAAGTAAACCTGATAATTTCTTAAAAGAATGCCACTTATGTTAGTACCATTATCTTACCATTTCACCATAAATGACGGACCATAAATACCATAATTAAAAGAAACTGATTGGTCTGTTTCTGAGTCAAATTATTTCTTAGTTGATTAATTACTTTTGCAGCTTCAATTGCCGATGCAATCTTACCTTAACTGTCAGTATAGCATGATAAAAACTTGCTGGCTGAGCTCGTAAAAAATAAAGTCACAATTCGGATGTGGATAGTTTTTTAAAGGCTGATACAATTTTAAAACCGCTTTATTGGCAGGCTTAAGTCAATTTGCTATAGCCAAAGACAATTATAGTTTCACTACTATAATTGTCTTTGCTATAGCCGAGCATTTGTTGATAATTTCGTTTTAGTTTCGGCGCGTCTATAATATTAAAATGTTCAGTGCCGTTTCCGAAAACGGCATCCCAGAGTTTATTTCGGGGACACCAGGACTGGTAGTTTAAAAAAGGGACAGTCTCATTAGTTATGGGACATGCTATAAGAAATTTAGTTAAGCTCTCTTTTAAATCGTTTTGCTGCTATTGCACTTGCCACTTGAATAAACAACGACTTACACAATAAAAGGTACAAAGATTAATCGAACATTGCCAATATAGTTCTTAAAACCTAAGATATTAGTTTCTATAGTTTAGTTATACTAAGTAGCAAATTTTGTAGTTAGAAACGTAATATTTTCACATACTTTAATAATTGTTTTCAATAAAGTTTTTTCATTAACAAGTTTTTCATTTTAATTGGAAATGTTTTTTGCCTACTGCTCCTAATACTATTTTCCCCACCCTCTTTTTAAAATCTTTTTGAAAATAAAAACAGTTTTTACGGGTCTAATGGAAACCATTTTTTCCAGAGGAACTAGGGGAGGCTGGGGATGCCTTACTCCCCCAGACGTCCATTAGCCCCTCAAAATCAAAGAGCATTTAAGACGTATTATTGTTTTTCGGCACATTAGAAACTGCCTTCTTTATCTTTTCTTAAATTTAATTTAGGTGCTGAAGAAGATTTACCAATTTTGCCTGGCAATAATTCTGAATGCACTCATTTCGTGTTCACTACGGGGAAAAACCACTGATCCAAAAACTGACACCGGTTAGGTACCATAGCCGTCATTATTTTATGAGAGCTGTGAGAGGTACACACGTAGGTACAACACTACTACACGCGTCCTTTAAAGGCATTTTTCATTTTAATAGGGTTTAAAACATTTTAAAAACATTGGAATACCGATCTTTATTGAAATCTGTCATTTCAAATATGGTTTAAACCACACATGAATACGGTTAACAGGAAAGAATGACTTAATAGTGTGTAATAAAATGAAAATGTGAAATAATTTGAAAGTGAGACAAAATGATGCTGGTGGCTTCTTATATGAATCCGACTTTAGTTATACTGCCGTCCAACCGAAAAACACTTTTTTTTTTTTTTCCCCTTTCGGGGTCATCCCACCCAGGTCCGACGACCGCCCCCTAGGTGGTGCACTGCAGCCTGAAGGCTTATTGTACCTTGACCCCTACTCCTTCTCATTCACACACTATTCATTCCATAACTTGGATGGTTGTTGCTCGGTCCGCATCCCCGAGCAGAGAACACCGTGTGCCGCTGCCCGAAACACCGCTGTCGCCGGACACCCATCCAAATTATGGGCGCGCATTTCACTGCTTAACTCCGGTGATCGACGCTCGCCGATACAACCGAAGCCGCCACAAGCAGCGCCGAAAAACACCTTATGTGAATAGGTTAATAATATACACATACGGTGTTTTTTTCGTTGGACAGCAGTATAGGCTTAAAAGTTTTGATCAACATTTTAGCTGCAAGTATCAACACAATTTACAAGTCATGTGTAACACTTTAACTTTTAGGGTGTTGATTAAAACAGTACAACACCGATACTGGTTTTTGGGATCCTGCGTACGGCTCTGTTCGTGTATATAAAAAGCGCGCTGCAAGTTTAGGTGTCATAATTCAATTGTAATTTCTTGACAAATTGGCGCATTATGTTGTGTTTGATTGTTTTGCAACAGTCCGATGCAAAGTTAATTGATGAGATAAGGTTGCGACATTCGCCATATTGGCTAGCGCGGCTGTGACGTCAAGTCGGGCCATTTTCGGCCATGTTTGATTTAGGCAGATCAGTGGCGTAGAATTAAGGAGGAAACAAAAAATAACTGTATGTTGTGAACAAAATTTATTGGATTATATTAATATGCATAAATTAAGTTTTAGTTTAGGTTTAATTATTGAAAATTAAAAATTATCAAAGCGACGACAGGACGATGAGATACCTGGCAGAGCAAAACAATTTCCATCGTACCGTAAGTCAAAAACCATTTTAAAAACTTTGTATACAGGGTGTCCGCTAATGAATGGTACACAGAAAAGAAACAGATTCCTTATGACAAAATATTAAGATTTACCCAAACATACCTAATATCCAAAAGATTATTATAAGGAAGATACAGGATGTCATAATAAAAAGAAAAATTAAACTAATTTCGATAATTTTTCCTCTTTTTTAAAATATTTTAATAAAACTCGTTATCTAGGGGTTTTCAAGCATTAGCTTTTCAGATCAAATATTAATTTTTATATGTAGACTAGAGGGCGGTGGGTACACTATTTACGATTTTTTAAAACGTCCCAATTTTTTTAGCTACTTTGTATGTACCAAGTATGAACCATCTAAATAAACTAGTAAGCTTTTCCATGCATTCTGCACAAAAAAGGTATACTTAGTAAGAATTGGTCTTGGCAACCGTTTTCAAGATATAAATAGCTGATATCTATACTCGTGTTTTATTAAAATATTTAAAACGTATCAGAAATTATAGAAATGAATAAAAATATTTATTTCCTTTAACGTATCTTCCCTATCATTAACTTTTGGATATAGGTATGTTTGTTTAAATCCTATTAGGTATTTTCGCATAAGAAATCTGTGGTTTTTCTGTGTATCATTAATTAGCGGACACTAATCTGTATCATATGTACATAGAAACATTAAAAACTGAAAACTATACGACTAAACACTATCAAAATCTCTAAAATAAAACGAGTCCGAACCAATAATATGTGAAGTCTCTATAAACTAACCAACATTCACAACTGGAAATCCTTCCAAAACGAAAATCATAGACAAGATAATTATATGGGGACGAAAATGGCAAATTTCCACAGTTTTTACCAAACAAAGGTTCGACAAGGCACGACTCTGTTATCAGCTGATAATGCTACCAACTTTGAACAGAACTGCCAACCGAAATCGTAATTTTCACACCCTCACGTCCCTGACAAAAGCTATACCCGGTCTTGCTTATGTCTAAACCCCTTCTCGTAAAGGAACTTTGCCCAGAATAACATGGGTAAGGTTGCCTCGTAAGCCTTGCAACATGGCGGACCATACGTCACATATGTATTTTGCTCATTATTTAATAAAGTTTTTAACAGTGTAGTTTGTGATTTTTGTCAATATTAAAGAAATACATTTAAATACTGTTAATTCCAGTTGTTACCGTAACTTCTTTATTTCCTATTAATAAATTATTTGACAATAATTATTCTAGCTGATTTTTAAATATTGTATATCGCGCTCTTTCGCCCTTATAGCATTATCCGTCTAGACATCCTTGTTTGCTATGTTGGCGCCAATGAAACAGCAGTGCGGTACATATGTGACGTAAAAAGGCAACCTTACCTAGTCAAACGATCTTAGGTCTATATAGGGTCGCGACATTCGGCCATATTGCTTTGACATGTTATGACGTCACATCTCCCATTTTTTCGGCCATGTTGTTTAGTAACGGAGATATACAGTTTATTGTATTAGTAGAACAACCGTTTACACAACAGTTTTTAATTATTATTAAGTTGTAATTTCTTTTACTTTAATTAAAAAACGTTTAGAATTACATCTTTCAACAAATATCACTTCCAAAACAATGCAAAATGAAATGCGCAAATTCTAGACGCCACTGGATTGATCATCAGCTTTGATTTTTCCCGGTCTTGCCAACTTTTCTCCGAGAAGTGCCCTTCCTTGCGTCCCCGACCTCGAACCGCCTAAAAGTTGAGGATATGTCGCAACCTTATAACTATAAACCAACCTTGGGGCAGAGCAGAATAAATAGAGAATTATTGCACAGTGAAATAAGGCCAGGCACTAATAATACCGGCCTTATTTTTACATCTAAGCTTGCGCAGATGCATGGTAGGATAAGGACTCCCTTAATAAGTATAGTGCCAGGCTTTATTTATGTCGGTTTTAGGTCGTGCCTTATTTTGGTCTTATTTTAACTTCGGAACAAAATCGAAAAGTTTTTAGAAGTAAAAATACTTAAAACCTTGCTTTTTCAAATGTATTTCTTTAATTGTGTAAAGCAAAGCCCTACAACATAAAACAATAAAGAAAAATAACTAAAATTATTCCCAATTTTTTTGGTACATGGTACTGTCAACATGATTTGCAATAACTCTAAATTATGGGTACAAGCACTATTTAAATAAGGCCGTTATTAACAATAGAGAATTATTGCAAGTTGCCTTATTAAGCTCGGGAATTATTAATACTGGCCTTATTTAAATAGTGCTTGTACTCATAATTTAGAGTTATAGAAAATCATGTTAACACTACCATTAACCTAAAAAAATTTAGTTGTTTTTCTTTATTGTTTTGTGTTGTAGGGTTTTGTTTAACACAATTAAAGAAATACATTTAAAAAGCAAGGTTTTAAGTATTTTTACTTCTAAAAACTTTTCGATTTTGTTCTCGGCAGCCGTTTGGTTTACACGAACAGTTCCGAAGTTAAAATAAGGCCAAAATAAGGCACGACCTTAAACCGACATTAATAAAGCCGGGCACTATACTTATTAAGATTGTCCTTATCCTACGATGAATCTGCGCAAGCTCAGATGTCAAAATAAGGCCGATATTATTAATGCCTGGCCTTATTTCACTTTTGCAATAATTCTCTATTACCCGAACTTAATAAAGCAACTTGCAATAATTCTCTAATAATAGAGAATTATTGCACAGTAAAATAAGGCCAGAGAGTGACTTTCCAGTGACGCAAATAGAGCGCTCCCTGAGTAGCTCAGGAGCATTTCGTTCTACTTTATGGCGTTCCAGTGACGGAAAGTGTTATGCACCTGAGCTACTCCGTTTTTCTTTCCCTTGCCCTTCATGCACCAACCCTCTTTTGGTTTTTGTGCTTCAAACGTGTTTTTTTATGGTTAAGGATGGATTTTTAAAATTATTTATTTAAAAGGAATTAGATATTAAAAAGAGATTATTATTATAGAGCCAAGAAAGGTTAAAAACAACGAAATTTTAAAATTTCTTAAAGTATCACTCTCTCTCCTTGTCTAAGGATGCGTTCCAGTGACTAACTTTTTAGAGCAGTTCAAGAGCTTCAAGCCCTGGAGCGTGACGCACAAAAATTTTCGTCACTGGGAAGCTACCCAGGCACTAATAATACCGGCCTTATTTTGACATCTGAGCTTGCGCAGTTGCATGGTAGGATAAGGACTCCCTTAATAAGTATAGTGCCCGGCTTTATTTATGTCGGATTTAGGTCGTGCCTTATTTTGGTCTCAAAATCGAAAAGTTTTTCAAAGTAAAAATACTTAAAACCTTGCTTTTTAAATGTATTTCTGTAATTGTGTTATAACCCTAGAACACAAAACAATAAAAAAAAACTAATAAAATTTGTTCCCCTTTTTTAGGTTAATGATTTTGTCTACATGATTTGCAATTTGCAATAACTCTAAATTATGGGCACAAGCACTATTTAAATAAGGCCGGTATTAATAATTCCCGAGCTTAATAAGGCAACCTGTAATAATTCTCTAGTGCCCAGCTTTATTTATGTCGGTTTTAAGTCGTGCCTTATTTTGGTCTTATTTTAACTTCGGAACTGTTCGTGTAAACCGAACGGCTGCCGAGCACAAAATCGAAAAGTTTTTAGAAGTAAAAATACTTAAAACCTTGCTTTTTTAAATGTATTTCTTTAATTGTGTAAAACAAAACCATACAACACAAAAAAATAAAGAAAAACAACTAAAATTGTTTCCCCTTTTAGGTTAATGGTACTGTCAACATGATTTGCAATAACTCTAAATTGAATCGTTTATTTCAGAAAGCCCATATCGACCACAATTTTAGAAATTGACTTTTGGGTAAAATTGAATTGTATAGGGGTTAACACATCGTTTAGTGCAGAAATCCCCTATCTATGCACATTAAAAGGTCTGTCGGGCGGCTTCAAAACTGTTTTTTATCACAAAAAAATTGTTTTTGTTGAAACTGTGTAGTTTTTATTAGTTTACTCAAAATGTAATATTCTGGAGATAGGGGGTTTCTGAAATAAACGATTCAATTATGGTTAAAAGCACTATTTTAATAAGGCCGGTATTAATAATACCCGAGCTTAATAAGGCAACTTGCAATAATTCTCTAATGTGCTCTGGACATGGGACTATGCGTCATGCGTCATCTATACACGGTATGCGAAATTTCCGAACTAATTCGACATGTAGAAAAATTTAGTAGAAATATTTGTAAGTGACGTAAATATACACAGGTGGGGCTTAAAACTCCCAGAGTCTTGGAGGAAAGAGAAAATTAAAGCATATTATAATGTAAATATGATGCTGTTTGAGATACATTTTTGAAGTAAATAAAATATTTTTAGGTTAATGACTACATAAAAGTTTTAAAACAATATGTGTTTTAAATAAAAGACCCTAAAAATATGTTTAGAATATTTAGGAATCCAAAAACAGTAAGTATAAGTGATGAAAATTTGAATTTCCTCAAGAAAACGGCGAAAATTGACGATGAAAACCGAGGGGAAATTGGAAAGTAGCAGGGGCTAGGAATATCGATGGTGTAGCTTGGAACGTTAATAAAGCCTCGTAAAGTAAACATTCCAGTAAATTAGTACATTGTTAACACTATTTTGTGTTACTATGAAAATGTTTGAACTTGAGAATACCTAATTTTTTTAGTAAACTAGCATAACCAATATGAGGGCAGTAAAACGTCCTTTACAAGGCTTTTGGTTCAATTTTTAACAAGGTATTCTTTTAATTTATTACTGTGCACTGTAGTTAAATGATTTAGTATTATTTAGGCAATATTACTAAAGTATCTTCTTCAATCATGCACATCAGAGTTTGGGTCAATATTGGTCTGCAGTATGTACTTAAAAATTTATAAAAATTTAAATTAAAAGGGTCCTACATATTTGGTATTTTTAACATTTTTTGGTACATGGCAAAACTTATTTGAGTAGATATAATATTGTTTTTAATACTTAAGCTTATAAAAGCATTGGGATCCTTTCAAAGTCAGAGTCGAAGCATTGTTTGTAGTTAATGTTACATGTTTTTCCCTACCACTATTAAATATTTTATTAGGAATTTTTATTCTCTTGTTAATTGATAACTTATATAATTTTTAAGAGGTAGCTTATAAAAATAAAGTAGTTATCAGTTAAACTATGGTGCTTGTAGGGTTTTTGCTGCAACTAGAATATTCAAAACAAATAAGTGGTACCTAAAGAAGTTAGAGACTTAAATTACATTGATTTTTATAAATATCTGATAAAATTTTTCTTGATTAGTGGTTTTACCAATGTGTAAATAATGTAAAATATTTCTTAGATATGGCTTTGTTTTAGAAAATGGGGGAAGTCATTCCTCCGTAACATCTAATATGGTCACAATGAATTCAGACAAGGCTGCTATTAAACGCAAGCCAGATCCATCCACATCAGGCTGTAGTATACAGCCTGTAAATGAAGAAAATACTTCCTTACAACAGCCCTACATTTCTGATGAGTCTCCCAACCTTTGCTGTACAGAAAGGTAAGTTGCATGAATTTTCTTGGTATCTTATTTACTTCAATTTTCTGGCTGTTTGCTTCTGTCTTTCTATATAAAGTAACCAAAATAGAAAATGGTGAATAGACTATAATTTTTTTTTGTCAAATATGACCTTACAAATCACATTTTGCAGTTTTTTTTGTACTATTTGGGCACTGCCTGTAATGTAGGTTTAAATAAATAAATAAATAAATACATTTTGCAGTTATTTTTGGTAATTATTTACAAACCGGACGCATCGCCATTTTTAACGAAAGTTGGTATACGGGGGTTTTCTAGGGCGCTGATTACGAATTTAAAAGATTTTTTAGTTGGTTATGGTTATCAAGTCTGATGATGATTATCTCAAGAATGAAACGAGTCCAACTACAAATTCCTTCAGATTCGTAATTAGCGCTCTAAAAACCCCTGTATACCAAATTTCATTAAAATCGGCGATGCGTCCGGTGTGTAAATCATTACCTTAATTTTTATTAGGTATTTTTTTATTGCTGTTAGGCATAAAATTATGGTTGCTTTTTATTTTGAAATTACATAATACTTGATATTAAACCATATTTCTGTTGTACCAAACCGAATATCTTAACTTTCTTTAGCCAGACTAAAATATACCTTACATTATAGTTATATGTATGTTATTATTTTTAGTGGGGAGATGCCTGTAGCTCAGACACAGTGTATTTTAGGACATGAATATGTTTAATACAGTTTTTAATTATTGGTGGTAAATTTTGACACCCTAAATCACTAAATGTGGAAGAAAGAAAGTAACTTTTGGTTTTCACAGCCTTCTTAGCAAAATTACCGTTTTAAAGAAAAAACATAGGCAGTACTTGGTTTTCTTTAAATGTAATCCCTGGCAGCCATTTAAAAACACACACTCCATATTTTGCTATTTATTTTTTCAAAAGATTTTTCCAAAGAATTAAAAGTTTATGGTACTTATGGATAAACTAGATAGGTTGTGATAATGAATAACATGTTGATTTATCCTTCTAATATACCATACATTTTTTAAGTTTCTCTTAAAAATCAAGAAAAAAATTATAAGAAAAAACATTCTGTCTCACCCTGTATACATATATCTGTTTAATTAAAATTTGCACTTGCACATTTTGCTGCACACCAAATTTTTCTGCAGGGTATCAGTAGAAAAAAAAGCTTGCCCCGCCAATGTACTTTTACTACTGTACTAATGATTTTACCCGATTTCGATATCTCGTCCCATTCAAAGAATAAAGGGGGAGGAAAGGATTTCTAATATCCTCACTATATATAAATACATACATATAGATTCTAAAAAGATTCGGTGAGCACAGGTAGGTGGTGACGTCGACGAAATGGCCGCCAATATGGTAGGTATGCAGTGACCTGGATGGATTGCCAATGTTATTACCTGCGCAAAACAAAAGTTATGTTTCATGGGTGAACAAACGATTTACCCGCGGGCACCAAAAGGTCTATCGGCATTATTGGGCATAATTTATCACCTCGTTTTCTGGGTTTTTCGTTCGAAGTACGAACTAATTCCATTCATAGTTTTGCCGACGATAGTATCCTCCACTCCAGTTTTCAGGTTCCTAAACCAATCTCTAGACCTGATTTAGATTTGGAAAGCAAACGCAATGCGATGCAGATATCTCTTTAACAGGACTTTAATTTAATATTGAATTGGGGCACCAAAAATCTCGTCCCTTTTAATGCATCCAAAATACAATCCTGTTCCTTGTCGTGAAAAAAGTCATCAAATACTTATCCTTTACTTATGAGCGGCTCAGTTTTGCAAAGCAAAGACACCTGCTATCTTGTCGGCGTCACATTTGAAAATGACCTTAACTGGCATAAACACATTACATCTATAGCCACGGCCGCTTGAGCAAGGCTTGGATTTCTGTTTCAAGCCAAAAAGTATTTTTCCCCTTCTAATTTATACACTTTATATTATATGTCTCTCAAATCCGACCTTCCTTGGAATATTGTTCTCATATCTGGGGCATGGTGTCCCCCACAACCCTTAGCATTCTTGATTCCATTCAAAGAAAAGCTGTTTGCCTCATTAACGATCCTTCACTTACAGAAAGGCTTCCTTTTCTCGCCTATCGTCGGATCGTCGGGCTGTGGTGAATTTATCGCTATTTTTATAGGTATTTCCATGGCTTTTGTTCTAATGAATTGTCCACCTCCACTCACGGTTTCTAACACAGAAATATATTGTGCCTCATGTATGCATCCCTATACAATCCAACTGGATAGGCACCGAACTTCTCACTTTTATCCCTAGAGTTTCTAGAACGTGGAACCTGCTGCCCGCGGAGGTTTTTCCTTCCCCCCAATCTTCAAGTGTTTAAGTTTCGTGTCAACAAACTCCCTCTTACCTCGCTTAAGACACCGACGGTACCTTAGTATTTGGGCTTTTAGCGCTTGTGGATTGTCCAAAGATAAAAAAGGAACACGGTGAGCCAGATTTGTATTTGGCTTTTGACTTTTAAAATACGCATGCTCGTAAACGCACCTATTTGTTTACTGCGCGAGATCGTAAAGTTCTCAAAAATGCATCTAGCCACTGCAAAAAGTTATATAGGCCAGTAATCCTATTTGAAATGTTTACATGCCGGCATTCTTTGTCTAACCTCTACCTAATAGACACGGGTTGGTTTTTCTTTCCACGCATTGCCTATAAACATATGACAAATATTAATGATAGTAGTAGTAGTAGTAGTATTTATTGCTATAAATATACAAATTTGTACATATACAAGTCATAAAATATAAAATTTAATAAGGTAAAACACAGTTTACACCTAAAATTGACACATTAAAACATTATAATAATACTAGTATTTAACAAAATAAAATGAAATATATAATATGAACTAAAATATTTAAAACATATCTACATAATACATATTGTGTATTACAATGTAATGAAACATCATAGGCGGCAACAATATTACCCATTGAAATCAAAATCTGAGAGGAAATATTCTTCTAATAAAAAAAAGCTTTTTAAAGCAAATATTTTTTATTTTTGTTTTGAGAAAATTGTCATTAAGATCTCTTATATTGGTCGGTAAGGAATTAAAAACCTCACTGTAAGATATCTGGAGCCATTCGTGGATCTATTGAGCCGAGTGAAGTCACTTACGAGATTTTCATTGTCTCGAGTGGGGTAATTATAAAGGTCTCTATAACACTTAAAACTATTTATATTTTTTAACCGACTTCAAAAACGAGGAGGTTCTCAATTTGCCTGTTTTTCTTTTGTTGGTAACGCGATTACTCCGGCGTTTGTGGACCGCTTTAAAAATTCTTTTTTATTTTGTACTTCCGCGGTGGTCCCATAAAAAAAAAAAACATGTTAGGATCGCCAGAGAGAAATATACTAGCCCTATTTTTCTCTCTGCCGTACCTTGTCCTTGCGGCAAAGCTAGCTCTAGGTAGGGAATATGCTCGATAATAAAGGGACGGTGAATGCACCTTGGGGCAAAATTAATCTTTTCACCGAACTAAAAGAGGTACCAGACGCGTTTTTAAGGCTACAGTAAAAATCAGAAGCACATATAATTTGATTGGTTGAAAGCGCTACAGACGGTCATACAAAGCTGTCACATTGGGGGAGTCATGGTTAGTTCTGGTAAGTTAAATCTTTTTTTTATTCGCTTCAAACCAATGAAATTACACGTGCTTGTGCTTTTACTGTAATCTGTGGTCTGTGTTTTTAGTGTAAGTTTACCGATTTAATAGTAATAATAATAAAAATAATTAACTAAAAAGCAAAAAATAAAGTTTTTTTTAATTGAACCGACTTTAAAACATTAATAAAACTCACTAAAAAGTAAAAAATATAAAAAAAAGTCGGGTAATAACATAGGTGCTAAACTCCTCAATGTTAATAACTAAATAAACCGAAGCTTTTATACTTTAGTACCATAATATGGTATTACCCGGTTTAATTAAAAAAAAACTCTTTATCTTTATATGCAGTAGACACTGTAAAATATAAATGTATGGCATTGGGAGGATCTTAAGCTCTCTAAAAGTTTTACGACAATAAGCTCTTCAGTGTAAGCCACTAATTAGGTAAATGCATTTTTTTCAATCCAAAGATCTTTTTAAATCAGGTAAATGACCCCATAAGAGAATGGCATATGATACGTTAGAGTGGAAATATCCATAATATGCCGACAAAACGGTCTGCAGTGATGTAACATGAACAATATTCCTGATTTAAAAGAGATATTTAGATAATTTCTTGGATAAATGGACTACCTGAATTTCCCAGGTTAAGCCAGGATCAAGATATACCCCAAGAAACTTTACTTCTTTTACTTTATTAGTTATAAAAGGATGTTCTGGCTTTGGGTTTCTCAAGTCCTATCATAACCTTATATCATGCAGTTCCGATATATGAAATCTTACATACTTAGTTGTATTATCAGCAAAAATAACTGTCTTAGCCCAAGTGAGAACGAACAAGATCATTTATGTAGATGAGAAATAGAACGGGACCCAACACTGAGCCCTGAGGTACTCCACATTTTAACGTCTGGCAGGATGAAGTGTTCCGATTAAAAGAGACATACTGCATTTTGTCTGAGAGCAGAGTTGGGTCGAATACTGAAAATCGGTATACGAATACCGGGAAAAGAAAGTATTCAAATACCGAATATTTGAATACTTGGAAGAAAAAAGTATTTGAATACTCGATATTCATAAGTACCCGGAATCCGTATTTGAATACTAAAAAAACAAACCGATGAATAAAGCAGCAACTTCAAACCAGATAATTCAAGAAGCGTTAAGAATTCGGATAAGGTAAATAAAGACATTTTTGCTTTAAATTAGTCATATAATTCATATCCGAAGTATCTCGGATACCTCGGCGGCCACCCTGTATATTAAAATTGTTGTATTTCTTTATAGCCTTTATATTGAATTTGTAATTATTTAATGGGGTTGCTTGTGTATTTTTAAATACATTAATTAGGATCAAAGTGCGAGGAAACAGGTTTTCATTTTTATGGCATTTTTAATGTATTTTTTTGTATTGATTTTTTGGGTTAAGTAAATATGCAGGATGTTAAACTTAAAAATTGGTTTTTGGTAAATCTATTAAATGTATATTTTGTTGTAATTAACCAGTGCTGTTAATAGCATTAAGGACTTAATTTAGCATTGTCTTAATTAAACCTATTAAGTCCAGTGGCGTCACGAACAGCACCTGCACAAATATTTCTGACTAAAAAATATAGACTGCTGACTTTTTTGCAATTTATATAATTTTTAAGCTGTTTTTACAGTTTGAAAGTTTTCTTGCATGCAATTTTTTCTTGCTGCAATTTTTCGATCTGCGCACGCGCATTTTCTCTTTTAAAAATTACCACAATGTGCAGTAAAACCATAAAAATAAACATCATAGTCATAACCTAAAAGTTTATTGGGCTTTGACGCAACGGTTTGAAAACCTAAATTATTTATCTCCATTTTCTAATACGGTTTGAACCACTGAGACGAATACGGTTAGCAAGGAAATTTGACACATACAAACAGTAGCGTAGCTAGGCGTAGGCGGTGTAGGCGGTCGCCTACGGCCTCGTGGGTGGGGAGGGGGAGCTTGCGGCAAGGTGAAGGTATAGGAAAAATACCAAAAGGAAAGATGCGGAAGGTATTGGAGGCCCGAAATTGTAAATAAAAAAATAGAAAAAAATGGGGAAGGACCTATTCTTTCTTTGGCTTCTCAATTTTTTTCCAGGGGACAAAAGGGCTCCTTAATATTTTTTTACTCGCCAAAGGGGCTTTACGGTAACGACTTCGCCTACGCCTAATTTTTGTCACGCAACGCCACTGCATACAAATTAATACCCACTCGTAAAATGTGCATAACATTTGAAATCTGCTAAATTATGTTCACCTTTAGTATTCCAAATTAACAACATACCATCCTAACCTAAAATAGAATTTCAAATTTTCAATTCTAGAAATATTTACAGAATCAAAGTTAAATCATAAACTAAAAAGATACTTACCAGTTTAAATATATACACTAAATATTTTACGTATTGCAGTAAATAATTATCATGAGTTGCATACTTACCAAAAAAGTTTTTTAAATCTGTCTTCTCCTTCCGTCGGGGCTGGCAGCCGGAATGTCAAAATGGCGTCCTGTTTTAAATGCTTGGTGGCTTAAGTGTCTTACGACGTCATATTTATGAAAAAAACATAGATGGTCTTAATAGTTCTTTCAATATCAAAGTATTCCAAGTTACCTGTAGTATCCCAAATATGCTGCAGTTCCTCTATATATCGGCTATAAACGATATATCTATACTAATATACAGGGTGTTTCTAAACAAATGCGAAACATTTTAGTAGGTGATTTTCCACCAAAAAATAAGAAAAAACTTTATATTAACATATGTCCTAAACGTCTTAGTTTTTGAACTACGGGGTGTTTAAATTGTTTAAAAAATATTGTTTTTATAATAACTTTTAAACCCATTCAGATATTTTTAAAAAATTTGAAAGATGCACCTTTTACACCAGAAGACATTGTTTTGCATACTTAAGGTAAATATTTTTAAGAAAAAAATGGTACCCTACTGCATTTTTCTAAAATATATGTTTTTTAAATCCCCATTTAGTTTAGAACAAATTTGATCTCTTAACTTTTTTGTTTCATGTACGGTTTACTCGTAAATAAATAGAAACCATTTCTTGGCATGGTCAAATTCCTATCTTATTAGAGAATTAATAACAAAGGTTAATTTTTAATGTAGAATTTCATATTAGAAATACAAACTGACCATGCCAAAAAATGGTTTCTATCGATATATGCGAAAACCGTACATAAAAAAAAATCAGGAGATTAAATTTGTTCTAAACTAAATGGGGATTTCAAAAATATATTTTTATTTTAGAAAAATGCAGTGGCGTACCATTTTTTTCTCAAAAATATTTACCTAAACCCCTTATGGACGACGATGGTATTTTTTTTCTTGTAAGCCAAAAAATGTCTTCTGGTTTAAAGGTTTCGTCTCTTAAATTTTTTAAAAATATCTTGATGGGTATAAAGGGTATTATAAAAAACAATATTTTTAAAACATTTTAACACCCCGTAGTTCAAAAACTAAGACGTTTGGGACATATGTTCATATAAAGTTTTTTTTGTGAAAAATCACCTCCTAAAATGTTTTGCATTTGTTTAGAAACACCCTGTTTAAAGAGGTAAAGTTTTTAACTTGGTTTGTAAGTTTGTGGGTTTGTTTGTAGACGCTAATCGTCGGAAGTACTGAACCTATTTAGGAGTGTTGTGGGCTATATTTTACTATGATTAAATAAAAAGTTCAGATATTAAAGCCCAACGAAGTGGGCACAGGTCGGCTATCTTGGTTAAACTATAACCAAAATTCGACATTGACGTTACTATTCTTAACGGATGATTTTAATGCGTTTTTTTTTATAGATAGAGTGATTCAAGAGGAAGGTTTATATATATTATTATCCAAAAAGCATTAAAAAATTGTTTACTTTTGAAATTTAATATTGACGTTACTATTGCAATTGAAAAAAAATGTGTAAAGGAATTGTGCACAGGTATCTATGGTTTATAAAAAAAATACAGAATTGCCACACAGGGTGGGCCAAAAAGATGTTATATTAAAAAACCCTTAAAACTAAAATGCGTTCTAACTATGTTATAATACCATCCAGAGGTTTACAAAATTGCTTGAATATAAAAATTTGCAAAATAATTATTAGTATGGTGGTTAATGCGGGTTTTTTGTTTATAGATAAAGTGATTCAAGAGGAACGTTTATAAGTATATAATAATATCCAAAGTCTTCACGGTATCTGGAAGGGAAATTTACTCCGAATTTAACGCGTGCGAAGCCGCGGGCAAAAGCTTGTATCATATATTTTTGCGGCGCTGATCATAAATCTTTTTGGAAACTTTTTGTTCAAGAGATATCCATCATCAAAGTTAAAAATAAAACTAGCCTTTTTCCCATTATTTTTCTTCTTTTTGCACAGTTTTTGATTTAAAGCTAAAGTGGCACACAATAGGCAATTATTGGAATTCATATAATGTCTAGCAGTATTAAATTCAGCAGTATTTTGACATTACGCATGCTCAGTAGTGGTTTTAAATAAGGGAAACTTTATTAAAGTTACTGCTAGACTTTAATAATTGTGCCAAAATATAGTCGGTCGTTTCACTTCCTTATTTTGACATTTGAAAACAAAATGAGGTTAAGGGTTAAAGTAATTTTTGTTTATTTTTAAATTTTGTCTTTAAAATATACTAAAAAAGGTAAAACTTTTCCATTTGTAACTATACAAAACAAATTAATAAAATAGACTATAAATAACAACAAAAAATATTCCAGAATAAGTTAAAAATAATACAAGCATGTCATGTTGACCAATAACACTTCTTCACATAGGCGCGTTAAGGTTTAGCAGTAATAAAATAAGGTTGTTCCCTTAATACTGCTAGCACTATTTGCCTATTCCAATAATTCCCTAATATTTAACTTTCACCATTTAAAACCTGTTTTTGTTTATTTTACATTCGTTTTCTTTTTTATAGCAAAGCTGCAAACCCCCAAAGGCTGCAACCATGTATACACATAGTACCGCCAAAGGCTACTGCGATTAAAATAGTTGAAAGTAAAGCATTGCAACTTATTAAAAAAATTGATAAAATAAATGGAAAAACAGGTTTTAAAATTGTGTAAATCAAATAATGTTTGCCAATTAACCTTTAAATCAATAATTGTTCAAAAAAAAAAACTCATTATAGTAAAAATGAGGTCAGTTTGATTTTTAATTCTGATGATGGATATCTTAAGAATCAATTCTTTGACATTCGTGATCAGCGCCTCAAAAAGCCCATATTTAAAATTTTGTCAAAATCGGAGTTGCCGCAACTTTCTAGACAATTACCAGACGGACAGATACATATTTTTAAAAAATACCAAACGTAATTTTAGTTTCTAAACAAAAAGTACCATGAACCAAAGGCTTTACTTTGGTAAAAGAACAAGCGGTAAATTATTATTGACTGAATAATCAGATTTGTTTAAAAGTGAGTAGGAACCCATATCTGCCGATATGGATATACATTATACATACTTTATCAGAATTTTGGATATTTATTCGGCATAATTATAGCGATATACCGGATCAGCTAAATATCATAACACATAGACAATGTTAGGACTGCTCTTACATGTTTTTTCATATTATACATTTAAAAAATAAAAATCAAAATTTTGACCAGCTGCCATATCAACGGAAATAAAAGCAGATACTTCAAACTCTAATCAGGTTCAAGAGACCTTCAAAATAAGTATTACTTGATTCCTCTTTCCTTTAAAATTATGGGGGTGAGTCTCACCCCTGCTAGACGGTTGCAGTACAGGGGTGAAAGTGGCAAAAAATGTTTCCCCTGAAATCAACTATTAACGGGTCCGAGCGTTTTTCCTTAAATGACCTGAAGTGCCGAAAATAGCTCTGTTTCGTTTTCAAATGGCTATCCTGTATATCAGTGCTGGATTTGTCAATAGGCCATATAGGCCACGGCCTAGGGGCGGCAGATTTTAGAGGAAGTTCATTTAATTTCAGAGGATAAAAGTCAAACAAATTCACCGTAAAAAAATAAATTTCTTGTTTTATTAATGCTTTTTCTTAATGACTAATTCATTTATTTAATCAACTTTAGTTCTTTTCCTACGTACATATTATGAAAAATTAATATTTTAGAAAGGTACTTGGGGCGGCGGAAAAAGGTGGCATACACTCGTAAAAAATATAAATCCGGCACTGCTGTATATCATGATATATATCACTTAATATGTATCTGCGAAACCTGCTAAGGTTGATATATAAACTGTAATTTGTGTCTAAACTAACAAATTTAATTAAATAAATGTTTTTAAAATTTTACAGATTTTTAAAAAGTTAAACATCCTGTGGTTTGAAAACGAAAGATTTGCGGACCCATAGTTATATGAACTTTTTTCTTTAAAATTGCTTATAGAAAGTTCTGCTTTAATTATTGAGTTAGTTTTGAGATCCCCCTAAATTTATCTTAAAAATTACTTTCAAGGCAACAGCATATACAGTAGAACTTCGACGAATTGGACAGTTAAACTGGACACTCCAGTCATTCTCATCCTGTGCAGCTGGGCATAATAGGATTTTTACCTCTACAATCTGGACATTCTGCCAAAAGGCACGACAAATCCCGACTTAATGCGAAAGTTTTAAGTTTTATGATTATTCTTGGCATTTTTCTCTGGGTTTAATTTGAGCATCCAACTCAGTAACCATGGTAACCCCTCATTTTTGGTTTCCAAAACCAACTAAAAATAAGTTTCAATTAAAACCGGGAAAAATGCATGCTTTATGAGGTGCTTCATTTACCAAATTATTCTCACATTTGATTTCCCATAGTTTGTCTACAAGTTAAACGTATTAGGTCAATTGTAGATAAATCCGATTTCTTTTGCAACCAGGTTAAATACAGCATTTTTCAGTCATGTGTAAATCTGTTTGACCAAAATTGGCCAACTTTGAGGAAACATATCTACCTATTAGCCCTTTAAAAGTAAAAGATATAGGTGCAACAAATAAAAACATATTATTCGTTACAAGTATGTGTGGAAGTTTAATTTGGCCCACTATGTTTGTATGTATGTACGTACTATGCCGATTTGTTAAACATAAAGTTAATGTTGGAATAAATAACGTTAAAAAGTCAACCAGTTCTTCATAAGTAACACGACTTCGGTAATCTGGACTTATTTGGACAATGCCTAAACTATATTTTTCCGTATTAACGAAGTTCTACTGTATTGAGATATCTACTATATTATAAAATAATGTATCATAAAACAAATAAAGTTATGCCCTTATAAAACAAAAACTGTTTATACAGTTTCAGCTAAATCAAAAGGTCACAGGCAATGCGTAAAAAGGAGACGGTCTAACGCGTGTAGAATACTAACAGGTAGAGATAAAACAGATGTAAACAAGGTGACACATCAGACAGTGCTTTCATAGGTGGACAAAAATACCAAAATTAATATTTTCGTAAAAACTTAAAGATAACCAGGAAATAACAAGGTGTGGTGGTGTTTCGAACGGTTCCAAATATCGGTTTTACACAAAGGATACACCAAATCTAGCAATATATGTCACTTCATACAAACAGTAAACATTGTGCTTGGGAGTTTGCATGTTACGCATTATTTAAAAATCTAAATTTGTTTCACATATATTTTTTTAACTCATCCATTTTTTTATATGTATTTGTGGTTTCTATACTATTTTGTGTTACGTTTTTTAGATTTTGGAATATTGTTTTAGTGTGTATCTTAGTAAATTCATTTTACTTTTTAGTTGCGTTACAAATTTTTTTTATTAGATAAAGAATATTTTAAATAATTGTAAGAAAAAAACATTTTTACAGATGGAAAAAATCATTGAAAAAATGCAAGATGAAGCTACGGGCGTCCCAGTACGAACAGTAAAGTCATTCATGTCAAAAATTCCATCCGTTTTTACTGGGTCTGATTTAATTACATGGATGATGAAAAATCTAGATGTAGAAGACCAGCAAGAAGCCTTGCATTTAGCTCATTTAATCGCATCTCACGGCTATTTTTTCCCATAGATGATCATATGCTTACAGTTAAGAATGATGGAACATTTTATAGATTTCAGACCCCATATTTTTGGCCATCAAATTGTTGGGAACCTGAAAATACTGATTATGGTATAAATATATTTAGCTTTAAGTTAAAATACAGGGTGTCCGGAAAGGTCATATCATAAATGATAGGAGTGTTACAGTAAGCAAAAATAATGTTAGTACTTAATATAAAAAGCTCTCTCTCGCTTTGTTAGGGGTTATTGACATTTAAATTTAAACTAAAAACAATATTTTGCTTAATTTTTTAAGTGTTGCCCTAGTATCACTGATATTTGGGCAACTAAAATAACTAAAAACCGATTCCCACCTAGGGGTTTTAACCCAGGGTTTTCACTCCGGGTAAAAAGTCTTCGACTTTTGATGATTCACACCTGGGAGTCATGGGTAAGGGGTTAAAACTCGTTCGTTTCTACCCGCCAAATTAGGACTGGTTCTAATTTTCTCCCAAGGGTGACGACTTTTTGACAAAATTCCCTACATAAATTAACGGTTGGTTCTACCAAAAGTTGTGATTTGATTCGAATGTGCATGGAAATGATTTTACCCGTGTCCTTGAAAAACCCCGACAATCAGCTGATGGGATGCTTGAGTGAACACCCCTAAGTGGGAATTGGCTTTAATACTAATGGTTTTTCAATAGACAATAGCTCTTCGGTAAGTCGGGATTATGAAAGGTGAGACGATTTTTTTCCGTTAAGTGTGTGCATTTTTAACAAATTTTGGCATTTTGCTTTGACCAGTTGAATCCTCCACCTTTTTTTTACAAAAAGTTTTGCGCTATAGTAATCGATATTAGGCCTGTTCGTAGAAAAATCACAAACTAGTCAGCGCCAATCAGGTATTATTATTTAGTCAGGTGACCGGTTGCTAACTGGTTACCAGACGTATTTGTAAAATCTGATTAGAGCTGACTAGTTTGTGATATCTCTACGAACAGACCTATTTTGTAACATATCTACTAAAATTTCTTTGAAGGTGGTGAAGACAATGTTATGTTTTTAATAATACTACTTTCGTAGGCTTCCATTGCCTTTATTTTAACTGATACACGACGTTTCGGACGGTGTCTATTTCCAACCGTTTTTTGTTATCACTTGAAAACGGTTGGAGATAGACACCATTCGAAACGTCGTGTATCAGCCAAAATAAAAGGCAATAGATGCCCAAGAAAGTAGTATTATTGAATTTATACCAAGAATATAATACATAATAAAAACCCAATTTATTTAATAAAATCACAAAAAAAAATAGTATTAAAAAATGTGTTTATGCGTACCTTAAAGTTCAAAGTGACTGTAAAGACCGGTTTTAAGAGTTTTTTTTTATTTTTTTTTAATAAATGGGGTTTTATTAAGTGGTAAATTACACAGGTCCACAAAATAAAAAAATTGGTATGTGCTGGGTACCGTACAAAGATTTTCTGACATATTTTTTGCCGCTGAACACGAATATGAAGTCAAAACTAGAGGGCAAACTGCAAAAAACCGAATTGTGGGGGCCAAGGGGGCACCAGCATTATTTTTTATTAAAAGGGGGTTATGTAGCACCTTATTTTTAAGGCTCTTTAATACTCTATTTAACGACACTTTGTTTTTGAAAATCGGCCCAGCCCAAGGGCCAACGACGAATGGACCAAGTTTGTTTACGTTTGAGCTGTTGTCATCAATAAATCACAGTAAAAGCGCTAAAATGCTGTTTGCCAAATTTAATTTTGCCATTCTAAACTTACTAACAAGTAATTATTGGATAAGCTTATATTAAAGGATTTCGTAATATAACTTTTTAAATAAACAATAAATATATTTCTGTCCTTTTAGGATATAATAATAAACTCAATACGTTCAAGCTAAATTCTTAAAATGTGTGGTTATTTGTCAAGCTTCCGGCAACGCCGCCCGGAAGTTTTTACTCTATCGTAAACTAAACATGAATGAACTTTTCCTGACGCTTGCGAGTGACGCCCTCTTTGTCGTTTCTGTTGGTTTCTGTCATTTGACAATATGACCAGTGGCGTAGCTAGCGGTATCCGGCCAATACTATCTAAGTAAATTAATGTTTCTTTGTTAAAAAAATTGAGAGCAAAAAAATGGTCTTTACCTTCAAACGGGGCCCTTTCCAATATAGTATATGGTTTGTGTGGTCGGGCCCCCTTTTTGACCTTTTTCTTAGTCGAATAAAGTTGACAACGAAAAAACAACTTATATCTTTTTTCTATACACACACCCTTTTGGGGGCCTCTAACTGGGGGCCCGAGGCAAACCGTCACACCTCGCTACGCTAGTGAATTTGGCAAGCCAAAAGTGATCAAATATGGCGTTTTATGGTGTTTCTTAATGATTAGAAAGTGAATATGGGTACTCATTTACGCACCTCACTTTTCACAGGTAAATAGACATTTTATTCAGAGGCGTCACTTGATGTGTTTTTAATGTTTTTAATAGCTTACAATTATCGAATATTTAAACTTGTTGAATGTTGCTCAGTGTAGAAATATATACATTTAAGCTTTAGAATTAGAAAATAAAGTTTTACCCAAAAGCATAAACATGTGGGAAACATGTTATAGACATAATTAGAAGGGATGGCCTTCGCCTCTTAAAGAAGGATGCAATTCCCGAAAAAATTATAAGAATTGCAAGACCTTTTGCTTTTACATTGAACGCTATTTGTACATTTTATGATTATATACTTTTATCAAGTGTCAGGGTATTATAAACTTTTGTGTTTCAAAAATTATATATAATATATTTAATAAAATATATATGTATATATATATATATATATATATATATATATATATATATATATATATATATATATATATATATATTGTATTATATTGGAATATGTTTCAATCATGTGGAGTCCACAATACGAAATTTATAAATATAGAAATATAGTGTTGAAAGAGTACAAAATAAATTTCTCAGGTACCTTTATTATAAAGAAACTGGAGTTTATCATTTCAGCATATCTAAGGAAGAGTTAGCTTAATACTATAAGTTACCAAATTTGGAGACTCGCAGAACGCTAGCCTCTGCTGTATATTGGTATAAATTATTACATAACAGTATTGATGATCCTCTTTTTCTATTCCAAATAAATTTTTATGTACCTCATTACCGAACAAGGGATCCAATAACATTTTACCTAAAGAATGCCAGAACCAATAATTTCAGTAATTCTCCAGTTAATGTAATGTGTAGGAAATTAAATTACATTCAAGCTGAGTGTGATGTATTCAGTGTTAGTTTAAATCAACTTAAAAAAAATATTAGAATAAGTTAATCAGTACTCATGTTAAATTGTCTTTTCGTTACTCTGTAATGAGTTGTGTTTGTAATAAATTTAATAAATAAATAAACTTGGCTCACCTCTCTCACATTTATATGTTTTTGGTGGGATCATTAAAACTGTCGCAACTCTTTAAAAGTAATAAAAGAAATATTGTTTTTTTGATCTAAATTTAAAGGTCACTAAGTTCCTCACCAGGTTCGATAGAATTTTTTTTTTTTATATAAAATACTAACATTATTTTTGATCACTTTATCAGCTCCAGGATTTACAGCATGATCCTTCCGGACACCCCGTATTTATCACTTTAAGTCTTAAGTCTGTTATTGATTATGTGGTTGTTTTTAAAATTGAGATACCTACATGTTTTAAAAGTATCCTTCATGTTTTAAAAATTACTTTTTTCCACGACCGTTAAAAAAATGCTGTTTTTAAATCGTTAACATGAAGTTAAAGTACTCCATTCTAGTACACTATATAAAGTGTTAAAAAAAAATAACTTTTTTAACGCTTCGAAGCTTTTTTCACACTTTGAGTTGGTGTTTTGTTTCAGTGTCTACTACAATAAATTTAAATATCAATTTATGTAATGTAACAGTAAACGCGACCTCAACTGAACCAAACGGTCAAGTTACCTTTGATTTCGTCATTATTTCTTTTAGTTTATGTGTCACTAGTTTTAAAATTTGACAGTTTGGAAATAAATTTAATAGAAATTAATAAAAATTAATAGTAATAATGAATTTGGATGAATAAGAAATTGAAAAGGAATTTATACTGTTTTAGTATTATTTCTACAACATGTAAGTACATACAATTTTCAAAATTAAATAATAAATGCATAGTTATAAAGAGGATAATAATTGTCTCTAAAAAATAAGGAGGCTATGATTTTTTGTTGAAATTTAATGGCTGTGCTGCAAAAATTAAAATTAATAAGTATAGATAAATAAAGCATGTATAAAATGGTATTTTGAAAAATTTCTGTACTGTCGTGGAAAAAATATAGTATGTAACACATGCATAAAGTGTCTTTTTTCACTTATGGGATTGCCGCACTCAACTAACGGCTCGTGCTGTCAAACTATCCATTCGTAAAAAAAAGTATCACTTTATGCACTTGTTACATAAACTACTATTATTATTTGGTATATTGTGCAGAATAAAAGGTTTAGATTTTTATTTCAGTGTAACTTCTTACGGTACAGTATAACTTTTGCCAGAATTTTTATAAGGTTTTCGTACCATTATTTTTCGCCAATAATGGCAAAGTTTTGAACTAAATTTTTATTAAGCAGGCCCAAAGACAAACGTAGTAGAAGCCCCTAAATTAATTTAAAATCTACACTCACAAAGTAATGAACTAAATCACTTGTTCTTTTTTATTTACTAGTTGGTTTCAAAAGCAAAATTATGCTTACGTTTTTTAACAATCTGCCAATAAAACTAAATTTTTAAAAGAATTTCGGACTTCCATTGTCTTTATTTTAACTATTCTAGTTATAGTTATTTTTCTAATCGACGCGAAGTATAAGAGTTATTGTTGATGGCCACTTTTTAGTAAATGCTGGAGTGCACTCGTACGATCTCGGAAAGAGCACTATAAACAGGGTTAGTTAAATTAGGGTGACGTTGCGAATTTTAAAACAAAAATTTGTGAAACAGTTTTAATTTTTTTCTACGTTTATTTTTAAATTCAACACTTCTTTGCCAGAGTTTCTCGAGCAACACTGGAGAACAAGTACTTTACTTTAAAATAAACTTGGAAAAAAATTAAAACTGTTTTGCAATTTTATTTCCGGATAACTTCGAAAAGTTTTAAAATATTATGCGCAACATCATCGTAATTTAACCAACTTTGTATCTCGTCCCGTTTCTGAGATCGTAAGTGTGCACTAAGAATTTGTAAGACACTGTATAAGTAGACACTAAATATCTGCGGTTGAAGGATCTGCAGCTTTAACAAAGGTAATAAAGGGAACTTTTTGAAAACATTTTAGGTTGACCAGATAAAAATTAGCGGAAACCAAAAATTAAGTCCAGAAACACCTTGATAATTTACTATGTGTGATCTGGAGTTGTAATAACCATTATTTATTTCTCTTATAAGAAAATGCCTCTGGATTTGAGCTATATTGGTTTTTAACCCGTTATTTACACTTATCTCTTTATTTGCTTAAGTAGATAATATTACCGTAAATGGCATAGTAAAAGTACAATCCACAAAAACCCTGTTTTTTCTACCCTATATATTTTGACGGTTCCAAAATGTGTTTATATCTTTTAACTAACACCCCTATTTTTTAAAATAAATAAATTTTAACCGTTTATTCTTCTTTTATACTTAAAAATGTTTTTTGCGTTTGTAATGTAGTTTAAGTAAATTTATAACAATTTTATATGTTCCGACGCCACTGCTTTAAGAAACATCCTAAATAAAAAATTTCAAATATTTTCTATTCTAGATAATGACCTACATGTAAACATCAAAAGATGTCCTGTAAAAGCTTTAGTACAATAGAAAATAAATTAAAATTATTGAAGCTCCTTGAAATCTCTGAACTTGGCAAATATCCAACTTTGAGGCTCTATAACTCTAAAACTACAGGCAATTGGGCACTGTGCCTATGAGAACATTTAATCAGGAAGTTAAGATCCACAACATAGCATTTTTTTTTAATTACCCAAAGCCACTTTCAATAAGGATTGAGCGGGGTCCTTTGAAAACGGTGCATAATCACTTAACTTTGCCCTAATCCAACCGACAACTTTGAGGCTCTATAACACTAAAACTAGAGGCAATTGGGCACTGTGCCTATAAGAACATTTAATCAGGAAGTTAGGATCCACAACATAGCATTTTTTTTTAAATTAACTTAAAGCCACTTTCCATAAGGATTGAGCGGGGTCCTTTGAAAACGGTGCATAATCACTTAACTTTGCCCTAATCCAACCAACTTTAAATCTATTACGGTTTCCGGAATCACAACGGCCACCCACAAATTTGGGACACGTTGTATAGTTCACATTAGTAACTTTTTATGCTCTTAATATGGAACTAAATGCATATATTACCTGTTCCATAAATTAAATGTTAAAAACTCGTCATATAATTACATCTGCATGCTTCTTAGTCTTTTTTGGTGTTTTTTTATTAATAAAATAAGTATGTATTTGTATTTATAAGAAAACAAGTTACAAATTTGTTTTATCCTCATAAATTTAAACAAAATGAGTTTAGTAGTACTTCCTCCTCAATGTGAAATATATTGAGTTCTAAAATAAGAACCAAGAAAAATGTATAAAACCATCAATAATTTTTTAGATTGTTGTTGTTTGATGACTTTATTTTTTAATTCTAATTTCAGCTGTATATTTATGTAAAAGGACCATGCAAAATAAAACAAGACTGGAATTAGCGGATTATGAGGCAGAAAATCTGGCAAGATTGCAAAAAATGTTTTCTAGAAAATGGGAGTTCATTTTTATGCAAGCTGAAGCACAAAGCAAAGTTGATAAAAACGTGATAAATTAGAACGAAAAGTGCTTGATAGCCAAGAGAGGGCTTTTGGGATGTCCATAGACCAATGGTAGGACTTGTAGACTTTCTATTCTTATACAGAGTATTTCCTGGTTGCGATTTAAAAAAATAAGGGCTTATTAATATAGGGGTCATCGACATTTTATCTCCAAGTTTAATTTTTGTTTTAATATTTATTTAAAATTAGGTTTAGGTGATTACTCGCATAATTGTAATACGTGATGAACAGAGCACTTTAAACAGTTCAAATGTTAATTAAAAGGGAGGGTCACTACCAACAGGCCTAACTATTTTGTCAATCATTAAGCCATATAACCATATCCCAAGGATCGTTAATATGATATTTATAGTAAATATCGTAATGTCGGATATTAACGATGTATGTATATCGGATATTTTGATATTTTAATTTTCTGAAGATCATACAATATGTTACTAGTAACAGTAAAAGCTTGATTTCCGTAAAGTTTAACATTTATAGGTAATACCAAAAATAAAAACATGTTATTTATTGACAAGAAAAAAATAGGTTATAAGCCAACATTTATAAGAAAACTTAAATTAAAAAACACATATTGTCAAGCAAATTCTAGTTTCTGAACAATAACTAACATATACCCAGGGCATTATTTTGGTACCAGAGGTAAATCATCATTAAAGCTATATTTATAGTTTGACGTTTACGTTACCGATCGCCGTTTGACATTTCCTTTTCTGATATGTTGCATTAATAGTTTGCCGTTCAGCACTACCAATGCAAACATGTGAATTTATACGAATTATTTTGAAAATACAAGGTTTTATGATATATAAAGACTATTTAAATGATAAATTAAGTAAAATAATTTGTACAGTACTATAAACAAAAAAAATATAAACAAATAAAAATTGTGAATAAAAAGTAGATTCATAATAAAAAGTCAATATTACAAACAGCTGTTGAATCACGTAATAACACCTTAAGATGTGATTGGGCATTTACAAATGTCAGATATAAAAAGTTAAAAGTTAATCAGCTTAAACGGCGAGCGGAAACGGTTCACTGAATTGATAAAGTGATAAATTATTAAAGCTAGTCATACAGACGCGGAAAGCGAATATTTTGCCAAAAAAAAATATTTTTTTCAAAGCTAGTTCATACAGACGCGAAAAGCAATCTGCGATAGTTTAAAGATGTTGCAAATTCCCAAAATTTAAAATCTAGTTTTAAAAAATAAATAAACATCACAAAAACGAACAAAATTAGACATTTGGTGGGATTAACAAACTTAAGTAATTTTTATTTGTAGAATCTAAAACCGTCATAAAATATAGGGTGTTCCATTTAAAAAAATAATAGTTTTTATACGTCACACTTTTTCGAGATACCCTGTATAGGCTAACAGAATTTTTTACTGTAATCTTATCCGACCTCTATAATATGTTCCCTGATTTAGATTTTTTAAAAAACACCATGGTTATTCAGCTACAGACCATGTCGAATATAGTGGGCCACCCTGTATATGTGTAGGCGCCGCGCGAACCGCCACTGGAATTAATAAATTCAATCAAGGGCTAAATTAGGCCCTTCATGCTTGTAAATGACATTGTCAAATTGCATTAAAATTGGTTAAGTAATACTTAAGATGTTTTTTGTTATTTATGATTTTTTTTAAGGTGACACCCTGCATGTTAGGACATATATTTATATACTTTGTGTAGAAGTAGCTCAGAATTAAACCCCTAAATTTTTTACCGCAATTAGCAAACACCCTGCATATGACATTATTGCACTTCTTTTTTAGCCTGGTTGTGTAAATACGACTGAGATCGATATAAAGAAGGCCTGCCAAATGAACAAACCAATGAAAGGTCTAAAAATTTACAAATAGGACCCCCTAGACTGTCACCTTCTATATCAGGTTTACCCACCAAAGTAACCTTGGACTCCCTTAAAAACAAATTGCCCTGCTTAAGTCTCAGTTGGAACGAAGAAACATCAAAGTTTCAAAAGCTGCTGAATCGTAAGCGTATTTGAAAGCTCGCATGTGAAACTGGGTGTATCCACTTTTTAATATCTTATATTTTGGTAAAATTTTATGGTTTTTAGGTATTGAGAGCGCGACTCTAGATTAAAAGTTACACACATAAATGCTGCAAAGTCAGTAACAAAATGTTCTGAGATATACAGACTTTCCACGAATGGGGCTAACAAGAAGACAAATGGACCAAAAATTGCATTTTTCTCAAAAACGTCATTCTTCATAATAATTTTTGCTTGTAAAAAATAGGATTTACAAAGAGAATATTTTGATTTTGTTTACAGGGTTGGCAAAAACTTAAAAATCTCCAAGAGTAAACTACCTTTATTTTTCATTTTTAAGCAAAATGTCATAAGAAATCATGTTTGTTGTCGATAATACCAATAATACAAAATTAAATTAAACTCCATAATTTGGCGGAAACGCCTTGATCACATTAATTTACAGCTGAAGAGGGAAAGCAGGTGTTTGAAAAGCAAATTATGAGAGTATTTTAGGTTATTTTAATATAAAAAAATAAAATAATTTATTTTTGATAACTTCAAAATCAGTTTCATGAAACTTTTGATACCCCTGTAACATTAATAAAGTCATTCAAAATGCTATTCTAAATTTATTTTCTAAATTATATTTTGCCCAAAAATGAAAAATAACGGCAGTTTCCTCTTGAATAAAAATAATGTTTTTAAGTTTTTGAGAACCCTGTATTTAAAATTAACATTTTTTCTCTTCGGGGATCATATTTTTCTACAAGCAAACATTTTTACAAAGAATTACTTTTTTAAATTAATTTTTTGATCCATTTTTCCTCTTGTTAACCCCATCCGTGGACAGCCTGTAAAACACAGTTTTGCTAAAATGGATATATCCGGTTTTGCGTTAACGCTACTTATTTTTCATGTAATATACACGTTGTGCCAATACAAAATTAACAATTTTGCCAATGCGTGGAAAGGAGACGGTGTTTAGCAATCACAAAGCGAGACTGGCGCGTCATCGTATCAGGAAAGGTTTTGATGAAGGCTTTTTTCTAATAGTCTAATCTTTATCTGCTAGTGTTCAACAGACTGAAACAAAATTGATAGTTTCGAGTTGGCATTACGTGTATAAAATTTTAAAATAGCATTATAAGAAAATATTCCACTTAAATATACTGGCTGTCAACAAACTTATTCGACAAGCTAACATCATCCGGTTACTTCAGGTACAACCGGTAATTGCCCTGATTTTGAATTTTTAAATGTAAAATACCTGAATATTCAACCATGTTTTGACTAACAATATGATACAATTCTTAATTGGAATCTGACATTTAAATAAAATTACTTAAGTTAATTACTTATTTTTTAGAGCCATTCTTAAATTTTAATTGACCGCAAAAGCGTTGTCAGTTTTGTAATACCATTTCAATTAGAAAAAATCTTTAGGTTCCTAAAACCTCGTTAGGTATATGCTAATACCAAAAAAATAAGAAAAACAACACCATTTATTTAAAAAATTCACGCTTTTTGCGCGTGGGGTCAATTTGACCTCATAAATAATAAAATTCAATTTTTGCCTTTCTTGCATTGCCGTCGCTTTTAAGAAAATAACGACAGTGACTTCAAATAAAATTTCATTTAAATGTTTTACGAGTATTTTTTCCCAGGGCAACTTTTTCATTTAATTATTCATACATTGAGAAAAAATGCTTCCAACTAAAAATATATCTATTCTGACACGCGCATACATATTAAAAGGCACGCGCCTACTTAAGGGTTAATATTGCATCTAGGTGGCCATTATGACATATTATTGTAAAGACAATCAATCAAAAAAGTTCTTTATTTTCAATTAACTAATTTACATTTCATATAAATATCATTATTTTGCCGAAGCTACTTGGGCAGCTTCTAGGTGGGTAAATATGTGAACTTAATTTTATCATTGTTCGACATTTACCGCATAGCGTCATTACTTGCTTGGTAATATATGCTTGTCGCTTGTAAAGAGGTTTTGTTTATTTTAGCTATTATATTATCATTTTTTGTTTATTTTTCTGGCAGGAAAAAGGTTTTCAAAAAACCTGCTTAATTTAAATTAGGCATGGGTAGCTCCGGTACGAAGCAGCCTGTTTGAGACCAAGTTTGTCTTTGTTACCTTGGTATTTCATTTATTTTACTTTCATTTTGTATTTATTATTCAATTATTCATTCTTTCTTCACATTTATACGTATTATATCTTTTAAGTCTTTTTATTTTCCATACATTCGTAAAATTATGACTTTTCAGCACTTGTCGTCAAAATAAAAATGGGAATCTATGTTATAACGCTTTGTGTGTTACTTGTGGTGGTGCCTTGGGTAAATTTCTTATAAGGATAGACGATGGTACTTGTTTTATACAGGGTGTTACAGAATGTTATTAAAAAAAAAATAAGGGTAGATTTTACAATAGAAAGTATAAGAAAGAGTATGTAAAGACGGGTATGCATCTTTTTCGTTTTCAAGATACAGGGTATACTTTTAAAAAAACTACAAAAAATATGAAAAAAAATATTTGAGTAAAAATTTTTAAACTGGATATAATCCTTATTTAAAGAAGTATTTATTGTTGTTACATAATTACTAACAAAAATTATAAAACCTTATTTTTAAAAGAAAAAGTTCCCACAGTGCTTCTTTTATGGTCTAAAAATATGTAAGTAAGTGGATTTTTTTTTCTTCTAAACTAAACAAGATATGAGAAAAAATTGAGAGACATAAAAGCTGTATTTTTATTTGTTTAATCTAAAGAAAGCAAAAAAAAATTACACACAGTCAGTGGCGTACTGTTAAAAATATTCCTTTAGTTTCTGCTACGCCACTGGACTTATAGTCCAAGCGGTACGTAAAAAATCTGACAAAAATTGCAGAAAGCAAGATTTTTAGCATGCGTATTGTGTATATTAAAAAAGGAATTTGACCCGCAGAACTGTGTTTTTCGACATGGTGAACCAAAATGGCGGCCTTTTAAAAAAATATATCTGAAATATGTAAGTAATTTAAAAATTATAGCAATTCTAAACTGCTTTTTAGTTGTAAATAAACAATATAAGCCAAAAACATCATATGTCGTGTATATCATATTCTCCCTAATTATGTAACATTACTGTAACATGGCATGTGGGGTATTGTTTTGATATAATTTAAAGGTGTTAACTCTAATGGTAAAAACAAAAATATAAATTTCTAAATGATTTAAAAATATATATGACCTTAAAGATTAGGAAAAGTAAATACTTTAAAAAAATAATAATAATTCCTACACTTCACTCCATATCGCTACTGGGCTTTAAAATTTTTTTATATATTCTGAATGTTTTTAGAGCTAGTTTCCCCTTCTTACATTTTATATTTTTAACACAAAAAACAATCGGTTTACTCAAAAAAATCTTATCGTGTTCCAAATACACTGTGTCTAAGTAAGTTGGCGTCATATGGGAAACTTTTTTATTAATAATTTTACGAAACGAAGTTATTTATTATAAATAGTTCTGCATGTTCCACAACCTAAATGCAACCATCAGGTATTAAATTTTATTAATCACCTACGAGGTATGGCCAAAAATGTAATTTTTGCTTAAGAGTAAAGTACCTCTATTTTTGCAAATATCGAAAATTGTTATTAAGAAAAGATGTTTAAAATTAAAAATTACTTTTAAATAGTAATTAAATTTTAACAATTTAGTTCACTTACAAAAGAAAAAATATTTTTGATTTTTTTCTGCGATAACGGTGAAAATTTAGGTTTGTGCGTTACATATTTCACTATTATACATTTTATGGGACAATTTAAAATAAAGTGGTATCAAGATAGGAATAATGTACAATGCACTTAAACTTAAATTTTTCTCGATTTTAGCAGGAAAAAATATCTAAAAAATGTTTTTTTTTTAAATAAACAAAATTGCATGTTTAGTAGTTATTTTTAATTTTAAACATCTTTTTGTTATAACATTTTTTTTTAGCAAAAATACAGGTACTTTACTCTTGCTCAAAAATTACACTTTTGCCAAACCTCGTAAATGACTGACACAATTTGATATCTGATAATTGTATTTTAGGTTTTGCACCATGCAGAACTTTTTTAAAGAATAACTTCTTTGGTACAACAACGCAGAAAAATACTTTTAATTTGAAGTAAAATAAAATATTGGAATCGAATTAATTATTTCAGTATCCACAAAACCAACCCAACCTCAATCCTATTTGTTTTATAAGTAAAATCAATGTATCAGATTGAGATAGTGATAAACGGATTTAAACAAAAAGCAAACGTATGTTAACAATTCTGCCTGTATTGTTAAGCCGTATTTTTATTGTCAACGGTTGTTACAGGTTCAAAATCATTACATTTTTAGGTAAATCAACATCATCAACGTCGCGTGTTCAATCGTATTTGAAAACAGGTCGGAGAACGCTGCTAAGAAGTGAGACCGCTTAAAAAGAGACAGATAACAAGCAATCTGGCGGCAGTTGTAGTTGTGGATGGTACAAATACGAAAAAAGATTATTTATAAAACAAATAAAGAAAAAAAATAACTGAAAAATCAAGCAACTCGCGAGCTGCGTCAAGCAACTGGAAAAATGAGGTCAAAAATTATCAGCTGATACACAGGTTTAAAAACATTGAATTTTTTGACCTCATTTATAATGACGTTATTTTTAAATACGGTTTAAAACGTCTTTTGAATTGTTGACAATAAAAAAACGGCTTAGTTGCCGAACCTCTAGGGTAGTGAAAGATAGCTAATACACTTTTACTATGAGGTACAGTACTGAATTTGCTTGCTTCCAAGTATTCCGAGATCCTGTTGCGATTATGCGATTGGCGAACGAAGAAAGATTTCTATTAGCCAAACTATTTATAGGTATCCAGAACTATTTGCAGATTATTTTTCGCTGTAGATTTAAATTTTAAAACATGCGTCGCGGGCCGAATAAAAACAAGACGCCGGCCGCATGCGTCCGCGGGCCGTTGTTTGGACAGCCCTGATCTAGATGTATACAGACTGTCCACGGATGGGGTTAACAAAAGGACAAATGGACTAAAAATTTCATTTAAATTTTTGCTTGTAAAAAAAACAAGATTCACGAAGAGAAAATGTTGATTTTGTATACAGGGTTCGCAAAAACTTAAAAAACATGATTTTTCTCCAAGAGTAAACTACCTTTATTTTTCACTTTGAACGAAAATGTCATTAAGAAAATTTATTTAGAATAATGTTTGTAATCCATAAAAAAATAATACAAAATTTTATTAAACTGTATAATTTGGCGAAAACGCCTTAATCACGATAATTTAAAGCTGAAAAATTATGTTGTGTAGGAATTTGGAGGAAGCAGGTGTTTGAACAGCAGATTTTTAGAGTTTTTTTAGGTAATTTTGCTATAAAAATGTTTAATAATTCATTTTTGATAACTCCAACATCAGTTTTATGAAATTATTTGATACCCCTTTAACATAAATAAATTCATTCAAAATGCTATCCTAAATAATTTTTTTAAATGATGTGTTGCTTAAAAATGACAAAATAAGGGTAGTTTATTCTTGGAGAAAAATCATATTTTTTAGGTTTTTGCCCTGTATATAAAATCAACATTTTCCTTCGTAAATCCTAAAGCAAATTTTTTTATGAAGAATGACTTTTTTCAAAATATTAAATTTTTGGTCCATTTGTTCTGTTGTTAACTCCATCCGTGGACAGTCTGTAGAGTTTCTTGTATGGTTTTTACCGTTTATTTTTCATTTGTATAAAAGAAAGTATGCACACACCAGTTTCTAGCAAGCAATTTCTTCATCCACCTCCTAATCCTTTTTTGCTACATTTGCAATTTTTGGACATTCCACAAAGGCTGAAAGAGTAAATAATAACGTGTATTTTAAGGGATGTAAGTGGGTAAGACTTAAAGATTAAGAAGGAAAGAATATACCTCCGCTGGCAGCAGATTACACCATCTGTAACTCTAGGGATAAAGGGACGAAATAAGTGGAAAGTTCGGAGCTTTTGAAGTTGGACCTTATAGGAATGCATAAGTAAGGCACTACGTGATCCTTTATAAGGAACTCCAATGGAAAAAAATATCTACCTTTTTTGAGCTTTAAACTCCTGCTAAGTGTATTAAATTTAAAGAAGCTTAGTATTACCCAAATTTTTAAAATAGGAATTGACAGTGCAAATGGTACACAAATAAAACTTTTGATATTTACTCAGTAAAAAATAGCTACACTGAAATTTAAGCACAATTTTTGGATCAGAGTCTATTTTTTTTTAATGGACGCCATATTGGATTAGCATGACCGAAAACCGAAGTGCTGCAGGTCAAATTGATCTAATGTTAGTATATAAATCAACTACAAATTTTTTGCTTTCTGCAATAACCGTCAGATTTTTTCGATGTACCGCTTAGACTATTATTAAGTGTAATTCAGTTAGTGGTAAGTTACCCCCTTAATTCCATATAATTCCAAATTAAAACAAAATTCGCTAAAGGATATCTTAGATATTATATTAAAAAACATTTTTTTACACGTTTCTTGAGAACAAGCAATTTTATTTTTAATAGTAGAATCTGCAATTGACAACATTCTTTAACTCCCTGTATAAAAGATCTTTAATAAATTGTAGACGTACTCGTCGATTCTTTCTATTTTGGCCATATTATGAGATCGTCTAATTTTGTGTATCTGTCGGAAGACGTAATACATTCTCAATATTTTATTCTAACTCCTTTGGAGTCTGGCCATTTGTGTATCGGATATACTACACCAGTTTATATCTTTCATACCAATCAACTTCGCGATTGTATTTTTTGGCATCAGCTAAGGTCCTTAGGGTAATTTGCGTCCGATCATGGTCACCTAAAGGCAATGTTAAAAAAGGTTAAAAAAATTAAAGAGGCATAAAAACTTAAAATACCACATACTGATTTAAAAGTGGAAAACAACCAAACAAAATAGGAAATATGCCTGAGATTTAAATATAGTTTTTATTAACCTTATTGCTTTAAAATAATAGATAGAAAGAGAAATTTGGCGAAATTCCAAAACAGTTTTGATTAGAAGTATTTCAAGTAAAGGTTTTTTTTTTGGTCAGACTCTGTGCTCTTATATTGTTACCAAAATGTTTTTGTTTTTAGTTTTACATTTTGCTGACTCTCCCACTATCTAAATATAGTACCGGAAATTTTTTTGTCATTCACAAATCTTTTATCAGTCACTAATTAAAATAAAAACGTATTTCCGAGTACTAAGAAAGTTTTTTTGGCATCAATTTAGGTGTCTTTAATATAATATCGTTTATGTACTTTAATTTTTTTTTACTTGGAGCTTACCTTTATGCGGTGGTAGGTATCCCTCTTATATTCTTGTAATATATTATTATGTTCTCATATTTTAAAACGTTTTTTTCATGTCTTTATTCATTGGCTTTCTCCCAAAATTAATTATTTTTGAAATAATTATTGATATGTTAGTTTTAAGCCTTTGTCTGTGGTTCGCGAGATTACAAGTTAGTAGGCCATTTCAACCTTACTTGATAATCTTATCTAACCTAATTTTGAAATACAAATTATTCTTGTATGTTTGCTTATTTTTAGGTTTCTTGCTTATTATGAACAATATCTAGAATATGATCAGTTTTTCGTACCGCCAGAGTATCCAAATCCCTGGATATATGATAATACTGAGTTGTGGGATCAAGAAAAATTAGCAAAAGACATATCAGCTCGCCGCGTCAAAAGATGGGCATTCAGCCTGCAAGAGTTGCTTGCTGACCCTGTAGGCCGAGAACATTTTGAAAAGTTCCTCGATAAAGAATTTAGTGGTGAAAATTTAAAGTAAGTTTGTAAGATATTGTTTTTTAAATTTCTATGTTAAAATGAAGCATGTTTTTTTGATCATATATTTTTTACTAATAAAATAAATATTAGATCTGATTAAGCAGTTTAAAAATCGTGTATTTATAAAATTATAAAATAATCTTTAAAAAAAGACATAAATAAAGTACATTCCTATAAAAATTAAAGATATTATGTACCCAAATTTTGCATGTTTAGATTTTGGGAAGCAGTTCAGGAATTGAAAGCCCTGCCACAAAGCCAAGTACAAAATAAAGTTTCGGAAATTTGGGACTACTTTTTAGCGTCAGATGCCAAGTGCCCATTAAATATTGATTCACAGTCTTATGAAATCACTAAGAAAAATATGGAAGTACCTGACAGATGGGCATTTGATAATGCTGCGGTAAGTTGTGGTCAAGCAGAAGATAGTATGATGAGCCGTTCCATTAAATTATTTTACTTATTAATTTATTGAACTAATTGTCGACCAGTCCCGATTTCAGGCGTCACTTATTTGTTCTAGATCAAAGAATCGATTTATTCTAATTACAGCTTATCAGAACTAACTGGTCTAGCAGAAACTAGTTTGGTCTAAAATTGGGGTTGGATGGTAATAACTAGGTGACTCAGGATTCTACCCCCGATTTGTTTTTTGTTTTTAAGAAAAAACATTAAAAATTTTACGGATAATAAAAGCACAAATTTACTTTTTTATATATCACAACCCCATCTTTTTATCCAGTATAAACCGGAAGTATCATTAACTCTTCACTCTTGCGGAGTGCTTCTCAATAAGGATGCGCCATGTTCATCGATGGTATAAAAACGTCCATGTTACGTTGATCGATGGTCGATGTTAGAAGAAAACATCGGTGTTTTCTTCTAACATCGGCATATTTGAATTTAAATGGTTCAGTAAATATTTGTCACTTTTCTCACTATATTAATTATTTAAAATTGGGTATACGATATACTTTTTTACCGATTCAGGTATTTGTAGAAAGCTAATATATAAAATTTATAAAACTTAACTGTAGAAAAAAGTATGCAACTTGATATTTGTCAAGTTATGGCAAAAGTTAAAAGGTTCTACAAAACCAAAAGGCGTTTAACAGTGACTTTTTGTGGTAATGCCTGGCGTTTAAAAGTCGTGTCGCTGTTATTAGTGGCGTTGCGTGACCAAAATCAGGCGTGGGCGAAGTCGTATCCGCGAGCCCTCGTTGTCTAAAAATTATTTGAATAGCAAAAAAAGTCTTCACCTTTCTTTCGAGGCCCTTTAGGCGAAGCAAATAAAAATCAAATACAGTTATGCGAGGCCCCTTTAATAACACATTTCAATTATGGGCCTAGAACAAAACCACACCCTTTCATTTCTATGTTATTTCCGTATCTTCCGTATCACATTTCATACCTTCACCATTTTTTAAATTTTATTATCGGATCATCGATTATCAATATTTATGAAACATCGATAGTCAGCTTTCGATGTCGTCATGTTCATCGTCGATGTTTGGCTTCTTTGTCGCATTCCTACTTTGCAACGCAAGTTAGGCCGGTGGCCTCGCATATTTTTGTAAGAACGGTTGAGTTTGGTTTGCACGCACCACAGGTATGTATGTGCGACCGGGTGTCTACATTATATGTAGGTTCTTTTATTCTGCGTAGAGTATAGGACGTGAAGAAGACTTGAAACTTGATGGTATTTGGAATCAAAGCGGACGTGACTTTAAGGTTGTAATTATGCAAAAATTAGGGGATACCAACATGGGCGTATATAAGGGGGGATTGGGTTTGAACCCCCCTTATAATGAGTAAGAAAAGAAATTTGTTTCTTTGGTTGTTAGGTTTTTAATGCGTATAGTTATGTGGACCCCCTTGCCATGGGCGCAGACAGGATGATTTCCAGGGGGTGCAAAAAATTGAAAAAGAAAATTTAAAGACTAAAATAAGAAAATAGGTCTTTGTTCAATCTATCTTCATACACACTTTGGACCCCATAAAATTTTAAAGAGCATAAAAAAGTCTTTACCTAATAAAACTACCTATATACCTTTCTTCTATTGGGAGTCCAATAAATTTTGAAGGGCAAAAAGGGCTTCACCTTCATAAAACTACCTTCTTCATACATTTTCTTTTCTATTCCTGTACTTCCACGCCACGCACAGCCAAAGACAGGAGGTGCAAGCGCACCGCCTTGCACTCCAATCCCGGCCCCCATGCCCCTAGCATATAAGAAGAAGTAAAGAGAACATGGTATAGTACTACGAAAATTAGTAAACTGTGTGTATTTCAAAAGTGAGAAACTTTTTTTATATACCAATTTTTTGGCTTCTTGGCAGTCAATTCCCTCCCCCCTTTATAAAAAAGCTATATGTACGTGCGTGAATAGCAACATCATGTGCCACCTGGTATATAAATTTAACCTTTAAGGTGTATTGGTAATTATCGCAGTTTTTGTAATGTGTTATTTTTAATGGGATTTTATTTATTTAAGATACATATTGTTAAAAGGGTAACAAAGCTTTAGTTATTTACACTTTCATAAAAATAGTGTACTCTTTGAGCTTTAATATAGACCTATTGTTTGCAGTATTTCTCTAATCTTACAAGAATAAATAAATTGAATATAAAGTCTTTTTTGTGGCTAAAATGCTATAACCTAAGGCATGTTTAATAAAATGGTCAAAGTTACAGACAATGATTAAGGGCAAAACCTGAATCACTAAATAAAAAGAGACAGTGTTGGATTTTTTATTTATAGTGGTAACTTCAACCCTTACTAAGAATTTGCATTCATAATGTAATTTAATGTTCGGACAATCCATACCTAGTTCTGATTTAAGATGATCCTCTTGCTTGGATTATATTTATATTTTTCTTAGGCCCATGTTTATCATCTGATGAAAAGCGATAGCTACTCAAGGTATCTGCGTTCAGAAATGTACAAAGACTTTTTAAATGGCTCCAAAAGAAGGTAAGCTGTTTTAAATTTGTTCTGCTATAAGAACTAATAAATGGTTTTGAATTTAATGATCTAACCGAAAATATTTGTTAACTTGTTTATAAGAAACATTTATGTAATTTTGGGTTGTTATAAAATAATCACTAAAGGAAAAAATATGAAAACAACTTTTTCATATAAGGCTATTCCCCCTCCTTGTGTGTCATAATAAGAAGAAAAGGTCCTATGTTTGTTTTTATATCTGCACTGTAACGATAGTTATGGTATGTGAGCTGTCAAGTTTTAACATTTGTGACATATTGACAAGAGCAAAGAAATTTGTTTTTTATTTTTTAAATAGTCCCATAAATTGCTTGTTTTGTTTCACCTGTATCTAAGGCATCCATCAGTTTAATCTTACTTTGTATATTATTAAACCCTTTAAAGAGTGACTCAATTTTATCCAGTCTTACTCGCAATGGGCTCAGAACATTTTTGGCCATTATTAAAATACATCATCAATATGAAAAAATTTCGCAAATTTTATACCAACTGTATTTCCAGTTAAATTACTATACAGCACTTAGGAAAACAGATTTACACTTCAAGTACCTGCGGAATCTAATTTCTTAAATTTTGTTGTTTTTATTGTGATACAACCCTTTGTAGTTAGCAAACTCAATAGATTGCAAAAAGTTGTGATTTTTTTAAGATCTATATTAAGTTTTGTTAATTAAAATGTAACAAGACATGGCCAAGAAAGATCATTTTTCAATAAATATTAACGAGTAATAATAGGTTCCTAATAGTACTTTTTCTAATTTTTACTTGAAATTGAAACACACTTCGATATTAATACAAACAGTTGTTTGCATATTTTCGTACAAATTGTATTTGCAACACGAGTTAGTTTGTTTCTGTTAAGATTTTTAAATTGCACATACAGCACTTAAAAAAACAGGTTTACAACCTTTGGGTATCTGGGTAATCTAATAAATTTTCTCGTTTTACATGTGACACACACATAAATATTATAATTTTATCGAATCTATTAATTTATTTATTAAATATTCTCGATTTAAAGTTACACCATATACAAAAATTATTATTTTTTTTTAATCTGTTCATCCTTTTGCACTTTGTGGTTAATAAACCTATTAGAAAGCCAAAAGTTTTTTATATATATATATATACAATATTCCTTCATTATTATTTCAGATTTTGCACACTAGCTGTTCAGAAATAAATTTTAACCAGCCGTTTTAAATAGCTAACTTCCCGCAACTCGATATACATATTGCTCGAAACTGTAACGTTAGGAGGCGCGTGGGGTTAAATTGACCTAGCTGCAAGAAACATGAGATTTTTGAATAAATATTGTTGTTTTTTTGTTATGAGCATATACCTAACGAGATTTTAGGAAAGGTACCTAGAATTTTTTTTCTAATTGTAGAAAATTTCAAAGATATTACAAAATTCGTCAAGCTGGGGGTCAATTTGACCCCTGCGCGCCTGTTAAAGGATAAATAATATTTAATATTTATTATATTTCCCACCGACGCATATAGAGCCGAATAGAAATATTGATTTTTTTTTGGTTACTAGATATGCCAAAGAGATTGCACAATGATTTTTTTACCGGTATCAAAGAAAAAAAAAAATTGTGTCCAGCTTTTTAGTCACTGTATACTTGCTTTGAATTAATTCTAAAAACATATATTAATACAATAAAAAAGATGTTTTATTTTACAGCCTAATATGTTTGTTTTTTGTTTCAGACATCTGTAAAAGGAATTCGCTCAATAGTATCATTTTCTGCACGAAAAGACAATGTAACTTAGATAAAGAAATTATTCATGTTTAATCAAATCAGCTCGTCCTCAAGCGAGTAAAAACTATCGACAATACAACATTAGCCACTGTGGCAGGTTTTTGTTTAAAGTTAAATAATTTATTTGTTGTGACTAAGAGGATATTGATATTCTTTGTTAATTTAAAGATTTAGTCGCAGCAATTTTGAAGATATTTTGAGTGATAATTAATGGTATTATAGTGACCCAGTATTATTTTTTTCGGGGATTGTAATTATGTTTGTACATAAAAACTTATTGTTTAGTAGCACAAATTATATGTTTCACTATATATTTGTTAGTTTACTTCATTCTTGCCAAACGTTTAAAGTTTAAGATATTTGTGGATGTATGTATGAATGTTAGTATAAGACCTAAAAATTATACAATTCTTCGCTTAATTTTATGTTAAAATACTGAGAATACTGCGTCACTGTAGCCTAAATAAAACGACATTTTTCAAAGCAGTGTGAGTTATGAATTAACACTGCCAAAGAAAGAAACGGGTGAATTTGTGAAATATATACAGGTTAATAAAAACATAACTTTCCCATATAAAGATTTTAAGTATAGCATGAACACATTCTAGCGTTGTACTGATAAACAGCACTTATTTTTAAGGTTTAGTAAATTAAATTGTGTTCCTTTTGCAGAACAAAGACAACACAAAAATGTTAGTACCCATGTTATACAGTGTATGTTTTCTTAATGCCATTATAGTACACAAAATTTATTGTCACCTGTACGCCATACCCTTGTGTTTTAACTTACTAACCTATTTTTTTTGTAAAAGCACTTAGTTTTTATTAAAAAGTTTTGTAAGTACTTGTAGAAGAACCGTAAATGATGGTCCCCAAACCTTAGCATCGCTTGGTCTTAAATCGGCGTACATAATATTGCTTCCAGAGAAGTTAATTTAATACAGTAGTCTTTTTTTTAATTACCATTTTACTAAAGTCTACTGGGACCTAAATCTACATTAATTAAAGAATCTTGAGCGAGGTGTTATGTAATCCTACTAAAGTACCCATTGGGGTATCGGCCCATATAAAAAAATACAATTTCCTTTTAAATAAAGAATTAGTACTGTGGCTAATAGATGGCGCTACGTTTTATTGATTTATAGGTTTTTATTATTTTTACAAGGTGACTCTCTACTAATACCGTCACTCCTTGGTTACCGTCCAGAATATACAGGGTGGCCAAATAGTGTAACAACTTAATATCTCAGGGTATTAAATATGCATCATTTTTAATTACTTTTATCTGTAACAGGATGCTTAAAAATCGAAGCAGTATGTATATTTTTTAAATGGAATCTTTTGTATATTTTATTAGTTTTTAAAGGGCTTTAACACACAATAAAATAAAGTTATAGTTTAAGCTTTCTAAATCTAAACAATATTTAATATAACGTATTTAATATACTTTCTCTCCGTAAGTTCGTGCCATAGAAACATTTTTTAAAATAATTTAACGCCATAAAGATATTATTTATAAAAGTTCTGCATGGTCCAAAACTGTAAAGGCAATTCGATATGAGACTGTATCATCTACGAGGTTTGGCAATAAAAATTTAATTTTTTTCCAGAGTAAAAAAACATAGGAATGAAGCATTAAAGCAAACTACTAATTTACATTAAGTAATGTCTGTTTAGAAATACTAAAGTACAATACCTAAAATACCAAATACACTGTGTCGCAACTCTTATTTATACACGAAACAACTACTTTGTTCCTGTACAGGTTATCCCATTTAGTTGACCCTTATGGGAAACTTGGAAACCATAAAGATATTAAGATCTGATACTCCATCCTCGAGCTCTTTTTGGAAAACATTTATGGTAAAAACATCATCGCTATCGAGAAGCGTTTTAGAGATACAGGGTGATTCTCGATTTTTCACTTTTTGAAAAGGTCCTGTAGCTTTGTTGTTATTACAGATAAGAAAACTAATTGCACATTATACAGACACTTTTTTCCGTAGAATCCAGTGGCGTAGCCAAAAATTTTTGAGCTGTCATTTTTGACACATGACCCAAACATGTTTTTTTTTTATTAGGGACACCCTATAAATGATTAGGTAATTAAATTGCTTGTTTTTTTCTGATTAAAATAATATATCATAGTAGGTGGTTTAATAAATTTTACGTCAAATATTGGAAAAATTATGATTTTAAAGACGCATTGCGGCTTCTATCTATTTTTTAAATTGTTTTATATTTTTGTTTTAAAAGGAATCTGTCATCCCTTAGCTCAGGAGACATTTCCGTAGAAAAAAAAAAACAAAAATTAATTAATTAAAAAAAATATTATTACTACTATGATATATTATTTTAATCAGAAAAAAACAAGCAATTTAATTACCTAATCATTTATAGGGTGTCCCTAATAAAAAAAAAACATGTTTGGGTCATGTGTCAAAAATGACAGCTCAAAAATTTTTGGCTACGCCACTGGATTCTACGGAAAAAAGTGTCTGTATAATGTGCAATTAGTTTTCTCTTATCTGTAATAACAACAAAGCTACAGGACCTTTTCAAAAAATGAAAAAAATCGAGAATCACCCTGTATCTCTAAAACGCTTCTCGATAGCGATGATCTGTTTTACCATAAATGTTTTCTCCAAAAGGAGCTCGAGGATGGGGTATCGGATTTTTAATATCTCTTATGGTTTCCAAGTTTCCCATAAGGGACAACCAAAATGGGACACCCTGTACAAGATACAAAAAATAAACTTAAAAATAATAAATGTTTACTTGGATACACTCTTTTATTGGCAGTACTAGTTAATATACAAAGTGTCTTAAATGCATAACTTTCATTGTCAAGTAGCTTTGTTTTTTAAATGGAACACCCTGTATATTTTCCTAAATTTAAGCCCTTTTAAATTCTACATAAAAAATATACGTGAATTATTTCTGGTTTTTGAGATATCAGCAGTATGCTGATATAATCATTAGCAATTCAATGTGAAAAAAGACAATAATAATTTAGTTCTAATTATTTTTTAATAATTCTGTCACTGTTATATAATATACAATACATTTATTTAATTACCTTCTATTTTAAAAACTGCTAATAGGTAAGTCGGCTATTTAGTTTATTTTAGATACATATTTACTTACTTAACCTTGCCATTGCTGTTTCTTAGTGAAATTAAGTAAACATGTGTCTAAAATAAATTAAATTGCTGACATACCTACTAGTAGTTCTTACAATGGAAGGTAATTTAATACATATAATTATATATTTTGTCACTTTAACAGTAAAATAATTATTTAAAAATAATAAGAACTAAAATATTTTTTGTTTTCTTCACTTTTAATCGTTAATAAGTATATCAGCATACTGCTAATCTTATAAACCAGCAACAATTGACGTATAGTGTGTTATACATTTTGATGCCTAATTTAATACAAAGTCAAAATTTGTTAAATATACAGGGTGTTCCATTAAAAAAAACTATTTGACAATAAAATTATGTTTTTGAGACACCTTGTCTCTTATCTAGTACTGTCAATAAGAAGAGTGTATTTTTTAATTTAAGTTTATTTTTTTATTTTGTTTGGGGTTAGTTAGGGAAGATTGTTTTGTAAATAGAGGACACCCTGTATACCAAGTATTTTAGCTTAAGTAGATTATTGTACTTAGTAGCTCAGCTCTGTGCCTACTTATGTTTTTTCTCTACTGGTTCAATCGTATTAGTCTTGCCTTATTTAGAATTGTTTACAATGCAATATTTTATATACAGGTTGTCCGAAAAGGTCATGTCGTAAAAAAATAGTTCTGATAAAGTAACCAAAAATATTATTACCGTAATTTGTTGTGGAGGTATTGACCTTTAAAAACGTCAAAAGAAAAATATTTATTACCTTTAAACGGTTCCCACTTAGCATGAATGATATTTAGGTACTGGGTGAGATTTTCTCCATTTAATCTATGAATTTTTGACATAGGTGGTCACGACAAAACAAAAAAATTAACATATTTTGATATAATTTAGCATGTTATAATAAAGTTTAATAGTAAACTAGCTAATTTTTGTTTATTTTTAAAAACATACAGCTGTTCTTTTCGTAATCAAGATCATGCTAAGGATAACTATATAACATGCTAATGAGAAACCAAACCAAAAATAAATATTTTGACAAAGCTTAAATAATTTAATAAGAAACATGTAGCTAAGTTTTAAACAAATCGTTTTCATTTCACAAGAACATAAATAATATTAGAGTGTTTTATTTAAAAGATGTTTTAAAAAGTATCCTAAAAGTTTTAAATAAAACACCATAATGAATATTTTTTTGTGGATAGTTAAGAAAAGTGATTTTTTCTTAATAACAACAGGTTAACAATTTTGTCTGACATGCTAATGATAAAAATTATACGTGCTGTACAAAATATGTTTATAGCAAAAAAAACTTAAAAAACATATTATGGTGATTAAAAAAAAACATAGAAAGCTTATGCCTACTCAAAAATGTTAATATCTTGGTATACATTTTTTTATTTGTGGGACAAAAACGTATCTTTTTAATTATTTTATTCTTACAAGAAAACCCTCTTAGGTACCCCTTGCCGATTTTTATGAAAGTGCAATATGTTGTAGTACATTAAAAAATAAGGGACGTTTTTTTTATTGGCTATGTAGCACTTTTAAGGGGTGAAATGCACCCTTGAAATATACCCCTAAAATATTCTTTTTAAAAATGTCTTAAAAAGAAATAATAGAGGCTAACAGAATATTCCATAAATAAAATTACGGTTTTGATTTCGTGAGGTTATCTCAATTTGTTCTTAAGTTATTTAAAAAAGAAAAACAAATTGAGGGTGGATTTCAGAGCTGCATTTTACCCCTTAAAAGTGTTTAATGGCCGATAATATTTTTTTATTTTTTGATACTACAACATATTGCAGTGTCATGAAAAGCGGCGGGGGCACCTGGGAAAGTTTCCTTTTTAGTTTCAATTTTTTTGAATGTTTTATTTTTTAGTTAAGTCTTTTTAACACTGTATTTTGTGTTTTTCTTGCGAGAGTTTATTTTATTATTGGTTTTAGCTTTAGTAAATATAATAAATTAACGGTAAACGTTTTGTTGCTCCAGCTATTTAGCCCCAACCTAATAAAGCAACAAAAAAATTATTGTAAACAGATTAGTAATAAATATTTTTCTCCAATTTTTGTCATTCTTCTGCTAACACTAACACACATTATACCTACCATTCTAATGACGTTTAAAGTTAAAAGCTTCGAAATTCGATGCAACCTTGTTCTTATGCTTTTACTTTAAATGTATGTAAGTACTACTCTCCCTGACTACGCATTAAAAAAGGCTAATGAAAGTAAGTAAACGCAGCTTGTGTAACTTTGGCTTAATATTTTTGGGGGACGACATGATCTTTCAGACACCCTTTATTTTAAATTTTTTGGATTGGTCCTAAAAGGGAAATAATCGAGAGTTAGTTCCCTTGCAGGATATTTGAGGAGTGTCTTCTAAAAAAGGATATATTCAATTTTTATTTTTGTTTTAAATTTCTTGTGGGATCTTAATATTCATATTAGAATGCACAAATTCTTCTCCTTAAACTGAATAGTTAGTTTTATTTGTTTCTCATATTAATATACCGTGTTGTATCAGTATAAGATAAAGAATTTATGCATTTCAATATGAATAATAAGAATCCACAGAAAATTTAAAACAATAATTTTAAAGTAAAATACTTTTTAAAAAGCTTTAATTATATCTTTTATAATATCAACATATAACCTCATCACACAAATTACATGATTTAAAAGCTTGTCGCGCGACTTGAGTACTCGTATTTACTTAGTGTAAAATAGATTACGTCATTTAATTTATTTGTTTATCTATACTGGTAAATCTAGCGACAAGCTTTTAAAGCATATTATTATGTGTAATAAGGTTATATGTTGATATTAAAAGTTTTAAAGCAAACATTTTTTTTTACTTTTTATATTTTAGGAATCGCTGGACATGTTTCTTAGTTCATTTATCTCATTATTGTTACAAGGTCGGTTAATTTCAAACATAGGTACTGACTGTAAGAGTTGGGTCGTATTCGAATACTCAGTATTCTGAATAGTATTCAGAATACATTTTGCCGGTATTCAAATAGTATTCGAATATATTTGTGTGTTTGGTATTCGGTAGAATACTTTTTGGTGGTTAGTATTCGGGATTCTGTATTCGAACACTTTAGAAGTATTTGACAAATACTTTTTAAATTATTCGAATACCAGCGTTCCGAGTATTCGAATACCGAAATGTGTAAGTAATACCAAAATTGTCATGATTAGAATACCAAAAGGGAAGAAAAATAGGGAAAAAATGAGGTGAGGACCTTTTTTTGCTCTTTAAATTTTATCCAAGTATTTAAATATTCGGTATTCGAATACTTTCTTTTCCGGTATTCGTATTCGAATACCGATTTTTAATATTCGACCAACTCTGCCGACTGTAGATACGAAGAGGCATTTGCTATCCGACTCCAAAAACTCCAGTTCAAGAAAAATTTAGATTGACTGCAGTAACTAAATACATTCATTGCAAGTTAAATAAAAGCTTGTAAGAATAAAAAAAAAGAAAATGTCCCTTTTAAAAAGACAGCTCTCATTTAGTCTTTATTTAGTGTAGCTCTGAGGTCGCGTTCATATGTGGCAAGTGGTAGGTGGCGTGCTATGAGCCTGTGGGCGGTAAGCAGCCAACAAGCTAACTTCATTGGGAATAAATGTTTCTATCTATATTGACTCAAGCGATGGGCGGCAACGCTGAGCAGTATCGCGAATCACTTGAACTGACTTAAATTGTGGCTTGCACCGCAGGAACGGACGCAAATCCAATACTATGTGTTCTTAAAATGATCACGATCGAAAGTCACTCATTTTAGAAGTTCAAATAAATACCCAACTATGAAATAACAAAGACTGTGTTGTATTTACATAAAGACTGATGTCTAAACTAGGAAAGAAGCGGTAGAATTGGTAGGAGTAGCTACCAAGTAATAATATATTCTATAGCATTAATGCTTGTTTTGTTATATTTTGGCGTAATTTAATGACAGACGTCAACATTTTCGTTATTAAATTAAGACAAACAACGCAAGCTTGCAACTTGGAGTGCGGTAACTTGAATGGGAGTACGGGCGATCGTGCACCCGGTGCACGGGAGTCGGACCTGCTCCGGACGAACCGAGCAACAACCATCCAAGTTATACAGGTGTGGAAAGGAACTGGCCGACCATAGGAAATTAAAAGCATAGGAAATATTCGAGGTGGGATGTGTGTTCGTGCGTCGCCGTCCGACGAAAGACAGGAGCAGTGTAAGCTAGGAGCCCCTGTTTTCGTTCTCCTCAAATCGACGCGCTCGTTGCAGCGGTGAATTTAGGGAAAGTACATAGCAGTTTGGTGGAAGGCATTCAGTGCATAATTTGCTTATGATCGACTGTTTGGTTTCCATACCGGTAGAATGAATGGCGTGTAAATGAAAAGGATTAGGGTCAAGTGACAATAAGTATCTAGGGCTGCAGTGCACCACCTAGAGACACGGTGTTCAGACCTAGATAAGGCGGAAAAACGCCATGTTGATAACTATGAACCGCTTGCCAGTACGAACGTGGCCTATAAATAACTAAACGAAACCTTAAGAGGAAAAATGTAACCAGGCAAAAATATGAAATATATATTTTTTTTTTTTATTTAAAATATATTTAAATTACAGGGGTTGTTGTATAATAAAACAAATAAACTAAAAAACTGTAACCTTACTTTTTAGGCAACTGTGTATATTTCAAAAGAATCTAAAAGATGCACCTCTTAACACTCCGCGTTTTTTAACCCAAAGGTATTTCTCTATTCGGTCATCCCTTACGTATTTTTATTTATAAGAAATATATTTTTTCTAAATTATTTAACCAAAACCTTAAATGGCAAATGATTAATTATATTTGCATCTGTACCAAATTAGCTTTTTAGATTGGCTATTAGTTTTTTGATTGCAGTTATAGAAAACCCATTATTAGATATATGCCAGTATTTTAACTGGTCAAAAATTATTGTATTTTTATATTTTATTGTTTGTTTTCTGTTTTATTTTATATAGTGTGTACAAAAACTAGTAAGCAACATATCTAAAAGGGATAGCTAAAAGGTGTAATTGCAATATAAACAAAGTTACGCTAAGTTTTAAAGCTACCACACAAGCTTTTTTATTAGGGATTTTCATTGAACTTTGATTTCTAAAAAAATTTAATGACCTTAATTACCAGGATACATTGCCGTAATCAATTTTTGTCAATGTGTGGAAATGAAACAGTCTAAAAGCCTGACCAACGCGTTTACGTATAAAGAAAAGTGAAACCTGCAAGCTTTCTCTGTCTAATCTATCTGCTAGTGTTCAACACACTGAAATTTAAATAAATTAAATCTAGTTGGCACAACTTTTTTATACAGGGTGTCCAGTAACTTGACCGATAACCTATAAAAGGTAATTCTACAATAAAAAATAAGAACAAAACTTCCTATAAACATGCATATGTATTTTCCTAATTTTTTTAATATTCTGGTTTAGTTTGGAACAAATTTCTTGATTTGTTTTTAATTTGATCATTTTTTTTAAATATATACCTACCTAAAACCCCTTATGGACGACACTGGTTAAAATTATTTTTTTTCTTGTATGTCAAAAAATGTCTTCTGATGCATACGAGAGGTGACCAAAATTTTTTAAAAATAACGGAACTTGTATAAAAGTTATTATAAAAAAACTATAATTTTTTGAAATTTTTAACACCCCGTAGTTCAAAAACTATAAGGTTTAGGACATATGTTCATATCAAGTTTTGTTCGTATTTATTATTGTAGAATTACCCCTTAGAGTTTCTCAGTCGAGTAACTGAACACCCTGTATAATATCATTATAAAGATAATATTTAATAACATATAATGTACAGGGTGATTAAACTTAAGTTGGCACTAATGCCAACTTCTTTGTTATTATTGGAGATACAAAGTCGGTTAAATTAGTGAAGTTTTAATATATTTTTTCGCTGATTAACGTGCAGCCGTCAGAAAAACAATTGAACATCGGGTTTTCGATTTATTGAAAAAATATACTTTTTTTTAATGGAACACCCAGTATATTATATCACTATTCATAAAATTCAACAAGAAGCTTTAAAAAAGGCCACATGTGATATATCCGATTTTTACGAGTTTCGGAAATATGGCCATTTTGAGGATTTTGATAGCAAACTGGCATTTTTAATGAGCTTAAAGAAAATATCACATTTGACATGTCTATCGTTTATAGTTTTGGAAATATGGCCATCCAACTCTAAAAAATATTAGATAATATACCTACTGTCCATTTTATCTACGACACTAAGCTTATTGCTTATCATAGATCATCCACATTTAGATCCGCAGTGGCAAGAAGCATTTTTCGGATTTTTACGACCTCGCGCAGTAAACAAATCGAGGGTGGTGCTTATAATGGAATCAAGATCGGTGGTGCTTATAATGGAAATTTAACATCATTTTCATATTTTTATGGCCATATTTCCAAAACTGTAAGAGGTAGACTTATCAAATGTGGCATTTTCTTAAAGCTCTTTAAACTCTCTATTTAATAGTAATGGTAATGGTAATACAGAGTGTTTAATTTAAAAATGTCAGTTTACTATCAAATTCCTGAGGATAGCCATATTTCCGAAACTAATAAAATTAGATAAATTACATGTCAAATTTGTTTAAAGCTCTTTGATAGATCTTTTGAATAGTAATATAATATACAGATTGTTCCATGTTAAAAAAGTATATTTTTACAATAAATGGAAAATCCGGCGTTAAATTGTTTTTCTGACGGCAGCCTGTTAATTATCGAAGAAAATAATACTTCTCTCATTCGACTGACTTTGTATCTCCAATAATAAAGAAGTTAGCAATAGTCCCGACTTAGGCTTGATGACACTGTATGTATAAGCCATTCCAATAAAGTAGGAAAAATATTTCTATTTATTTTTTTAAATATTAGTGTTTAATAAAGTTTAACTTAGTAATAAATATATTTATAAGTACTAAGTACAAGTATTAGTTCTTTACTAGACTCTAAAGGCTGTAACTTATAAGGGATTTTCTTTAAAAAATATGTTTGTGCATTCCCCTTACAAATATTGCTCACTAGTTTTGTTAAGCAACATATTGTTTAAATTATCTTGAATGATATTAATGTGTAATTACCTTAACTAGCAGATATACATTATTTATTAAATAACTAAATATTTTGTATCTGATTTGTAAAAGATATAAGAGGCATTTATACAGGAGCCAGATATATAGGATAGTTTAAATAGTTATTTAAATATATCAAACATAAAAATTAATAATGCAGAAATAAATATTTATAATGGCTTTACGACAACAAATAGTAAGAAAGAAATCTAGTGTTTTTGCAAAATTTTGGATGTTACAAGTTTGGTACAATGCTATTTAAAAGGAATCTAAAGTCGTAATTAGAAACATTGTTATTTTTATTTAATATTATTGCAAAAAAGTTATTAAAGGAGATTAATTCTTAATAAAAAGTTATGTTTTATGCAAATTTTTCTTTAATATACAATGCCATAGGTAAAATCGTTGTAATTCTGAATATACGATGAATAAAAAATACTGAACATATTTTAAAAATATCGTTTTCCCATTTAAACAAATATATTATCAAAATATGAAAAATAACCTATTTTTTCAACTGTTTTTCGGTTGTTTCAAATAAAGAATTTGCTAGTTTATTTCAATACAAAAAAGTGTAAAATCCCCTAAACTAGTGAGTGGCTTTTATACTCATTGACTGAGTTGTAAAAGGTACCTGAAAGTGATGTTCTATCCTCCGTATTATACTGTCTTTTCTCCGATTTGTTGGCCCATAAATCAGATTTTTGCCTAAAATTTAATCATGCAGGCGTATTACTGATAATTTAGATCATTCGTACTTTAAACAATAAGAACATACATATTTAGGTTTTTATTATCTTTTTTTCTTTTAAAGTTTTTGTAAAAATCAAATAAGATACCTGTATGTATCTACGCTTTAATTAAAAAGGATTCTTTCTAATACGACCATAATTTTTTTAATTTGAAATTGGGTATGTTTAAATAACTTGTTGACAAAATTTTCAGTGAAATTAATATTTCATTTTTTATATCAAAAGATAGATATTTTTACGAGGAATTTGGTAATATAGGGATTGCTGGGTTTATTTTCTGCGGTTCGGATGCAATTGTTTAAAAACGGCATGATACTAAAGGATAGTTTTACCTGAAAAACCTGGCTGCGACAGGTCACATTTGTCAAAGTCAAGAATTTTAAAAATTATTGTAAGGTTGCTTCAATGTGTGTCCGTAGGATCCTATTTGATCTAAATTTTACTGTGAGCTTAAAAAAGTAACAACAATAAAATATGTTCTGTCCGAAAGTTCAAGGTTAAAAAGTTTATAAAATGTCCGTCGGACAACCAGTCTCTTGGAAAACCAGTCACTTCAATAAATGAGGTAAGTAAGTAATTAAAATCTTATAATAATTATGGTGTGTTGGATAGTATTTAATCTTAATTTTACTGTAAGCATAAAAAAACAAAATAAACGACGTTCTATTAGATAGTTTAAACTTTAAGAAGTTAAAAAAATTAACCAAAACTAACCAGTTTTTGGAAAACCAGCCACTTGGATAACTGAATGGTTGTCCGTAGAACAATTTAATTGTCTTTGTATTTTTTTTTAAATCTTTATGACATCTCACGAAGGCTTATGCCTAAATACCAGTGTACCGTGAGTGCCGGATAACTGGATGTTTAACCCAATATTGTCGTCACGTCAACGTTATCCAAGCACTGAAACATGCAGTTGCATTTCACAGCACCTTTTAGACAACGCGGTAGTGCCACCACGGACGTTATTTTTAAATAACTACTCCCTAGATATGGTAATATGACCTAAAGATTGACAAGTTAGTTAGCTCTGTTGGTAGTGACTCTGTTTTTTGATTCTGGTGTGTGTTTAAATTATATTTATTTATATGAGACGTACCGAATGTGGATTTTTCTGGTTTTATCGTTAAAACTTTTTAAAGTGCTCTGCTCCCCAACGTATTGCAGATTACAATAGTTGCGCGAGTAAATGTTTAAAATAAATAAATATGACAAAAAAACTTCATAAAGATAAGAAAATAACTTTAAAACCTGAAGAAAAAAAAGTTGATTGACCCAAAAGATACAAAATTATTTTATAATTTATGTTTTAGCTTGTCAACCTTTTAATTTTCTTCACTATAACTCAGGAAGGTCCTGAAAATAAATTATAGGCTCTAAGATATGTAAGGTTTTTTGCCTTAAAATTAGAAAAATAACTTTTAAAATACTTTTATTTTTCGAGAAAATTATTACTTAGTAATATTACATAAACAATAATTTGGCACTGGACCGACACTGGCGCATGCTGATTAGTCGGAAGGGCAGGCACACCTCCCAACCGACCAATCGGTACGCACCATCATTGCTCCAGTGTCAAACTAGTTCCCAATGGTGTTCGCTTAAAGTATTCTAAATGTGTAATGCCTTCTGAATCCGTTTGTATACTTACTTTTTAAACACATTTTTTCCCCATAGACATTTTGTTCTTATAGTTTTATTATACATATTGGTAGGAATTGTACTGGGATATTGGAAACTACAAGAGATAGAAAGATGGTTAAATAAAGAAAGTTGAGGTCCATTCAGTGGTTAATTTAATGACGTTTTGATGATGGCTGTATCTTATTTGGTTTTTAAGTTATTTTGAAAAAACTAAAAATGTGCATTTTAGAAAAAGTACTATAATTTTATTTTTATTTCAAATAATTTTTGAAATGTGTAAAAACATTATTGGGGCAAATCGTCAAAATTATTTTTTGTCCGACTTAGCCATGACTGCGAACGCCATTAGCTCTAGAAACAATTGCCATTTATTTTCCAATAAGGACCTATGTTGGGGAAGGTAATACAAAATATTTATAACTTTTATAAACTTTTGTACCCAAGCAAATATGGATATTTACCTTGTGTGCATCGGCACATTAAAACGTGTTAATTATATCAACTTCATATCAGAAATGTGTGTATGTGGTCAAAAACATTCTTTTTATTTTATTACCAATAACGTAACATACAAAAACATATTTCATTATGTTTTTTAATTGGCACAAACAGTTGAAAAACCAAATTTTACTTACATAATAATCTGTGAAAAACAATGTTCTCTACACGTATTACCAACCTAGTATTTTAAATTAAAGCATCCCATATAACATTTTTTGCCGGCGTTGTACATTTAATTTACTGGCATTGCCAACACTCTTTGATGGCAAGTCATTGGCAAAAAGGTATTAAAAAGACGCGAAAGTGGGCAATTGGCCGTTATTAGGCCACGTGTTGCAGATAAAGTGATGGCATCCGTCATTAATAAGTTAATGGCAAAAAATACGTTTAAATGATGGCATCCATCATTAATAAGTTATTGGCAAAAAGATAACAAAAAGACACGAAAGTGGGCAAATGCAGATACTCCCAAGCAGCAAGCTGACGTCTTATTGACGAAAATTGTCGCATATATATTTGTTTAAAAGCTAAAATGATACGATATTTTATTTGAAAATTAAAATAGGAAAAACTTCTTACTGCATGCAATTTCCTTGCAATGCAAAGTACCATCTCTCGGAACACTGTGCAACTTGGAGATGCAGATTTTTACACTAGCCGAAGATATTTCTTTCAAAGCTAAGTGAGATCACCTACGCAGACCGCTCTCGAATTATTTTTGTCTAATGGGTACGGTTTAGACGATAAAAAGCGAAGATATTGCAGAAACGTAGTAGTTTATTGTCCATTACGCCATCTATCGGTATGTCAAAAAAACTATTAAATATATATAATATTTTTTTATTAACACGTCTTTAAAACTTTTAATAAAGTTTTAAACAAAATGTTTACAGCTCCTAACAGTCTACTTGAATATCTTGTCTTCTCGACTAGCCATCACCAATTAATCACACAACACACACTTATTAGGTAATGAATACATTTAATTATGTCTATTAAAAAACTCTTTTCTTTCAAAAAGAAACTAAAAGCTAGAAAACCACGTAGAAAACAAATGCACAAGGCGGTCACCTTCGGTCGAAATTAACGTAGCTAATTTTACCATCATTTTATTTTTATTCGCTCCAAAATACATAATAAACATTTTGTTTGACCTAATTTTTATTTGCATGATTTTTAACAATAAAATGTTATGAAAAGGCCATTTCCTTTAAATTATGTAAAAAAACATAAAATAATGTTGTTTAGCTGCCATTATAAATAAAACAGATCAAAAAATTGCTTTAATGTTAGTTAAATACCAATGTTAATAATATGGTTTAGAAAGTATGAATATGCGTTGAAGGTTTGCCTTCAAAAATCCAATATTTTTTGCCTGCAACAAAAACGCGTGCTTTATTTAATCAGGATTGGTATGCTGCCATTTTTGTATGCACTGAGAGAAATTTCTAGCAACCATAATTAAAGTTTTAATAATCATAACTAAATTATCTCAGTTAAATAGGGGACAGATAAGATCAGTTAATGTCATAATTAAAGTTGACTTTCTACTTCCAAATTAGTTACTATAACTAAGTCGGCTTAATAACCGAAAAATATCTGATATGTTAGCGACCATTATTTGGCATTGGTAGTGTGGTTATTAAAGTCGTCTAGTTACCGCTGTTAGTCCATGACATTATGGTAATTAAGTCATTTACTTTTTACTGCTCAATGGACTTAGTTGTGACTGATATTCAATCTTATTATCAGTATTACTATATCAATATTATGGTAATACCTAAGCTTTAATTAAAGTAGCAAAAAATGTAGCTTGCTGGAATATACAGGGTGTCCGGAAAGGTGAGGTCAAAAATGATAGAGGTGGTAGAGTGAGCCAAAATAATGTTAGTACTTCATATAAAAAAGAAGTTCTATCGCGCTTCCTTAGGGAGTTATGAGGTTTAAAGTTAGAATATAAAAAATAGTATTTCATTAATAACTTTTGAACGGTTGCCACAATAATAATGATATTTAGGCATTTAAATTAACTCGTACCAATGCTTTTTCCATAGGCAAATGATGCGCCGTAAGTCATAATTATACAGGGTGAGACGAATTTTTTCGTTTATTTAATGCATTTCTTACAGAGGTAAAAAAATTACATTTTGGTTTGACCGTATAATTTCTCTATCAGTTTTGTACAAAAAAGGTATACTTTATTTAAATTGATACCGTGAACCGTTTTCATATAAACGCATTTTAAATCCAGACATACCCCCATTTTGTATGTAATAAAAAATCAATTTTTGAGAAAATTATTAAAATATGGTAAAATTTTTAAAAAACAGTCTTTATTTGTGTTATAAAGTTTCAAAGGCCTTTAAACACCATTTTTAACCACATTTTAATATTTTCCTCAAAAAATGGATTTTGTTATATACAAAATAGGGGTATGTCTGGTTTTAAAATGCGATTTTATGAAGAATGGTCCAAGATATCGATTTACATAAGGTATACCTTTTTGTACAAAAATGATGAAGGAATTAAACGGTCAAACCAATATGTCAAATTTTTAATCTCTGTAAAATATGCATATAATAAACGAAAAATTCGTCTTACCCTGTATAATTATGAATTGCTGCGCTATTATTTGCCTTTGGAAAAAACAGTGGTATGAGTTTATTTAAATGCCCAAATATAATTATTATTGGGGCAACCGTTTAAAAGTTATAAATGAAATACATTTTTATTATAACTTTAAACGTCAAAAATTCCCTAAGAAAGCGCGATAGAACTTACATATGAAGTACTAACATTATTTTGGCTCATCTATTACTTCTACCATTTTTGACCTTACCTTTCGAGACACCCTGTATAAGCCTTAGTTATTGTAGTATATGGTTAGTTCCTGTAGCAAATTAAATTTATAAAATATATATGGTCAAGGGAGTATATGGAGGAGTATTAGGAATTAAAATCTATAAATTTGTATGTATATGTATGTATTACGAGATAAGTGTGATAAGTGGATGAGGTAGGTTTTTTGGCTTATTATTTTTACCAACGCCATTTGACTGATAAACGAGTAAAAATATATATTTTTTTAAACCAAATATTTTATTCCGTTTTTTTATGTTTGTGGTTTGTTTTAGCGTTGTGCAGTTTAATAATGGCCAACAAACGTACTTTAACGGAATGGGGCTTTAATCAAAGTGCTTTAAAAGCTTTTAAAACTAAGCATTAAAAAGGATTTGCAACTTCCTCATTAATAATGGTAATTATTTATTCTTTTATTTTTGCGATTAAAATTGGGTTACTGGGCGAACCATTTCCTCTTCCGTGGCTGGGCGGGGTAAAACCATGGTAAAGTAAATGTCTAGACATTAAAGTGGGTTCATTACGTTTTGCTTGACAAAATTTGAGCAGTTTTCGAATTTTTATTATAAAATAGGCATTCCAAATAGCACATAAAAAAGCGAAATATTCACGTTTTGCAAAAATATAACTGTTAAATAATTCCCATTTATGACTGAACATTTAAAATTTTAAAAACTTGTGTCCGCAAAACCTATTGAACCTGCTTTAATTTCTGGACATTCACTTTACATCGTCTTTTACCATGGGCTTACCCCGCCCAGCCACGGAACAGGAAAAGGTTCGCCCAGCACACAATTCACTTCGCGGTCTCGAAAGTTTGTTGATTCATAAATAAATAAAAAAAACGATATTTTCTTGCTCCCTTGAAGGGTTTATGTCAGTAACTGCCTCTAGAACAAGTGAGTATTTTTTTTTAATCGAAAAGAAGTTGCAAATCTATTTTAATGCTTACCTTTAAAAGCTTCTATAACACTTTGTTTAAAGCCCCATTCCTGTAAAGTACGTTTGTAGGCCATTATAAAACTGCATAACGCTAAACCAAACCTAAAAACATAGAAAAGCGAAATAAAATATTTGGTTTTTAAATAAATTAAGATTTTTACACGCGCCATTTTGGAATCAGTCAAATGCCGCCCGTAAAAATAATACGCCAAGAAAAACCTACCATCCCACACCACACGAAGCACAAAACTGAAATCGTTGATCGTTGCGCGTGTTTTGGAAGACTTTCCGTTGACGAGCGCTACCGAAGTATATCGATTTTTAACGATTCATATCTAGCTAAATTACTTTAGTTAAGATTATTAAAGGTGCCTACTTGTAATACCTAAATATCTAATAGTATTAGAAAGGTCTTTGTCTGCCTTTATTAATGGAAACTTTATTTGATGCATTTAGTAAACACAAATAATAAACTTAATTACCACAATTAAACCGCAACATAATAGTAAATCTGGTAAGATTTTATTAACACGTAAATGGATTGTAACTAAACCAACTAGTTAGTGTTATGCAGAAATTTATTAACAGTAATACCTTGATTTCAGAAAGACAACTTTAATAGTTCTCGAAAGATCAATTTAATATCATTATTAAAAAAATAGCTATGATACCTAAAAATAAAAGAATGGTTATTAACGAAGCAACTGAAAGGTAGTTTAATTAACTGTTTTCTTTCAGTGTGCTTGCCGGAAATTCGCCTGCATGTAAGTGAGTGAGTTACAGCTTGATATTGTTATTAAAGATTTTAATGTGCCGATGCACACAAGGTAAATATCCATTTAGAAGTATGCTTGCATTACCTTTCCCAACATAAATCCTGATTATAAATTAAATGACAATTGTTTCTAGAGCTAATGGCTTACACAGTTATGGCCAACTCGGACAAAAAATTAATGTTGATGAGTTTTGACATAAAATTGAAAAATACTTAAAAAGTGTTATATATACATCATTTTATAAGAAAAAACGATTTTTTAAAATCTGCAAAAAAAAACAAAATGGCCGCCATAAGAGAAACGAAAGTTAATGAGGGTATTTCAAAACCAAAACGTCGAAATTAAAATCTGAATACAGAAATGCATTGTTTTAAAAAAGTGGCCTCAATAATGTTTTTACAGATTACAAAAAAATAAATTTGAAATAAAAAATAAAAGCACTTATTCTAAAATACCTACACATTTTCAGTTTTTTCAAAATAATTCAAAAACCAAACAAGATATAGCCGTCATCAAAACCGCATTAGATTAACGACCATTAAATGGCTCACAACTTTTCCCATTTAACCATCTTTTATAGTTTCCAATATCCCAATACATTCCCTACCTACCAATTTTGGACACACTGTATATAAAATATATAAAGCATAATATATTTTTGAATCATAATGTTTAAAATAATTTAAAACGTCTAAGTTATTTAAGTGTATGTTAGAGATAGTAATTAAAAAACTGCCTTATGCAAAAAGTGGTTTATGCAAGGTGTCCGGAAAGGTGAGGTAAAAAATGATAGGGGTGATAAAGTGAGCCAAAATAATGTTAGTACTTCATATAAAATTTTTTTTATCGTGCTTTCTTAGGGAGTTATTAACCTTCAAAGATGGTATAAAAAATAACTTATTTCAAATATAACTTTTGAACTGTTGCCCCAGTACCAATGATATTTGGGCTACTTAATAACCTCTAGTGCTTCTTTTCATAGGTACGGCTGTTCAGTAAGTCGGAATTATACAGGGTGCGACGATTTTTTTATTTAATGTATGCATTTTTAACACAGGTGACAAAACCATCATTTTACTTAGACCGTTTAGTTTCTTCAAAAAAAAAAAAAAAAAGAAAAGGTAAGCTTAAAAATTAATTATGGGAGGCTCTCACACCCCTTTAGAGGTATGTGGAGGCTCTGGACATACAGGTAGGAGTTGGACGACTGTTCATACCCTCCACCATGGTAAAATTTGACAGAATGTCGATTTTATAGGTAAGTTAAAATACTGTTAACAATAAAAACCTAAATAACTATTTTTAAAATTCTAAATGTACACATACATCACAAAATAATAGGGTATTAAAAAAATACGAAGAAATTGTAACTTACTCCCTGGCAAAATATTACTTCGAAATTACAAAAACGTATTTTTAAATTTACCTCAACTATGACGTACCTTCGCTGTTAAATTTACTATAAACACTAAAGGCGCTTTCTTCCTGACTACCGGACAACACTCCAAAATATTTGAATAGATTTGGCGGTAGAATTTTAATGTGTCCATATGCTCCCAGTGTCCCAACCCTCCCCGTTCTCCCCTGCCGTTTTTCCATAAAATTGCAAAGCTTCACTGTCAATTATAATATCTTGGCACCGCCGTATGGTATTAAAAAATTAATTTTTAATTTAATAATTTTGGCTGTTGCTTGTTACTTCATATCAATGATTTATCACGAAAAATCTTCTTGGTACATGTTTAAAGCTTTTAAACTTTTTGGTTGGGGTTCTTTTTTTGAAAATGAATTATTAGTTTTACTAAAGAAAGAAAAATTCTGTAGAATAACTTGATATAACATAAAAATCACAATTTATAAGCTTGACGTCATTCACGTCCCGTACCCGCTGCCATTGAGAATCCCGTTCATTAATTAAACTATGAAACAAAAAAAAACAAGTTATTAAACTTATAGCGTTTAAGGTACCTAACGATTTATAAACGGCACGTCGTTGAAGTATTTAGCTTGCACATTTTGGCAAAAAAAAACATACAGAGCGGATTTTGCCGAGTCGGCTACGAAGCGGTGCAAAATACACGAGTCAATCGTGCCGACCCGTTGTCTGTTTTGTAATATACTAATATCATAAAGGCGTCGCCGAGTAGGCTCGCCGACTCGTGTGTTTTGCACCGCTTCATCGCGGACTCGGCAAAAACCGCTCCGTTTGTTTTAGGGGCGAAGCGGTATTTGCCGAGTCGGCAGCCGAACTTCCTTATGGAATAAGTACAGCAATCGCGGCTCGCCGACTACTGTGTTTTGCACCTTGCTTCGTCGCCGACTCGGCGAAAACCGGTCTGTTTTCAGCCTTAGTTGTCTTTCGACTTGACGAAGTTTTAACTTTTGTCATGAGTCGTTCGCAGACGTCATGCCTCGTTGATTTAATAATAATAATATTAATACAGGTATTTATTTGTACACCAGTATAAAAAATACAAATATAATAATTTAATACCTGCCATGTACCAAAAGGCGAGGTTCAGTTCGATAGATTGCAGTATCTGCCGACTGTTCAACTAACCCAAAAAGCAAAAACTAAAGTAAATAAATTAAATTACAAAACAATAAAAGAAAAAATAAAAAATATCAAAAATTTTAAATATACATTTAAAACCATAAAAATGAGAAATACTAAATAGTAGATCTACTCATTACGCCTGAAAAACCTTCAAGAATTACCCGCTTAGGACCACTGATCAGTGGCAGCAACAGCTTTTGTTTCCTTGAATTTGAAACTCCAAATATAAATCAAAATCAAAATAGACCTATTACAAATTTATTTTTACCATACGTTACCGGACTATCAAATAAAATTCAACGAATAGGACATACATTTAATATTCGCACAATCTTTAAAACACAAAACACTATAATATCTCAATTAACAAAAACCAAACCATACAATTTACTTGAAAATACAAAAAATGTCATTTATAAAATACCTTGCGAATGCAATACGTTTTATATAGGTGAAACTTGTAGACCATTAGCCAAACGCATAAAAGAATACAGATCATACATTAAAAACACAGAATTTCATTAACGTAAAATCTGCCAACACGCATGTAATAACAATCATAGAATAAACTGGGATGCTTCAAGCATTTTAGCAAAGGAAACTTGTTCTAAGAAACTCAAAATCAAAGCTTTTTTTTAAGTTGGTCGATACTCGGCAGAAAAATTTGAAGGGTCTGTCAGCATAAAAATGAAAATTGGAGGAGAGAAAAGCAGCAGTAAGTCCAGATGTCTAACGCCTAACCAGGAGGGGTCCCAAAGTAGAGCCCTTGGACGCGCCAAGAGATCAGTTTACGGCTGGCAGCCTCTCTTATTTTATGATTAGATTATTATAAAATATTTTTGACCGGAAGCCCTTAAACCTATGTTTAGGGGTTGCAACCATCTCTAAGTAAGTTTTCTTAACCTTCATTAATTATTTGATATTAAATAATTCATCATTAATTAATTTCTTTTAAAGTAATCTTAACCTTAATTATATTATTGCAAGAGCAGAATAGTCCTTCATAATATATAAAAGTTTAAGTTTCTTAAGCGGGTTTTACACCTGATAGGTCTTTGATCAATTAATTAAACAAGTGCTGGTTCAAGTGACTTGACGGTTAAATTTTTCTCAACTTATTTATCAAGTAGCTTTTTTTTTTCCCAGGGAGCCGTCTGCATGTCCGGTGGCACTGCAGCCTGAAGGCTTATTGTACCAAACTCCCGTTTTATTGTACCCATTCCAGTACCCTAGTTCCTTGAAGAAGGCGGTATAGGTCTGCTGGGTGCGTACCATATGTTTCCAGGGGCACTCTAATATCCCCGAAGATTGCCTGTCTTTTGTGATCCAGTGCCTCACACTCTGACAGTATGTGGGATACTGTTTCGGTCTCTGCTCCACATAATCTGCAGTCCAGATCTCCGTTGTATAATCCCATTTTATTTAGGTGTTCTTTCACTGGAGCATGTCCGGTGAGGAAAACTGTGATCGTTCTTAGCTGATTCCTACCCATTTTGAGTAGTTCTTTAGCTCTTTTTGTGCATGGTCCACTGATGTAAATTTTCCCATGCATGTGTTGAGGAAGCCTTTCCCAGTGCAGTCTTTGCTGGTCCCTTTACCCAGTTTTGTACAGCACTCCGGAAGGTGCTCTTTGGCACTCCAAGGACTGGTTCTGGCCCGACGTATGTCGTGGCTGACCCCTTCTAGCCAGTTCGTCTGCGTTTTCATTGCCTCGAATTCCGCAATGCCCTGGCACCCACATCAACCTCGTGTTGTTGCGTTCCGCCAGTTCCCTGAGTTCCTCGAGGCATTCTAGTACCAGCCAAGACGATACCTTGGGATTAATTAGTGCACCAAGGGCTGCTTGACTATCCGTAAGAATGTTGATTGTTACAATTTGTGCGGGAGCCTTTGGTTGTTAATCCTGGCACATTGTAAGATCGCAAACATTTCTGCTTGAAATACAGAGGCGTGGTTTCCCAGTGGAAAGGTCAAACGAGTGTTTATCAAGTAGCTTGCTCAAGTACTTAAAGAAATTAAAACTTGTCATCAATATTTGTTAGGGGCCTTTTAGTAATTAGTTAATAGTTAACATAACCCTAGAAAACCATTTGATGAAATTGAAAATAAATTTGACAATAACTTGAAGAGAGTAAAAACATCCAACTTAGCAATTTCTTTATCAAATATTTGACAAAGTAATTGAACAAGTTTTTGATCAATAACTTGTCAGGTGTAAAGCCTGCTTTAAGATATTTATTTAATATCTTTATTTTGGAGAAAACTTAAATAATATTTTGTATAAAAAAAACTAAAGGGTAATTCAGATTGAGTTTTCACATTAAACATATTAAAAAAAAAAGAAAATAAAAATTATTAAAAAGTATTTATTTGCCCTTTAAGAGTAGTTCATTACAATTATGCATAAAAGATGATAGCAAGTAAATGACCTCAGTGGCTCATGTGGCATGACGTAATCCGTTTTCGGAAAATTTCACCAATTTTTCTGGCACAAATCAGGTTTTATGTTGGTAATTTTGAGTCTAATCACCTGTTTCAGCTCCGCAATGGTGTCTGAGTTATTCTCGTAGGCTCTTAAGATACCGCCAAAGAAAATAATCTAAATAAGTAAGTAAATAAAAGGTAAATTTCGTTGTTACATAGACACTACAAAAAAATTGATATTAATCTTTATTTAAAATTATTTTGCTTCCTTATTTCTGGCCAGTCTAATGTAAAAAAATAATTAATTACCCAAGAGAAAATTTAGGAGCAAAAAAAGGTCATCAGGTAAAAACCAATAGAAAATTTGTTTATGAAATTTTAATGCATTAAATTACATTAAAAAGGCATAAATACGTACGTGGTTACATATCAAAAGTATAATTTTCTAAAGACATTTTTTTCCATGTTATTTATTTTTATGTTCTGAAAGTATGCAACAAAAAGAATTTTATTTTGTTCTCGAAAAATATGATATATATTTAATTTGGTACTAATTTGAGAATGCTATTTGTAGTATTGGGATTAATAAAGCTTTATTTAATCAAATTTATTAAGTCCAGTAGTGTCCCGTGCGGTAGCTGAACAAATATTTCTGACTAAAAAATGTACCTTTTTGTGAATTATATAAATAAAATATATAAAATAAAATAAAATAAAATAAAATAAAATAAAATAAAATAAAATAAAATAAAATAAAATAAAATAAAATAAAATAAAATAAAATAAAATAAAATAAAATAAAATAAAATAAAATAAAATAAAATAAATAAAATTAAATTAAATTAAATTAAATTAAATAAGGAGATATATAAAATTGGTTGGACTGATTTTAAGCCAATCTCTTTTATCTAAGTAGCTAGTAAATTCGGAGCCTGTTGCTTTCGCTGACCGTTTTATTGAATTTGCCCTAAAATACAATGACTATGTCATCCGCATACCTTAGCAGGTCTTGGTCGTTACTCTGACCCAAGCATCTCTATCAGCCACACCATAACAAGATTCAAAAAAGTGGAGATAATACTTCTATCTTATGGGCATATCCTTTCTACCTACGCGAACAGAGTTTCGCCCAATAATGGCAAGTGATTTACACGGTCTTTTAGCATGCAGCCTATCCATCTACAGCTTGTTTCGTCAATCTTTGCAGATTGCCTTTATGATATCTTCGAAACAGGTGTTGTCGAATGCACCTTCTATGTCAAGAACACCTCTTTGTTTTCCAGAACGTACTTCATCCTCTGCAAAAGATTATGTTATACAGTGTGTCCCAGGATAGGTGTTACAAAAGGACAAATGGACCAAAAATTTTGAAATTTTAAAATGAAATTTTGGGAAAACTGGTCGCATGGTCTAAAACTAATAAGTACAAAATTTTAGTCCAATTGGTATTATACAGGGCGAGTTATAACTAAAAATATGAAAAATGCCCAGGCACTAACTAGTTTTATTTTAAAAATAGAACAAAATTGTATAGATAAATGTTGTAGAGAATTAAATTTTATGTTAAACTTAAAAGGTAAAGCATGAGAGTAAAAAAGGAATTAACAATTTTTTACATTACGCATTACAACTTAGATAATGGGCAAGAAAAAAAAAAATTAAAAGAAAATTTGATAATTTTAAATATTTTTGTAATATTTGCTGCCTTAGGCCAAGTATTTTAAAACTGTTAATGCAAAATGTAAAAAATTTACAAAAATATTCTTGTTTTACTTTAATTCTCCAACTTTAAATTTTGACATTAAATAAAATTCTCTACAACGTATAGAATTTTATCCTAGTTGTAAAAATAAAGGTACTCTACTCTTGGTCATTTTTCATATTTTTATTACTAGTGGAAGTAAAATTTTGTAAAAGTTCGGAAAAATTAATTTTTAAATATTTACTTAATAGGACTGGCCTAAAAATTATGCTGTATTAACAAAATATTTAATAAGGTGTTTAAATTCAACCAATTTATCATACAGTATTGTTCGTCAAATCAGTGTCTCACAGTGGATTGTCGGACCCTTAAAAACCCCTAAGCAGCAAGCTGACGTCTTATTGACGTCTCTTTTTAGTCATTTTTGGTCATATTTGGTCAGCAAAGACGACAAAATGACGTTAAAGTAACCACCCTAAGTCACAGACAAAAGACGTCCCGTTAATTACGTCATCATGACGTCTCTAACATGACGAAAAATTGACGCATACATCAGTTTTAGGCATTTAACCAATTATAACCGCGGTAATAATTGGTGACAACTTTGACGTATAATATATTGTTTAAACGTCAACATAACCGATTGGTAAATACCGTTTTAGAATTGGTTCTTCGCCTAAAATTGATGTTATACTTTTTTCAAAAGCTAAAATGATACGATATTTTATTTATTTAAATTATATTTTCTTGCACTGCAAGGTCGCATCCCTCGGGCACGGTTTAACCTGGAGATGCAGATTTTTACACCTGCCGAAGGTATTTCCATCAAAGCTAATTGAGGTCATCAACCGCAGACCAGTCTCGAACTATTTTGGTTCTCATCGGTACGGTGCGGTGTAGCCGATAACAATAAGCCTGAAAAAATCCTATAAGAAGTGAATATGTTAAATAAACGTAGTAGTTTATTGTCCATTACGCCATCTATCGTCATATGATATTTCGGTTAAATTTTGACACGAATCGTATAATGTCATAAAATTTTTCTGGCGGGTTTTCTAAACATGACTTCATTAGATTTTTATAAGCTAGTATGACGAAAAAATGACGTCGAAAAGACGTCACCCCAACGACGTCAAAACACGTCCCTAAAATGACGTCATAATTGTGGTCTGATGACGTCTTATGACCAAAAATGACTAAAAAATGACGTCAGCTTGCGGCTTGGGCAATTACTGTACCCACATCATGTCCGGAGGGTTCAAGCTCCTTCGTCAGAAGATTTTCTACGTTTTTTCTCAAGTTTGCGTAAATGTCAATGGTTCCAAGTTTAAACATTTATTGTGGTTACTAATACATTAATTTAACTATACCTTTATATGATTTGCATCGAATGGTTTTAAATAACTGATAATCGTCGGAATTGGTGGTGTAAATCGCCAGGTATCGGTAAGTTTTGTTTTTTTCGGTAAATGTACTCTACTTAAAGTATTATAAAATAAAAAAAATGTCACAAAAATTGCTTAAAAGTATTTAGTTATTTAATGCTTTAAAACCAATTTTAGAATTTAGATACCATACACGGTTTTTCATTTTACCCCCATGCAGCTTAAGATATACTGTTGTCCATGTTTTAATAGTTAATTATATTTTTTAGCTGGAGGACGTAAAAGGGTCTTTTGCCGAAAGTTGTAGCCCATGTTTTTATATTAATAATTTTAAGAAATAGGCGTATGTCCGTAATAGCTGATTTTCCCCTTTGTGTTTGTTTAAATTGATCTTAAAAAATATTTTTAAGCAGTAAATTTTGACATCCAACGTGCATGATAAAATGCACCAGGACGATAAAATATCACATTTGATGCTTCTTTTTAAAAATCAGTTTGGAAAGTAGTTTTTTAAATGATGTAATGCTAGAAATTGGTAAGTTATTATATTATTTCAAGGCTGCAAAATTTGTTTAATTGTTATAATATTAAAACAGGTTTTTTAATCAGTTCTTTTTTTATTATTTTAGGCCAATATTTAAAACGTTTTAATAAATCACCATCAGCATGAATAAAGAGGGCATTTTTACATTAAAAACATTTTGCGAAACTATTTTGAAAATATGGTGTCGACAAGGAAAATATAAAATATCCGTTTCTAATTGTTGTTGCAGTATTGCACCATTTAAATGCCCTAGATTAAAGTCTGTGGTGCCATAACAAAAACCAATAATCTAATTTTTTAATTCCAATCAATTAGAGTTTTATAAACTGCCAAGGAATCGTCGAATTGTTCCTTACCGGCTGAATGCTGTAAAGGAGGCACTCCATGCATTTGTCCACCTATCCAGTAGTAATTAGTACGAGTACAGCAAGTGTGTCAGGTATAATTTATTCCTGAAAGTGACTTATTTAGAAATGCATATTTTAATTACAGGCAACAAAACAGTCTGAAATCCATCTACCCCGCCTTAGCCAGGAAAAATAAAATAATATAATATTTTGTGCACCTACTAGTTTGACCTGCTTGCGGCACGTGTTCCTCTAGTCCGAGTAGGTTAAATTTTTGTCGGTATTTTTTAACATTAGGCAACATCTTTACAGGGTGGGCGATAAAAATCTTCAATTTTTTTTACCCCTATGGAGATTGGCCACTCTACCCTGTATATACTGGAAAGGGTTAAGACAAAACCTTGACTTTAGGCGGTTCGAGGTTGCGTCACGAGGAAGGTCATATTACAGGAAAAAATTGGCAAGACTGGGTAAAGTCACTAAATTTCGACGATCCAGTGGCGTCTAAAATGTGCGCTTTTCTGTTGGCATTGTTTTAAAAGTGATTTTTGTTAAAAGATGTGATTCCCAATGTTTTTCATGTAAAGTTAAAGAAATTGCAACTCAATATTAATTATAAAGTGTTGTGCAAATGGTTGCTGTAATAACACTGTAATAAATGTTCTTCAAAAGTGCCGACACCAACGCAGGGATGTCTTTGTATGCTTTATTGACTACGAAAGAGTTAAGCATAAGAAACTAATAAAAATTTTAAAGGATAGTGGTATTGATGTAAAAATATCTGCCTTATTAAAAATCTCTACTGGGATTAAAATGCTGTAATTCATGTTACCGGAAAAATAAGTGAATGGTGCCAAATAAAACAAACAATATGTCAATGCTGTATTCGATAACCACTTGCTAAAAAATATAATTAGATTAAATATTTAGGAGAGCTCTAAAAACATTAATACTGTTATGAAAATTAACGGTAGATTAATAAAAAATATTCGTTGCGCGACCGATACTGTTATCCTGTGCAACAGTTTGCAAGAAATGCAGCAATTATAAGACCTAGTAAACACAGCAGGGGAAGAAATGGCTTTGTCTATAAACGTAGCAAAAACAAATTTTATATTTTTGTTCACGCTACGCCACTGTTTTAGACAATTATTGTGCTTTATTTTTTAAATTCTCTTACAAATATTTTCACTCTAATTTCAAATATTTACCTATATTTAAAAAAAATATTTCGTCTATTGACCAAGAAACCGACAATAAAAATAATAATTTAATTTATAATATACTGACGGTTTTCTCAGCAGTTTCTAATTTTGGACGGGAAAATTAATTCTAAAAAGTTTTCCCCTCCTTTACGGCGATGTAAACCTCAATGGGGCGCAAGTAATTTGAATAACTTATAGAAAATTGGATTTTCCTTTAATATGTTAATTCTACCTATCACAGCCGGGGATATGAATCCGAGCTAAGTGGTTTAAAATTTATTTTAAGGTTCACAACAGACGGAATAGGGCTTTGAGTAAAAAGACAATTAAAAAAGTAAATAAAATATTTAATAAATAATAATCTATGATATCATGTGCTTGGGTAAAAATTTAAAGTTGTAAAAGACGAGAAGGGCAACGGGTAATAAAAATGCAATTTGTAAGTTATTTTATTTAAAAAAATAGTCTTTGCGAACAAACTAATTTTTAATATTGCCAAAAATAACTAGGATGTCTTAAAAATAACTAGGATGTCAAAAAGACCTACTACAAATTCCTAAAGTTAAAATATGACGATCTACAGGGTTTTAAAATTATCTATTAATCCCATTCATATCATTAACTACTCCAAAATAAAAAAATAGCATAAGTCTTAAAATAAAAATAATTTGTTTCTTATGACTATTTACTTTAATCTTTATTAAATTATTATAAGTAAATATTAGTCAGTGTGGCAACACTGAGTAAGCCGCCTCTTTGCAGGCGGCCTTTTTAATGTTTTTTTATTATTTTCAAAGGAAACCGAATTTGCGATTTTAAAATGTTCTTGCTATAAGTATTAAACGACTTTAAAAAGTTAAATAAAAAAAATACCCCAAAACAAACTATAATAAGTAAAAATGTTTAACCAGGCGGATCAACGTAATGTCGCTTAAAAATCCGGTTTATTAGGCGATAGTATATGGATGTTGAATGCAACACTGGGTATTCGATATTAAAAATCGCCGACTAGCGTCAGTCGAATATTGGGGAAACAAAGCAGTCTAAGGTTTATTAAAAAAGGGAACTCTAATTTAGTGCAACATTGTAGTATTTTGAAGATTTTTATTTTAGGCTTTATTTTAAAATAGAATATATAAAGAAATGTAAAAATAAAAGAAATACACTTTTACACATATTATATATTTTTGCTGCAGGCGTGCCAAGAACATTATTTATTATTTGGTTGCAGCATTTGTATTAAAGATTTACTGATGTCATTATTTCTTATGTAAGACACTTCTAAGTTTAATTTTTCCTGTGTTAAAACATTCAATTTATTTTTATGTTGTTGCCGTTTTGAATATTAAAATTTATTTTATAACTGTTATAAACACAATTGTATAATTAAAATCGAAAATATGAATTTAATTTTGCAAAAAATCATTTGGATGCTCTTTCATAAGCCCTTTTCTTTCACGAAGCTACATTTACCAGAGATGGAATTAACAATTTCCACAACGAACATGAGTAGGCAATCGAAAACCCTCACGATGTTCGAGAAACCCATTTCAAAGAAGTTTCTTCATAAATACTTGGGCTGCAAAAATTAATAATGAAGTCATCGGACCACATTTTTCGAGAAAAAAATTAAACAGCTATTTAGCAGCGTTCAAACTTCAAACCCAGATAATTTAAGAACCGTTAGACATTCGGAAAAAGTAAATAGCATCATGTGTATGGGTCAAACAATTTTTTGTAATATTATACAATATATTAGTTAATAGAATTAATAAGAAGGGCCATTTGGTTTATGTAATGTTACCCTTTTTAATAGTTTTGGTTTAGGTGAAGTCCCATATAAATTTGCTCAGTCATTATATTGTATAGCATAAACCATGTTAGACGACTGCAATTTTTTGTTTTATATCTAAGTTTAATGTAAAAAAGAGGCGAGTTCTTTAACATTGCAGTTGGCCACCAAAATATTAAAATCTTTAAACAAACTTAAAATTGAAGAAGTCAAGCCCTTTATATACGTGGTGATTCTTAAAAATTATTGTTAAGGACAGACAATGAATAATAATAAAAAAAAGTTAGTAAAAAGTTTCCACTTAGTAAAACAATCAAATATTTTAAATGAAATAAAACAAATCAAATTATGAAGATAACTAATAAATAGTAAACTTTTATTTTGTTTCAAAAATATTTAAGTATAGTTTTTATACAACTTTGTAAAATAGTCAGCTAAATTGTTTTGTTCTTTATTAAAAAATCGTCTGTTTAAAGGTAAAAGTCACTAAGTACATTTTGTTAAAAAAGTTGTTCGAGCATTTTTAAGTTATTTATAGTAAAAGTATTTGTGTAAATAATTTATTCGTTACATTTATAAGACCCATAAATCTTCATTAAAATATTAAACATAAAAAGATGGTTTATCTTTTCTTTTTATTACAAATTTTGTATAAAAATTGTCGTTATTCCATAAACCACAAAATGCCACTGGGTGAGTTTTACCTTTAAACCGAAGATGTAACCAACAAACAAGTCATAGTGATAATGTTTGGTATTTCTAAGGACACTCTGAATATCAGTTGTGATATAATTTTACGCAATTAAAACTACAATTAGGGGTTATAATAATTACACCATATTGTAAACATCCAGTATAAAATAGTATACATGTAATTAGGTCAGTTAACAGTAAAAAAAGTAAACCAATTTTATAATAAAACAAAAGAAAAACAACACTGGATATATGAAAATTTCAGGGTTCAAATCTGAAAGTTAAACAATCTTTATGTCAAAATATTAATCATCGAACAAACTCAGGGTCAAGTGTGTTTAACCATCAAAAAACAAATGCAAGTTTAACATTTAAACACATGATTTTGGAAAAAGATGATAAAAAAAATGATTCCAAAAATCTGGGTGTTTTCATTGTCGACTGCTACGTATTAAGAAAGGGGATGTCATTTTTCCGCTATTATTAGTTGTTAGTTATTATAGCACAGAGTGGAAATAGCGGCGGCGCGGCGTTACCGCTGATGGAAGCAATAGCGTGTCGACAATGGAAGATTTGGAGTTGGTCGGCGGTACAGTTTTACTTGTTTTTATTTTTTGGTACTGCTGTCGTCGTGCAAAGAAGACCCTAACCTTAAAATTAGACGCGAAATTACGTGAAGCCAAGAGCTAGTTTAGTGAACTTAGTATAGAAGTTTAGTGAGTAGTAGTGTCTTAGTAGTCAATAAATTTTAGTGTTAAGGTGTTAAGTGGATAAATATGATGAAGTTAGTTATGGATTCTGGCAGGATTGTCTATAATAATATTTAAGTTTTATATATACATATATATATATATATATATATATATATATATATATATATATATATATATATATATATATATATATATATATATATATATATATATATATATATATATATATATATATATATGATGATAAATTTAATGATGTAAAGATGTACTTAATTAAGCTAGCGAAATTTTTAGGAAATATCTTTAAATATTAATGAGTGTAAGGAAGTATTGTTAGGAAGAGTATACATTGTTAATGTAGCACAACTAAATATACAAAAACCTACGGAAGTGGTTCAAGGCAGTAGTGTTATAGGTGAAAGTCCAACGGCAAAAATGGCAAATACATTTGATATGAAGATAGCAGCATCCACATTATCTAACATGTATGGATTGGAAGATTCCACCAAACAGCTAATTACTGCAATTAAGCTGTATAGCGAAATGTTAAATAATGAGGATAAAGCTGATCTTATTAAATATGTTCTTAAGGTTAAATTAACGCAAAATGCTAAAATGCGCTTGGAACCAACTTATAAGACCATTGAAGGGTTAACTTGTGATATGAAAAAACATCTTCTTACGAAAAAATTATTAGCTGCCCTAGCAACCCAATTATTTAACTCTAAACAAGGTCACAAAAGTATCGATGATTATGCGCGTAATATAGAAAAATTAATGATTGATTTAACCATTTCACAAGCTGACAATCAAAATTCTTTACAAATTCTTAGGTCGGCAAATGAAAAACACGCTATAAATGCTTTTGCGAATGGCTTACAAGACAATAATTAAAAAACAATAATAAAACTAGAAATTACGACAATTTAAAAGTCGCTATAGCGGGAGCGAAGGTTGAAGAGCTTGCAAATTTTTCGACCAATTTAATTTATACGCGTGGTCGTACCCAAAATTTTCGTGGCAATAATAACATTAATAAGGGTGGTAGATTTAATAATCCTTTTAGGGGTAGTCAAGGTTTAAGGCACGTTACTCGCGGAAATAATAATTACTATGTAAGCAGAAATAATTATCAAAATCAAAATAACCAGCGAGCTATGAACCGGAGCCAAGGTCGAGGCAGAAGGTTTTCCAGGAGACCACAAGGCGGAAATTTTGCCAGTCCGAGGAATGGTAATGGCGGCGTTAATGTTGCTGAAGGTGCAGAAAATGCAAGTAGCGATGACCCTATAAGTGATTTATTTTTTGTGCCTAATAATTTAAATGAAAACATAGGATTTTTAAATATCATAAATGGATTAAATAATATTCAGTAAAATGTGGCTCAAGAGACTTATTATTTTTATGCGATACAGAAGTAAGCTTAAGTTGTATTTTTTCAAATGTATTGAATAATTTAGCTAACGTTGATGGAACACAAAAGAAAATAAAAAAATAGGAATCTCTGGGTCTACAGTTTCGATAGGATCAGCAAATATTTCATTTACGATAAACGGCATAAATATAACTCACGAATTTAATGTTATAGAGAGCTTTGATAGCAATATGCAAGGAGTCTTAGGATCGGATTTTTAAAAAAATTCAATTCTACAATTATTTAGAAAAATTTTACCTCTTCTTTATGGGTTAACGATAGGAAAATAAGTATTTCTTTGGAATCGAAGAACAAAAACTGCATTTTTGTTCCCCGAGATGTGAAATAATTAAATATATTGACAGAAAGTTAGAGGGTGAATGGCTTCTTATGAATGATGAATTATGTAAAGGAGTATTAGTAGCGAGTATGATAGTTAATGTAAAAGAGAATAAAATACCAGTTCGATTTTTCCAATGTGCCACCTCCTGATTTTAGTCGCCAGTGTAAACTTCGTGGTAACTGAAATTTACAATAAATTCGCGTTATGAGCTAATGAATATCCAACGGTGCTTCTTCGGGGCAAAAATATGCAAAAGAATTTGCGAATGGCTTAAATTTTGATTTTTTAAAATATTTTCAAATAAGGCTTTCTGGTGAATTTTGATTATAAAAAAAATGATTGCGAGTAGGGTAGGGCGGGGCTAGTTGAGCATAGAGGTAAGTTGGGCAATCCAAATATATCAGAAACTATCCACCGTACGCAAACGCATCAAATAGCGTAAAGAAGGGGTTGCGCAAGAGGAACACATCGCGCGACCGCCAGTGGTGACGCGGCGATCGAGAAAAGTACCTCCACGTATTGTTTATTTTGTGATTAAAAAGTATAATAATTTTCAGACAGAATATTTCGTCTGTAATAGTTAAATAATATATTTTTTCAATCAGGTAAGTGTTAATCTTTAGTAAATTTATTGCAGTTTTGATTTTTATAAAGATGCTGAATATAATTCTATCCGTTTTTTAATAAATTCACTTTTGCTTTAAAATTTCAGGTTGGGGTTAGTTGAGCTACAGTTGTCCACCTAACCCCACGATTTTAACAGAAGTATAAAATGATTTTTTATTTTTTAGGATACGGACTTATAAAAGTTTGACTACTAGAGTTTCTTATACTACTCAAGACTTATATGAGGCTGCATCCCGTACAAGCAACAAAAAAAAAAACGAGCTGACCTATCTAATTCATAAATTTTCTCCGGAAATAGTTCGACCATACCCAAAGGCTGGTCCAAGAAAAGGAGCCAAATCACTGACAAATAATATCTATTTAATATATTTTTTTAAATTATATCAGCAATATTGATAGTTGCATATAAAGTCTGTTTATTAATAGAAAGTGTAATCTTTGATTAATGCTATAATAAAGTTAACTTGGAGTTGATGTTTTGTTGATTTGATTTTTGGTTTTTTAACCAAATAAAAAATTACTTTGTTTTGTTTTAAATGAAGATTTAGACTCCTAAATGTCTTAAATGTTTTTTTTATGATTTGTATAAGCTATGTTAATAATAATTATACAAATATTCAAGTTTAAATTCAGTAGTTAGGCTAAGATAGGTACGTTGCAGTTTTATTGATGAGATTTGTTGTTTTGTGACTATAGGATTATAAATATAAAAAGCAAATTATCAAAATGTATTTCTATTGTAAACCTACCTAACATTAAACCTATAATTTGGCTGTACTTTCTAAGTGCTCCACTAGCCCCATACCCTTGCTCAACTTACCTCACATGGGGTACGTTGAGCATACCTGACTATCTACATTAAAATAGATGTAGCTCCTTAATTTAGCTTACTAAAAAGAAGTTACTATGGACACTATTGCTAAGGGATAAATTGCCAATCCATCAGTATGCATCATAGGCCATTAAGACATATTGTTGAGGAGCTATAACCGATCAAGTGAAAAATTGCTCAACTAGCCCCGCCCTACCCTACTTAGTTTGTTTTACAAATCATTATATGAGTTAACAGTTGGAACATTGATGTATTGACCAATTTTTTGCGTAGAAAAGCAATTTTTGTTTAAAAAATATATAAAAGCTGATAGTATTTACAGTAAAGTTAGATATTAGCGGTATTAAATGACCATGCCAAGAAATGTTTTGTAATATTTATTTGCGCGAAAACCATATATCGAACAAAAAAATGATAAGAGAATAAATTTGTTTAAAACTAAGCAGAAATTTAATAAAGTATTTTTATTTTAGGAAGCGGCAGTGGCGTACAATTTTTTTCTAAAAATATTTACCGTATATACCTCACGGACGACACTTGCAAAAATTATTGTTTTTCTATATGCTAAAATATTTCTTTAAATGCTAAAGTGACATTTCTATAATTTCTTAAAATATTTGACGTGGTTTAAAATTATTGACAAAAAGTACATTTCCTAACAAGTGCTAAAAGTGCCACTGTTCCGCACGCGACTGCAGCCAAGCGCGGAAAAGGCACTTTCAGCACGTGTTAGGAACGCTATTTCTCCCACGAGCGTGAGAAAAACCTAAAAACAAATTTTTAATTTATTATTTTATTATTTTTGTATTAATGGTTTGGCCAAAGCAAAAATATCTTTTAAACATGAAATGCAATAAAATCCCTCATTGCGATTCGCTTATATTTGCTTCAAAAATTTTGCCGAAAAGTACTTTTTTGCACTGTGTTACACTTTCAGAACTAAAATGCGTGCGTAAAAGTGAACTTTTTCGCACGAGAGTGGGAAAAGACATTATTTTTCTTCTATTTTAACACCCTGTTTTTTGGAAGGTATGACTTTTAGGACATAATATGTTCATATAAAGTTTTCTCTTATTTTTTGATAAAAAAATCACCCCTTAAAGTTTGTCGGGAGAGTTTTTGGACACCCTGTATAAGTAACATATACATATGTTCTCCCCTCTAAGAGGTTTCTGATTTTAAATAATTAAAAAAAAACAATAGTTTAAAAAATCAAAAAATATTCGAAAATATAAATCCCTTGATTGTGGGTTTGACAATTTTGATAGAACTCCAAGAATTAAACCTAAATACAAAAGAAAACTAGAAGTTTGAAGATTAATATTATCCTAAATATTCATAATATGTATGCTTAAAACTTTCTAACATTCCATTTTAATATTCGTGCGTAGGATATTTAATCTTCAAAAGCATTCCGACCGTTAAATCAATTATTAGATACATAAATATGTTTATGAAATTTGGTATACGGCATGAACGCATTGAAGAGCAATTTTTGACCTAATAAACATTTTTATATTTCCAACATTGGCACCCGTACTAGACTCTAACAAGATATTTTTAATAAAAAATTTAAAGTATTAGTTATTTTTGGTAATTGTTATACAGGGTGTCTCTAAAAAGTGCGGAAAAAATGATACCACAAATTTCTAAGGTTAAAATGTAACAATATAACCCAACTTACCTTAGTTCAAAAGAGGATGGTTTTGGAGATACAGGGTGTCAAAAATTTATTCTGGATTTGGTTTTCTATAAATAATTTTGTTATTCGGGTAGGTGAAAAATTACAATCTGCTATTCATTTTTTGTAAACTCTAGAGGCCGCCACCTGCGGTATCTTACAGAAATTAAAAACGAAATAACTTTTTCGAGCCACCCTATATCTAATTATTATATAATTTTTTTTCTTTAATATATTTTACATAAAAAAGGTATACCTGGTAAAAGTAGAGCTAGGAAGCTGTTCTTGATTAAAAAAAAACTTTTCGTATGGCCAGGCCTAACAGGATGTTTTAGAATAGGTTGCTAATCTTTAGCAAGGTAAATCCTTAGGTATTATTAGAAAGAAAAGTTTAAATAAACCTTTGTGCTTAATGCCTTATTTTTTGAGGTACAAAATACAAAGTAAAAAAAGCTTATTATTTAAAATACTTTACCATCTTGTTTCTCAAACGTTAGGTCATATAGGACACAGGTTGATTTGAACTTGTATCTTTAAAATAACCTAACACTTTACTTTCGTAAAGATTAGCAAGTCATTCTACAACACCCCAAAATTGTTGTTTTTTATAAACCTAGATATCTCAAAAATGGCTGCTTAAATGAACTTTTACCAAGTGTACCTTTTTATGTAAAATAGGTTAATAAATAAGAATTGTTATCTAAAAGTTATGTAAAGGATGGATCAAAAAATTATTTCTTTTTAATTTCTGCAAGATACTGCAATTGGCGCGCCCTCTAGAGCTTCCAAAAATTAATGGCAGATAATAATTTCTTTCCTCCCAAAAGCCCCCAGCCGAATATTGTGACAATACAACTAATATTACAAATACTATTTATAAAAAAGTAAATGCAAAATAATTTTTTTGACGCCCTGTATTTACAAAACCATCCACTTTTGGACCAAGATAAGTTGGATTAAATCGTAATATTTAGCCTCAGAGATATATCGTATCATTTTTTTGCAACTCTTAGAGACAACCTTTATATCTATAAAAGCTGCTTTCAATATTCTATAAGAGAATGAATGCGACAAATTGGGATGTTTTGGAATTTTTGGAAGAATTTATGATTTGTTTCCAATACTGAAATACCCAGTGCCAGATTAAGACTTTGTGATGCCGTAAGCAATCGACCCCTTCCTCAAAAATTTTCAAAGCTAGTATTTCTTTAACAAAAAAAAGGTCTTCACCTCTGTAAAAACACAATTTTATAACAGGAAAACGGACGTTTGGACTATTTCCTTTCTTTTCTAATCATTAGTGCCCCCTTTGTGGTACCCCTCAAAACGTGATGCCCTAAGCACTTGCTTTATTTGCTTGTAGGTTAATCCGGAACTGGGATACCTTTTCATAATCCACATTGAATTTTTCCAGAACGTTGGGTTTGAGAAATTTCATAATATATGGATTGGTTTAAAAAATCAAAAAGAAATACTAATTTATGATTTTGTAAAAGTATTAGTGATTTTTGATTATTGCTATACCCATCTTCAATTCTCTTTGAAATTATTTATTTAGAAAAGTTTATATAGAGTCTAAATTATGGCAGTTAGGGATGTTTTTAATTATTCTTTAAAGTGGTCTATGACTTAAGCCTTGTTTTTACGGTGATAGTTTTCACGATAGTTGCCGTCACATGAACTATCGTGAACTATCACTATGTAAGTAACCATGATTCGCGATAGTACTTTCGCACTTTCTCGCTTCCCTAGATGGTTCGGCGTAACTTTCATGATAAAATTTGTTGTTTGCTTACGAATTGCACGTGGTACGTGATTTTTACAATAAATCTTACCAATAATTGTAGAAACTGCTAAGAAAGTTAGAATGAGCCGTAGGCAATTTATCATAAAAAAAATTTGAAAGAATATAAAAGGTTTTTACGTTTATGGAAAAAAGCTCTTTTTAACACGCTTTTATTAACTTGGGTTGTAACTATCTATCTATCTATCAATCTATCCATCTGGCTGCCTATGTAACGGAATCTTTGAGCCTAATTTTAACCAACTTCCAGCTATTCGATTTCTTTGAAACTTTGCACACGTATTAAGGACCCATGACAATGCAATAATCTGCAAACAGTATCCCTTTATCTTTTTTTTAATCGCCAGGAAAAAAATTCCATTATATTATAAAAACAACACCTAGGATGCCATCTGTTGGAAAAATTTCAAACTTTGCTATTAAATGAGGAAGAAATTTTTAGTGGATTGCAAAGTGTTGACAACGGTCCAAACATTTCCTGGAGTGCCATCTGTTGGCAAAATTTGAAACTTTGCTACTTAATGAAGAAGAAATTTTTTAGTGAGTTGCAATCTTTTGCAAATTTTAAAATTTGCTACCATTGTCATTTCATAGGGGGCTGGTTATTTTCTTTTTGCTGCTTAATTAATTAGTATGTTCTAATTTACTGTTATATTAAGAATTTTGTGCAATATAACGAACTAAAAAATGAAAAATAATTAATAGTTTAAAAAAACTAAAAAACACGCTTTTATATGCAACCGAACTAAAAATTAAAAAATAATTTTTCATTAAAAAAATATTTTCACTTCATAGTAAAAAGCGTGGGGTGCATTTTACTATTTTTTCATAACTTTTCCATCATAGATATTGGCAAATATAATAATTATAACATTTAATATATTAAGCACCCCACGCTTTTTACTATGAAGTGAAAATATTTTTTTAATGAAAAATTATTTTTTAATTTTTAGTTCGGTTGCATATAAAAGCGTGTTTTTTAGTTTTTTTAAACTATTAATTATTTAAAGACAGAACAAAGAGGGACCATGCACACACACACACACACACATAATTAAGCCAAAAATAAAAGTAAAAGCAATAAATTTTTCATATATTTTTTACAAAACTGGGGGCCCAACTTTTTTTTCCCATCTATCCCTAAAAAAGTTTTTTTTTAATGTATAGATTACGGAAGTCATAATTTTTTATTATTGTTTATATACAGCGTGTGTTTGGAATATCTACCAAATGGGAAACTTCTTTAATTATTAACTTTACAAAAATGTGCCTTCTCATAAAAAGTCCTTCTTGATGAGAAAATACATTTCCACAAAAATAACTGTATGTTGAATGTAACGTGTGGCTTAAAAATTACTTTTTCGAAATTATTAAACTAGTTTTTTCCAAACTACTGTACAAAACTTTAAAGGGTGATTTTCTATTCCATTTTATAAAGAAAAGTGCCTACAAACATATGTCCGGACTTGCTTCGTACTTTTTAGCATCGTACATTTTGTTTGTCTCTGGCTTCGTATTAAAAATATTTATAAAATACCGACTTCCAAAAAAAAAAAAAAATAACGCCCCGTATCTTAGAAACAAAGCAACTCCGGAGATATGTTTATAGAACCTTTTTTACATATACATTACCCTTTAAAGTTTCGTATGGTAGTTAGGAAGTACCCTGTATTTTAATTTAAAAACAAGCCTTTTTCGGCTACCCTGTACATCCAATACACAAATATTTTCGTTGAAATGTATTTTCTTATCAAGCAGGTCTTTTTATAAAGAGGCACTTTTTGTTGTAAAGTTACTAATTAAAAAGGTTTCCATTTGGTAAGAACTTCCAAAGACACGCTGTTTTTATACCTTGGCAATATAGCAAAATATCTTATCATTTTACTTCAACTTGCTAGTTGACTTAAATAAATAAATAAAATATGTATGTCCCGTCCATACCAACTGTCCCATCAATATCAATTATATTATTATTAACCAGGCAGTTCCAATTTTTAACATTTTTTTGTTATTAACGTAAATAAAATGTGTACGAAACAAAGTAACGTAAAAAATGCAAAGGCAATAACTAAAAAAAAAAAAAAAAAATAAGTAAAAAAGAAAATAATTTAAAAAGCCTAAAACTATGCAGATATGTGCAAACAGAAAGTCATAAAACGTTTTTTAAAGGGTTTTCCATTTTTAGCGCTCTATCTTTAAATGAAAATAAAACAAATTATGAAAATTATATTGGAATGACTGTATTCTTATTTTAAAGCATTTTTTTATCTTTGGACAATCCACAAAGGGTTAAAGCCTAAATACTAAAGTACCGTGGATGTCTTAAGCGAGGAAAGAGGGAGTTTGTTAACCCGGGCTTAAATACTTGAAGATTTGGGGGGAAGGAAAGACCTCCGCGGGCAGCAGGTTCCACAATATAGAAACTCAAGGGATAAAAGAACGAACAAAGTGGGAAGTTCGGGGCCTGTCCAGTTGGACCGTATAAGAATGCATTCGCGTGGCACCACGAGTTTCTCTGCTGGGAACCGTGAGTGAAGGAATTATACTGGACAATTCCTCAGAACAGAGGCCATGAAAGAACCTATAAAAAGCAATAAATCCCCCACAGCCCGACGATGGGCAAGAAAGGGAAGCCTTTTTGTAAGTAAAGGATCATTAACAGCTCTTCTTTAAATGAAATCAAGAATGCTGAGGGTTGTGGGGGACGCCATGCCCCAGATATGAGAACAATATTCCAATTATTCGATGACAATAATTTTTAAGAATTATATCCGCCAAATGACCGCGGCGGATCCAATTTTTGGTGATATTCTGACACAAATTTGCCCAATTTCACCAATGGTGCAAGTTATGTTGCCCTTTAGGGCGGCAATCGTTTGTGGTTTGTCCGAGATTTGATGTAGCCCCACAAGAAGAAATCCAACGGAATTAAATCGCCCGACCTAGGTGGGAATACCATAAATTAAACGCAGTGCACGGAACGTTTGGCGAACCGAACACTGATTTTATTAATACGTTTTAACGATTTATACGCGTGAGTACTCCGCATAGATAACCTACATTTAGATCCGCAGTGGCAAGAAGCATTTTTCGGATTTTTAAGACCTCGCCCAGTGGGTGGACGAACATGCGCACTTAAAAGCCGTGGCAAAATACAAACACCGGCACCCCGTACCCTTCGTCCGCGGTCTGACCGTAACGTTCATTAGCTACCGTACTTCGAACAGAAAACCAGGACGCCGTCAACAAATTCTTTCCTATAATGCGGATAGTTTGTTTGGCGCCGGGTGCGTTTACCCTCAACTGGCTTGCGCACAAACCGGTTTTTTCGCCCATGAAATGTAACTTTTGTTTCGCGCAGATTATAACATTGGCAATCCATCGAGATCAGTGGTACTCCGCCGAAATTTAACGGCTATATCAATCTTGCCTTGGTAATGCGCTGTTGTCAAACATCGAACGTTAAAAATGGAAAACCTTCGTTTTAAAATCTTAAAAGAAACCAAAAGCAAGCAGGAAGAGGGTTAATGGGCGAAAATTTAACAATAAAGTATTTAAGAAAAGAAATAGGCAAGCCCCGTTCTTAATCAGATAATTTGATTTTTGAAGTTAAAAATTGCTATTCGGCTTTACGCCAAGTAGTCATATTTTTTGTGATGGGTCTGCGGCACAATTTAAAAACAAGTTTACTTAAACAAATTTATATTTTATGGACATGAAACAAGATTTTGGCGTGTGTGGTTCTTAAAATTTGTTTGCAACGTACCATGGGAAAGGAAACCGTTGATGATCCCGGGAAAATAATTAAAAGAAAAGCATGACAAAAAGTGAAAAGTAAAAAAGGGTTAATTAAGGACTTAAAAAGTTTGATACTTGTTTTGTTGGTTGTTGAAAATATTAATGTCCTGTTAGCATGCTAACATTAAAAAAAACATTCTCCAATCTTAAGTACATAATGTCGTATGATACATCAATGTAATCTCGCCTATTTATTATGTTTTTAAAGCGACACCCCACTGATATTGCATGCGACAATGCGAAGTAGGTTTGAAGAATAGACCCGCGGCATATTAAATTCTCCTTGGAGCGATATGGTAACTTAAAGATTATTATTGGTACAAACCGAATTAAATTACCAAAATAGTTTGTATTATTAAGTGTTCGGTACACTGCTAGTGTAAAATAATCTATTTGTTTTTTTAGTATTTTTTTATTTAGGATTAATTAAAAAATTAATCATTTAGTACATACATGTCCGTTTTATTCTGTCCCATTGTTCCCGTCTCGTCCACCCCATTAAGCAAAATTAAAAACTCTCCTTATTGACAACTTGCTTAATTTGGATAGACATATTTGTCTGCCACCGTTGTCAAGATAAAACTGAATATACATTAAAAAAACATAACAGTTAACAATTATTTAGGATTAAAATTTTTAAAATTTAAACTTTAGTTTTAGGATATTCTGAAATCGTTTGACATTAGGTAAATGTCAAATATTTTGTTGTGTAATAGTGACATACCCAACTGCTTGCTGGTGTATTTATTATTATTAATACAAAAAAAAACAGATTATTGAGTTAGTTGATGTGTTATTTAAATTAACAGATATTGATGCTATACAATTATCTTAATTTAATAAGATTACACTTTCTTTAATTTTGAGTCTTTTAGAACAAGTTTCTTTTGCTAAAATACTTGAAACATTCCAGTTTATTCTGTGATTGTTTTTAAATACAAACCTAAATAATTGTTACCCTTTAAATTTTTTATTTTTATTCAATTGTATCTTGACAAAGGTGACAGACTTGCCACCGAAACGTCGATTTTTTAGTTTTTCTAGTTTCTTGTTTTTTTGATTTTTTTGGGGGTTTTTTTCTTTATTTTATTAAAAAAAAACAATAATATTTGACGTATACTAAACAAATAACATCAATTAAATTAATCCGCCAAACAAATACAGAACCTATCTTCGATATCTGATTGATGTAATTTCTGTTCCATGGTAAAAACTAAATTAGGTACTGTTAAAGAAGGGATAACTTACTGATTTTTAACTACTCTAAATAAATTTCAAAATTTCCTATGCTATTATATACTGGGTGTAGAGGAGAGTATAAATTTGCAGAATCCCTTTAATTTTTTTTTCTGCTATATAAAATGGTAATGAGTGACTTTTACTTGTGTTTGTATTATTTAATATTATTTTTGGGGTTTTTAAGTGCTTGTTAAAGAAGAAATATTACAATATAAGGAGCTCCAAATCAAAATGCAGTTTTTGATAAATCACAACTTTAAAATATCTTACAATTTTTTTTCCGTTTTTTATTATTTATGTTTAAAAATAATTTTAATCAAAATATATCACATTATAAATTAAACATATTTTGTTTAAGAAACTTTATAAAATTCATAAATAAAAAGGGCACAGTAAAAATTGCAAGGTATTCTAAAAATTGTGCTTTATTAAAAACTGCATTTCGATTTGGAGCTCCTCATATATGATCCATGCCTACCTTCATGGAGGGGGAGGGCTGCAGGGATAAATAGCCAGGTATAAAATTTATATTTTAAAATTATTTTGTGTATACAGAGTTGGTCACAAAAGCGTAATGGTATTATTATTATTTTTTAAGAACGTCCTACGTGTGTCGGTAGGCAATAAAAATACCTACGTCGAATTTTCTTGCAATCATTAATGCAAGTTATATTAACCCGAATTGAAATGACACTTTATTTTTAGTATGTATTGTATCAGTGCGTGCCTTTTGATATGAAAGAGATATTTTTATTTACGTAGAGGCTCATTTCAATTCTGAAGAAGCTAGACGCATTTAAAAATAACGTTTTCTTGATCGAAGGCTACCAGCTAGAAAAACATTTGTAGAAGACTCCCAAAGACTTATGAACACAGGGCGCGTAGTGCTTAAAAATCGCGAAAGACATCGTAAAGTTGGAGTGGAAACCCAAGAACAAATTTTGAATTCAATTGACAAGAGTTTGACACGGAGTACAAGAATGATTACTTATACATTTAACTGTATCTTTATATGATTTACGAATGTTGTGATTTATTTCTTTCTTTGGTGCATCGCATCGTTTTAAATAGGTGACTGATAATGGTGGTGTGGAACGCCATGTTTCGGTCTTTTTCTTGAGTTAATGTAATATACTGAAAGAGGTAATAAATAAAAAATATTATCCACAAAAATTGCGTTTAACTATTCAGTAATTCAAAGCATAATTTTCAACAAATATCATACCAACGTAAATAATTCGATAAATCAGTTGCCGTCCTCGTGCGCTGCAACGTTGCCAAATGTTTGGGGAAATTTTATTATTTACTACTAAATTTTCTCGAAAACGATGGTTTTTCGGACATAATTTATTATAATTTTTTTCTTATAATTATGCAAGGAATATTTTTAAAATCTGCCTGTAAAATAAAAAAAGAGTAACACATTTAATGCACATTTGTCACTTTGTTAAAAAAATGTGAGAATGACGTAACAATCTTCGTTAGTAACCCTAATACCCGGTATACACATAACTTAAGGCTTAAGAGTTATCGTTTTTAAAAATATAACAAGTTACTTAGTACGTGGTCCGTAAAAAAGTATACGTCAGTTTTTAATTTACAAAGGGCAATTGACCCATTTTAAAATTACCTAACCAAGGTCTTTATTTCCAAATAACCCAAAGGCAAATCCCAGTTGTAAGTAGAAGTAAAGCTTTACCGGCCTTTAAATTCAAGCTTTCTGTGTCAACACCCCCGTTTGCTTGCTTTATGTCTTAAAGCCTTTGGGTATTCCGAACAAATATGTGTTTCTAGGTTCAATGGAATCTCGCAGAGCTACATTCAATTAAAAATGTAAAATTATTGCTTAGGCTTTAATTTTACTAATTTTACTCATGAATACGGTACAAAATAAATAAAAAAGTAATTGTTAAAAATAATTTACGCAGTATAAAACTTCTAATGCCAACTTTTATATTGGTGGATAACTAAGTATTTTAAGTTTTACTTTACCACCATTTAAAGAATATAGTAATCCTTAACGAAAAATAAGTATTCTTGACAAACATTTAAAAATCACTCTACAAAAATAAGAGAGTAAAAACTTTTAACTGCTTGTAATTTCCTTGCAATGCAAGGTTTTGCATCCATCGGATACTATTCAATCTTTTTTTTCACACTCAGTCAGTAACTGACCCCCTGCCCTGACAAATAATAGAGAAACATCATATTTGACAAAACACGTATTTTACCTTAGCATAATACCGAATATCCTAAGCCTAGATATTGACCGAGGTATTTAAAAATCCTATTGATTCTATACATCATTTATCTAATACCCAAAATAGAAATAAAATTATTCTGTTTTTGTTAAAGTTACTTTATTTTTTGTTTTAATCCTTTATAAAATATGATCTTTTACATACATGGTTTTGTTGATGATAAACTAATTTTTATTCATCACTTTTTATTAGCAAGCAAATGTAAAACAAATAAAAAAAAATCAGTACTTTGAAAATGTATGTTATCACATAATAATCTTAGAAAATACAATAAGTTTGACAAAAATCACAAATTGCCAATTTTTAAAGTATTAGTAGTATATCCAAATAACATGTCGGCTGACCCTGCGCGAGAAAAATTACCATTTTTCCGCCAATTCAGGATATTAGTGCTGCTTTATTATTTCTGCGGTGACCTGATTGACCGTGTGTATGCTCATAAAGACATTCCTTAGGCACTCGCAATGACATATAAACGTAGTAGTTTATTGCCCATCACGCCCTCTGTTGACCGTGTAAAAAACTAAGCGAATCTGGGTCTGTAAAACTAATACTTAACAAAAATAAATATTCTTGACAAATAGTCAGAAATTATTCTCCAAAAATGAGAAAGTAAAACTCCCTACTGCTTATAATTTCTTTGCAAAGCAGGGTTTTTGCATCTATCGGATACTATTCAATCTGGCGATGCGGTTTTTACACTAGCCAAAGGTCCTTCTCTCTGACCTAGTAAAAAAATTAAGCGTAGTTATAATAGTATTCTTTAGGTCTTCGCCCTCCATACAACAAACTAGGTTTTTATGTGTGTTCATTTATTTTTAGGTGTACTGAAATACTTAACATAAATATGAACAATTTAATTATTTTAAATAAAGATAACAGTGACAACAACAGAAAAACATATTATTGGGTAAAAATCAATATAAGCCGATATTTTACTTTACCCATATTTGACCGGACTAATATTTTTCCACAGAAGTTTTGTTGTGGTTTTATATGTTCGACGACCTCTCGTGAGTAGAAGAAAAAGTAAACGATCAGTGTCTGTATTTATCTACTAGCTCTATTTAAAAGAGATAAGGAAATGTTCTGGCAAGTTCAAGTATAATAAATGATATGAATTGTTTTTACCATGTCCGTGCCAGTCCTAATACTGGGTCGGACTTGAGTTTGTTTCAGACGTAAATCTCGACTGTGCGGGAAGTAGTACCTTTAGGTTAATGTTTGATTACTTGCTTTTTAATCAATTGTGATTATTTTAAAGAGTATTTGTGACTCCTGTCTATTATTTTTGTTAATGTGTAGCATGTTTTACGGTTTAATTATTTAATTATTTATAAGAAAACAGAAAATACAAGGTCCGGCAATAGGAGTGAACTGTTTTAAAAAGATTGCCATGGATGTATTGTTTATTTGACAAACGTCAAATAGTGATAAAACTGAAGTTTACTGTTGGAGATTTTGTGTTACAATGGCAAATTAGCCAAATAATTAACGGATCCACGCTTTAAAATCATTCATCCTGACGCAGTCCCTTGTGCAAACTCAGAGAAACTTTCGACGTGAATCTAATTTGCCAGTGCTTGCTAACGTTCCAACAAGCAATGCAAAGCCTAAAGTGTTTTCTACTCGCCCCTAAACACTTTCTCAACTTAAAGAAAGAATTTGATAAGTAGATTTACTTACGCGTGTATGCGCCATTTCTACTCAATTTGCAGCAGTACATTGAAGAAGGCGGTGGGCATCTTAAGAATATGATTTTTGCAAACTAAAAGTGTTTCAATAAATTCCTGAATTATGTTTTTAGTGCTAGTAACAATAAGTCGAAATATATTTTTGGTACCTTTACAGTGACCCATTAAAAACGTTCAATTCTATTGCCGGATCTTAAATTTAAAGTCTTCTTCTGTTTTTGCCTACTTCAAAGATTTGGCGACAAATGAATTATCTATGGCGAGTACTATACATTAGTCCTAGGAGGCTGCCTGCCAAAGAAAAAGGGTTGATAAGGGAAATTTTTTGCCCATCAGCTATTTAATGTAACGTATATTTTCTCTAATAGTATAGCTCATGACAAATTAAAAACAAATTAAATCAAAATTTTAAGTACCCAATGGGATACATAAATTTGTAGGTGTAAATAAGCATTTGTAAATTTAAACTTACTTTTGCTCTAAATTTGAACACCTTAATCAACGCTCAATAGATTGAGATGAAGAAAAGTAAAAATAATATAATAAAATTTTAATATTAAAAATTCTGAAAATAATAAATAACCGCAAATATTAACAAATAGATATTTTACGCCATAGGTTTTAAATCTTCGTAGGGAAAACCTTTTTTTCAGAATATTCATTACATCCTTAGGCTTTAGCAACTCTTTGATATTTTGTCCATCTTTTTTTTTGTGTGGTTTGTCTTTTCAAATTCAAAAGCGTTTGGAACTGTGAATGATAATATTGATCATGATCGATACACTACAACTAGCGTAGGATCTTTACCATAAGTTTTCCCTGCACATTTATTGGTTAAAAAGGCAAAGTCCATTGTAGTTGGTTGCCCTGTAATTTTTATACTTTTAAGATAAAAAAATGAAATATGTTATGTAGCTATTTACCATAAATAGTATAAATAGACGTAAATAGTCCCCCCTGCTAACTTTTGTACCCTTAATTTTTCTTTATAAAATTTTGATATGACTAATGAAATTAATTTTCGACGTAAAAATGATAGTTGCAACAGTCAAGATGGCGGATGGGCGCCATCTTAGGAAAAAAACTTAAATGGGAAGGGGTCTTGTGGTACATCATTTTAAAGCTACTGATGAGTACTTTACAACCCTAGAATATAAAGTCAATACCTTTACCTACTACTAATTTACTACTTTAAAAATTACGTAAATACCTGATTTGGATGGCCATATTTCCGAAACTAATAGAGTAAGTTGTACTTAATGTGATATTTTCTTAAAGCTTTTAAAAGATCTTTTTAATGATGATACTAATAATAATATACAGGGTAGGACAAAAAGTGGATATTTTTTTATAAAAGCACCCTGTATATTTTATCACTGTTAAAAGAAGTTTAAAAGAGCTTCAAGAAAATACAACATTAAGTACATCTAACTTTATTAGTTACGAAAATATGACCATCCATATTAGGTATTTAGGTAATTTATAAAGTACCGCCAGTTTTTAGTTTGCAAAGATATCGACTTTATATTCCAGAGTTATAAAGTTCTCGCCAGGAGCTTTAAAATGATGTGCCACAAGACCCCTATTTCATTACATTTTTTACTAAGATGGCACCCATCCGCCATCTTGATTGTTGCCACTATCATTTGACATTAAAAGTTTATATCCTTCCATTAATCATACCCAAATTTAATAAAGTAAAAATTGAGGGTTACAAAAAGTTAGCAGAGAAGCGAGGGACACTATTTATGTCCATACTGTATACATTAATTGACCTATTCATTTGTTTTATGCCACTTCCTCCGGTTTACTTGAAAATAAATGGTACATTTAAATTTTAATTATATGAATGGATCTTTTATTTTATTGCAGTATCATATGCTGAACAATGGTAACCAGGGCCGGCCCAAGGGGTGAGCCGGTGAGGCGTTTGCCTTAGGCGGCATTTTCCAGGGGCGGCCAAATGATCCGCTTCACAGAAAATTTGGTTTTTCTTTTTACGCAAAAACTTAATTTTTCACCTAAAATAAAAATTTAAACATTATTTATATCAGAGATTCCCAAACATTTTTAGTATGCAGCGCACTTAACAGGTTTAGTATTTTGTCAAGGCGCTCCTCATAAGTAATATGAGTCATGTTTAAGAAAGTGCTGCATGTAAAGTACAATGTATAAAGTATGTGCTTTACATTTCGGTCGTTAGGAGCGCTAGGCGCCGCCCCGATTCCCCGTTGTGGCGACCCCAGGGCGACGCGGTGCTCTTTTGGGAACTACTAATTTAACCAATTATCTACGAGTATATCGTAAATTTATACCTAAATATTATGTTTTTTCTTTCATATATTACTGAAAAGCACCAGCACCGTTACACTTTAGCTTATAAAAAGGCCACATCGTCAGGTCAGAAGACGCGACAACTAATGTTTTATATTTAAATTTTTGTTTTAAAATTTTCAAAAACCATTTAAGCTATACCTTGACGACGAGTGAGATGAAAAAATTCAATTAAAGTTAATTGGTTTGTTTCTTCAAAATACGCTTAATTACGTCAATCTTAGTATTTGCCTGACGTTTTTAGAATTTGTTTCAATCTATGTGTCTTCACAAATGGTAAATTTAATAATATCTGTTGACTTAAGTAATATGGTAAGATTTCTATGCAAAAAATTGGTGATTCTAACTTATTTTTGGGTGACTTTGTATACATGTATTTACCAAAAAAACTTCATTTAAAAACAAACATTGACGTGTTTGACCATTTTGTAATAAATGAATTCTTGAGTTTTAAATGCAGGTGTTGCATCCTTTATGTCTTCACAAGTTAAAAAAAATCGTTAATAAATTTATTCGATCATTGTTATCTTCAGGTAGAAGACATGGATGCACATGCTTTTTAGATAAATTTGCTGGAAAAAAAACGCAGCCAAAAATTAAGACCAATGTGTTCAAGTGTTTTCCAAAAACAAATCACTAACTTTTAAATGAATTTGTTTTAACCCGCGCATCCTTACTGTATGTATACCCTGACAAGAAAATGTTTTTTAGTTCTTCAAATTACTTCTTTACACAAAGTATTAAAGTTTTTTTTTTTTTTTTAGTTTATTAGCATACTTTAAAATAAACTTTTTGATTTAAAATAAGCTCCATAATCACCCATTTAAATTTTATAACGTTAATTTACATCATGTAATATATTACTTAAGAAGGACTAGCTATATAAAGATAATCTTGATTTCGGAGTTCAGTGCGCCAAAATCGTCAGCCGCCTCAGGTGCCAATTTTCCTCCTTCCTGATGGTAGCTCATATGGTATTTATTAACATTTTTGCCCTAATATTACATCATTTATTTTAAAAGCAACATAATTATAAAATATACAATGCTAAAAAAATGCATGCATAAAAAGAGACCATAATTTTTAAAAAAGTAAGCATACATACTTGTAAATTTAAAAAGTAAACTAAAATAAAAAATAAATAAAAAAATTATATAGTTTCAATAACGATTCAATTTTATTACTTTTACATTTAACTTGGAGTACTATGACTATGTTAATTGTAATGTATTGTAAGTTAAGTAGCCATAAAAAATAGATTTTATAATCTTCTTCTTTTACAACTACTTTGGAAAAAGTAAAAATTTGTATTATATCTAAGAAAATAAGAACATTTTTAAAATAAAATTTCGTCCAAAAATGTTTTCTTTCCGAGATACAGGGTGTTAAAATTTTAAGAAAAATATGCCTTTTTTATCATAAATAATAGTACGCCACAGCTTTTCTTCAAATCAATAATATTTTAAAATACTTATTTACTTTTGTATTAATTCGGTCTTTGAATTTATTTCCGTACTACGAACGGTTTTCGTTTAAAAAAATAAAAGCCATTTTGATATACGGCAAATTCGCTTAAATCTGATTTGGTGTCTCATTCCTAAATAAGGTTTTTAAGTGTGTAATAGCTTCCTAAGAACAACAACTTTTTAATGACATTAAAGTTGTAGTAATCTAAGTATTTGACCTTACTTAAATACAAATTAGACAAAAACGATTTGACATACAAAACGCCATATCAGATTTTAGCAATTTTGTCATGCATCAAAATGGCTTTTATGTTTTTACATAAACCGTTCTTTGTACGAAAAAATATCACGAGGACCAAATTAACTTTAAAGTAAATACCTAAGTATTTTAAAAATAATATTTATTTGAAGAAAAGCGGTGGCTTACTATTTTGTTCTTCGAAAAACTTTAATACAAATTTTGTTTAAACGCCACTAGTAAACATTTTTAAAAACTTTAACAGAAAAAAAATGTAAAACTTCAACACCCTGTATCTCAGAAAGAAAGCATCTTCGGACATAATTTTATTTGAAACATTATCTTATTTTTATTGCATTTTAAAAGGGAAATACCAACTTAAAATAACCCTGTATATTTTTAATAGATCAAGAGTGACTTATTCTAATTGTCTGAAATATCATATTTTTTCTTATTAAAAAGGTCAATATTTTGGGTAAGAATGTCACTAAAAAATTTTTTTTAAACCTTAAAATTGCCTGGAGAAACCGATAAAAATAAAAGAAACCTGTTTAATAAAAACGAAGTTTTTTTTAAATAATTCTTAACGTTAGGTATTTTTAATAATTATTTAAGAATTTATATTTTTGTCTTTACCATTAGAGTTAACACGTTCAAATTATATCAAAATCATACCCACATGGTATGTTACATAATTTAAGAAAACATGATATACACGTTAAAAATTTAAAATGGCTGCCACAGTTTTAAACACAGTTGGTCTAGGGAAAAATTTACACTCTTTTATAGGTACTTTTATGGCTTCTGCTCTGAAAACTTGCCCAGTATAATTCCAGCACTCACGGTTCCCAAAAGAGAAACTCGTGGTACCGTACGTACGGTCCAACAAAACAGGCACTGAACTACCCACCTTGTACGTTCTTTTATTCCTAGAGTTTCTAGAATGTGGAACCTGATGCCTGCGGAGGTCTTTCCTTCCCGCTAAATCTTCAGGTATTTAAGTTCCGTGTCAACAAACTTTATGTTACCTCACTTAAGACACTCATGTTACGTCAGTATTTAGGCTTTAAGCCTTCGTGTCCAAAGATAAAAAAAAACTTTTATTACTATTATTATTATTATGTCGATACAAACAATTTATTACTTTCTAGAATACCATGCTAAAGAAATCATACCAAAAACACTTTAAAATCCTCTTGTTGTTGAAAAAAATGATCTCTGTTAAAGCGGACCAAACGTGGGCTAGAATTATTAATAAAATAATGTTTTTGCTTAGGCTGATCATAATTTAATACAGGTCTAAATAAGTGCCCGATAAAGCCGACGCGGGGCCCGTAGAAAATTTGAACAGGGGGCCCTTGAGTAACATTGAAATTTAGGATGTAAATAAAACATAACATTAACAAAAAGGCTTTTCGTAATATAATGCGTGCAAATTTGAAAATAACACTCATCAAATCAATTTTTCTAAGTAAATCATTTTCCATATTTATTATAGTGAGGTCATTTAAACGTTCTGGTCCCATTGTGTTCCTTAATACATTTTTATTCGTTTTAATGTTGAAAAAGAACGTTTTCCACTACCGTTTGTGATCATCAAACTCAAATAAATGCGTAACACTATTTTTACATTTGGAAAACACGTTTCCAATGAGTTTTATAGGAATTTTATAAAATTGGGGTTCCAAACCCTCGTGTTTTTGCTGTCAATACCAGCAGCCACATCTGTTTTCAGCAGCTCAGCAAAATGCACCAGTTTATTGCCCAAACCATCTTTCACGTCATCTCGGCAAAAGCTGACGATAACAGCTAAGGTGTGTGCGTTTCCATTACATTTCCCGGAAAATTTTGAGTATTACCTACTGTAATCGGTAAAAAATTCTGCTTTATCATCCATTTTTATTTAATTAGTTTCTTACTGCTTTTTCCAACCTACGGCTGCAAGCAAGGGATCAACTTTATGGCAAAAATTTTACTTCCCTACTTATTGGAAAAAGAACCCCAACCTAATTTTTATTGATTTATGTTTTTTTTGGACTTAAGCGAGGGGATCCCTAAGGCGCGGGGTCCTTAGCATTTGTTGCCTCCTGCTATATGGCTAATCGGGCACTGTTTTAAATGCTAGTGATAAAATAATATTTTGTATCTGCTAATGTTCCTTTGGGTTAGTAGGATCGTGCAAGCCAAATTTCAAGAAACTTTTAAACTTAGCATACCTATAAGTAAAACTTTTCCAAACTGTGCGTCGCGACGCCCTGGGGCATCGCAGTGTTCTTCCAGGGGCGGCGCGTGTTTCTGGGATAAAGTGGAATCAAGGAGTTCTTAAATAAAAATCAAAAGACTTAAGATTTTTATTAGAAATGTAATGTATTAAAAGTAAAAAATAAATAAGTAATAGAAATGGGTAGTTTTTTTATAATATATTATTTTAAACACAGTAGCCATGGCGCCGCCATCAAAAGTGAAGCTTTACAATTTTATGGAGAATAGGGGTAAAATAAATAAAAAAATTGGGTTTATTGGAGGTAGAAATTAGATATTGAGTGTTAATTTAGCTTCAAATCAAAAACTATTTTTAAAAAAAGGGATGATGTAGTGAAAATAAGGTAACTTTTATGATGGATATCTCAAAAAAAAAACGTTCCCGACTAAAATTTCTTTCAGATTCGTAATCAGCGCCTCAAAAAACCTCCGTATGCCATTAAATAGCTTTTTTAATTCAAAAGAGTATACAGTAATGAGAAACGCTATCCCTACAAAGGAACAGTTAGCTGCGACTTTGCGATACTTAGCCACTGCAGACAGCTTTGTAAACCTCTTATTTGTTTAGGATAACAAAGTATCTCCTCCTTTTAGTAGAGATCCAAAAATTAATTTTCTAAATTGCTGTTCCACTCCAGTATTAACTACTCAAGCAAAAATTGGTACTGCACTGATCAGAGAAAATATTAACGAACGTGCATCGAAGCAATAGAGAAGCGTCTGGGAGCTCTCACCGAACTCAATTCGCAGAGCTTTGCGTCCTTTAATGTGAAGTAGTTTACCGACAGTCGGTGGAAAAAACTTCGTACTACGGCGCAGTGCGAACGTTGGGCAAAGAGCACACGCTCTATAATGTTGCGGCGAATTGATACCCATACTGCAAAAGTGCATTTAAAAAGTCCGCCATCTTGGGTGTTCCGCCATGTTGGAATTATAAAGATGTCACTTTTTTCAAGTTACTCTTGGCAAGCCCTTACATTTGATACTCATATTGTGGAAGTGCATTTAAAATATCTAGTCCGCCATCTTGAGTGTTCCGCCAAGTTGTATTAAGATGACGTTATACACTGTTTATGTATTGTCATCCAAACTAAACGTGTTTAACAAATTTCAGCTCAATCGGTTGAAGCTAAATGCTTTAAAATCGAGTTGCAAGCTACCTTAATAAAAAAAAACAAGAGAGACTAAATTAACAAAAAAACCTAATACAAAGGAATTTTTTAGGCAATTAATAAATAAATGATATAATCAATAAAAGTAAATCTTTTAAAACAGCTTAAATATTACCATGGCATTTTACACTTACGACTGGCGCAATAATTTTGCGATATTTAGGTCTTGCGATTTGATAGTCTATGAATAGTTCTAGTAGAAGAGACGCTTAATTTCTTGGTAGTTGTTTATTAGACAAGAACTTCTTCATGTTGTTATAGTTTTAATTTCGTCTAGTTTTTATGGAAATTCTGGTACGTTAGGAAGATACGCACATTCCAGACAAATCGGGTTCCAAAAACACCGATGTAGGCACCAGTTTTAAACCGCGCTAAGGGTGCGCAGGATCAATGTTAGCCTCCGGGACGGTGTGATCCCGTTTTCCCGTCTCTTGATTTGCCGTGTCGCTCCAGTCACACCGTCTATCGCACCAAGTTCGTGAGTGTTCCCGCTTCAAAACATCGCTCGTGCGGCCACAGGTATAAATTTTATTTAGAAAATATTTATGTAATTTTGTTAAAAAATATATATATATTTTTTTAGTATAGCTTCTTGGTAATAGGATTTATTTTAAGGTTTAATAGTTATTATTTAAAAATATAACTTAAAAAAATAAATTTAAAGTGACGAAACAATATTATTTTTATATGACTTCCTTTATGTTTATTTTTTAAAACATGCTTGATTATTTTAAGCGAATGTTTCCATTTTTTATTATTTTTGACCTAAAAAATATATTAAGTTATCTGGTTAAAAGTTTTGAGCAAAATAATAACACCATATAAAATTATAAAAATGTTTCTCGTTTTTTGTAAATTTTTAGTGCCACCTCTCTATTTAAGGATTATGAGATTATAAAAGCATTTTTTGCGTAATAAGGTAATAATATTAAACAGTATATTTTTCCAAAGATTAGTAGTTCTGTTTATATGTTGATAGAATAATTAATAACGTCCTGATTAGCTGTAATTAAATATTTGATTTTGATACTATGTGCATATACATATACGACGGGAGAATAGTATTTTTATCACAACGAATCTAATGAATTTGAATTAGGCATATTTTTAAAAATTTACTTGTTCTGTGAGTCGAGTCTATCTAAACTTTTAAATGTAAATTTTTAAGTGGGAAAAGTATCCCATCGCAAAATAAAAATTAAAAATAATAATTTAAAAAATTTAAGAAAACCTATATTGGCTTAGGTGATAATCTAATAATATATAAATGCAATAGTAATTATTTTAAAATCACTTTTTCTACTTCGGAAAAGATATGGATGCCTTTTAAATGATATTTTGTATTCTTAAGATTAGTCACTTAAGAAAATACCAATATCAAAAATAAAAATAATATTATTAACAGTTTTTTACGAGTTTTTAAGACGTATACGTGGTAACAAAAAATAGATAAGACGTTTTCGAGAATTAATGGTGCATTTGTTTGAAATGCATCCTAATCATTTACCTTTCTTAATAATTGGATTATAATTAATAAGTTGTAATTTTTTTAACCCTGGCAAACAGTTTTTTTATTGGAACAAAATATACCTGACAATATTAAAATCGTTTTTTATTTTTGTTTTATATAAGCCTTTAATAAAAAGGAACATTGTGTAAAAGAAGTTTAAAAATTCGAAGTGGGTAATATTAGAATAAAAGAAAAGTTAACTACTCAAAAAGTAAGGTTAGTTTTAAATTCTGAACAAAACAGGGTTTTATGCCGAAACCAAAATTAAAACCAAAGCTCCTTTTAAATATATTAACATTTTCATTATACAGGGCCAGCCAAACTCGACGGTTTTTATAAAAATTCTATGTTTCTGTATGTTTAACACAAAAACTGACCCTCGTTTGCGAGGCTAGTATCAAGCCAAACTTACGGTGAAAACCGCAATTCCCTATCTGCCGTCGCTTATTCGCTACAGCGGGTTTCTTAATTTCTTGCGTTTTCTTTAATCCTTTACAACTTTTTATTTCTAGAATTTTTTTAATTATAAAAAACATTTTTACATTAACTTTTATCCAGATTTCAGATACGCTCTTTATTTTTTGCTAAGGTGACGCGAATTTTATTTATTTATTTATTTTTGCAAATTTTTAATGGAACGCAATGTATATTTAGTATTGAAAGGGCAGAAAATTTCCTTTTTAAAAATGTATTACACTTATTATTTTTAAGCCGTTTCTAAAATATTGCATATTTTCTCATTTATTATAGATGTTGGCTAAAAAGTGGGCCATAAAAAAATAATCATGTTTAACTTTAAGCTATCTTAATTTAATTTTTTGTATTTTAGTGACTGCAATGCAGAAAACCATTTATATTATTAATTTAAAAACACGAATAAGGGTAACGGATAAACCTATTTTAAGAGCAAACTAATTTATTTAACATCAACGTTTTACTTTAGAAACTTTTTAATCAGCTTTTATAAATACATTAATATTTAATGAAACAAGCAAAAATTCGTTTTTATTTGTTTACAGGTAGGGAGCAGATAGCATGAATAACAAACGCGAGCCAAATTTAAGCCTTCTAGCAGAAAGTTTGCATTTTTATCGTTGTCATCTTTGATTTACCCGCATACGTTCAAATATTTTTTGTTTGTTACATTGAATTAAAAAAATAAATAAAATCTTATGAAAAGTTCTTAAGATAACAACAGAATAAATAAGTTAACTTTTAAGACTATTATTTACCCTCTTCACCCCTATTTGCGTTTATAAATTATATATATCATATTAATGGTTTTTTGCCACTACAGTTAATAAAATAGGATTGTTTAAATTAAAACATAACATTTTTATGGCTTTTTTTCTAGCCAATACATATTAAATGAAAAAATATGCAATATCTTAGAAACGGTTTAAAAATGTAAAGTGTAATATACAGGGTGTCATTTAAAATTTTCAAAACAAATAAATAATTCAAAAACGCGCTACTTTAGCAAGAAGAATCTGAAATCTGTATAAATAGTTGCTGCAAACATGATTTTACAGAATAAAAAATAAAAAAGTTAGGAAATAATTAAAAATACAACGCAAAAAAAAAAACACTGCGGAAACGGTGGTCAGTTTTGTGTAAAACATACAGAAACATAAGTTTCCTATAAGAAACGTCGAATTGGGCTCACCCTGTACAAGGTGTCCACTAATTTATGGTACACAGAAAAAAACTACGTATTACCTATGCCAAAATATTAAGATTTGCCTAAACACACCTGTGTTTTAAAATTGAAAAAAGTAAAATAGAGAATGTTAAAGTGTATACGTTTATTTTATTTACATAACTTTTTGGATGTTTGAAATATTGTAAGAAAACTCGGTATCTAGGGGTTTTTGAAGTTACAATTTAAGATCCAATGCTAATTTTTGTGTTATCCGGACAAATTCATGGTAGTGTAGCTGCCGCCGTCTAGATGACACAGATAAATTACTATTTATCTAAATTTGTGATGTCAATAAACCTCTAGTTACAAAGTTTGATTTCACTATCAAAAACGTATCAAAAATTGTCGAAATAAATTATAATTTGTTTTTTTAAACTTGATAAAGTGTATTTTTAGACAGTTTTCTTTTAATAAAATAAACAACAATAATGCACGTATGTGACAAAGATGGTGGGTTATTTATGTTAATCAAATAAAACCAACTTAACATGTGCAAATACAAAAAAAATCCAGAAGACCTAATCTTGAAGTAAACATGGGCAGATGTTAGCTCTGAAAGAAAAATATTTGGCTAGTGTGATAATCCGCATTTTCAGATCGGACAGTGTTTGACAGATGCAACCTTGTAGTGCAAGTAAATTACCAGCAGTAAGAAGTTTTTTCTCTTTCATTTTGTAAAATGATTTCGACTGCTTGTTAGAAGTACTTATATTCTTTTTAAATAATAATTTTTTTTATAATCAGTTTAAATGCAGGGTGTTCGGAAAATTCGTAAGGAAATTTTAAGGGTCATTCTGCCATCAAAAATAATAATAGTGGGTCCCTTGACAAAATGTCGAAATCTCCTTACCAAGTTACAGGGGTTAAAACTTCAATTTTAATTTTTGTTTTTTGATTTATTTTTTAACCAACCTAGCTTTGCATATTCTAAAATTTTAAGATAAAAGTTTTTTTATACCGCCAGGGAGCACTTTAACTAAAACCTAAAATTTAGTTACATGATTACTTTTTTATTTTGACAAATATCGCAAAGTTGTGGGCGTCATTTTATAGAAAATTGAAAACTTAAAAAATAAGGTACTTTTTATTGAAGTTGGTAACCCCACCGTTTACGCACCAGTTTTCATAAATTTCAATCAAATTACCTACATACATATAGGGTGTCCGAGAAACTTTACGGGGCAATTCTACAATGAAAAATATTTAAAAAATCTTCATATGAACATATGTCCTAAGCGTCTTAGTTTCTGACCTACGGGGCGTTAAAAAAGATCCTTTTTTACATTGCAGTATGCCGTTAAAAATTCCTAACGCATTTTCCGAATACCCTGTATTATAAAAATCTTATACCTAACCAAAATGAAAAAGTATGTTTATACTTAGTATAATACAGGGTGTCCCACCATATTCGACACGGCCTGAAGCTGGATAATCATAGGGTTAAAAAAATAAATTGAGGTACATATAGACGTCGGATAAGGTCACAGAATTAAATTATTTTAGTCTATACAGGGTGTCTCAAAACAGTGTGATAGAACACCCCAAATTTCATGACGGCTTTAGATTCTACAAAGAAAAATAGTGTTGTTTGTGTAAAATACCAAGCGTCTAATTTTTTTGGTTTTTGTAATATTTGTTTTTTCTAAGGCAGAGGTGCAACTTAATTTTATTTTAACACTATTGACTAAACTGCTACTGAATTTAACTGCAGCTGGGAACTTTTTAGTAAATTTCAAATCGTTAGTACTCCTAAATAAAATGCAATACCAAAATGCGGTTTTACCGTTTTGTAGGAAAACTTTTTAGAAAAAATGACCATTTAAATTTAAATAAAGTTTTTTTTTGTTTATATTTAACAGGGTGTAAAACAAAAGTCTTTTTATACAAAAACTTTGTCAAGAGCGACATTCAACAAAAAAATATTTTTTGTTTTTTAATTATATAGTGTTATTTACTAGACCATTTGAAAAAAACAAGTTTCTTAGATTTTTGATATCTGCTTTATTTTCTAAGATATGATTTTTTAACAAAAAATTGATTTTTTTTAATATTGTTGTCCCTGTACTTTAAATCTAAGAAGGCAGAAGGCTGTGATATACAGTGTGTCCCAGGATAGGTGTTACAAAATGACAATTGTGGATACCAAAAATGTTTAAACTTTTAAACGTTCTTTTGGGAAAACTGGTCACATGGTCCAAAACTGATAAATACAAAATTTTACTCCGATTGGTAATATACAGAAAAAGTATAAAAAATGACTAAGAGTAAAGTATCTTTATTTTTAAAAAAAGGACAAAATTTTATAAGTTAATGTTGTAGAGAATTTAATTTTATGTCAAAATTTAAAGGTAATGGATTAAAGTAAAACAAATATGTTTGTTAATTTTTTACATTATGCCCTAATAGTTTTTAAAATATTTGGCGTAAGGCATCGAATTGAAAAAAAAATAAAATTACTTATTTTTGCTCCCTCTTGCCCAATATTTAAGCTGTTATGCGTAATATAAAAAATTGACAAATTTTGACATAAAACTGAATTCTTTACAAGTTTTTTTCTATTTTTAAAAATAAAAGTAGTTAGTTCCTGGGCATTTTTTATATTTTTAGGTATAACTCGCCTTGTAAAATACAAATAGAAGTAAAATTTTGTATTTATTAGTTTTGGACCATGCGACCAGTATTCCCAAAATTTTGCTTTAAATTCAAAAGTTTTTGGTCCATTAGTCCTTTTGTAACACCTATCCTGGGATACACTGTATGTACATAGTATGTTGGTTTACTAAGCCATTATCGTGAAATGTATATTTATCTAAAAATAGAACAAATCAAAAGCTTATTTATTATCTTTTACTTTTTCTAGAATCCACAGGCAAAATTTAATTAGTTGCTTATAATGCTACTTTTAACAAATCTTATTGCAGCTGAATATGAAAATGATGGAACTTTTATTTTTAAATAATGCTACTAACGCCTTTGATCAGTTATGATAACATTCTGTTACCTAAAACTCGTCTTTTTTATTATTCATAATTAATTTGTTTTTTTAAAGCAACTTTTTACATTATCAGATGATTTCTGTTGGAATATTTTTTAGCACAAAATCTTGACCAAAATAAACAGTGTTTTACATCCGTATTAAATCATGTTGTTGTAGTAAAGAGGTTTTTATTTAAAATCACTGAAATTTGTTGTAAACTGACAAAAATAATAGTAATTGATAAATGTTTGTTATTTTTTCCTTAAGGAAAGTACAAATGGTTGCTTTGTTACAGCCAACTTAAATTTAAATAATCATTTTGGACTAAAAATTTGTAAAAACGGAATTTGCTAAAAAGTGCAAAAATAGGTATAGGCAATCTATACATCATTTGAAAGGGTACTATATTTGTCATCACGTAGTGTAAAAAAAACAGAGTGTTCCATTTAAAATAAGAGAGTTATTGCTTGATTTTGTAAAAAAGTTAAATTATTTTTTGAGCACCTTCTCGATTGATTATAAAACAAAAATAATGTTAGGAAAGGGCTTATGCGATTTTTTACACATATTAATTAAACGTTACATCCTATTATTTTTAAAATACAATTTTCGGTAATTTCGTGTGCACCCGGTATATTAAACATTTGTGGTTAACGGTTACTGCTTCACTCTTAAACTATTTTCTGTTTAAGTATTAGAAATATCGCCTAGGTATACAAAATATTTTGCAATAACACTAGTCAACATGATTTTCGATACATAAAACCAATATGTAATGTGTACTCACCCACTTACCCTTATTAAAAACCATAAAAGTGTTTGTTTAATCCATCTAAAAAAATAGAGGTAAAATTAAAAAGTCGTTTTATTTGGGATATTTTCGGCCTGGAAAAATAAAATCAATGCAGATACAGCCAAAACATATTGGAGAACTCCTGTTGCACGCTAAAACATGAATATTTTAGAGGCTAAATGTTTAAGAAAGTGTTTTTCGTATACTGTTCGCACCAACTAAATACTATTTATATTTTTATTTTTAAATACTTTTTTTTACTGGATTTAAAATGTGTTAAAAGTTGTGTAAAGGTAGGTTTATATCTAACATTTATTGGTGGTATTTATGTCAGACAGAAATTCTGGCTAATGTAAACTGTCCAGAATTTATGTCTGAATATCATGCAATAAATGTCAGATGTAAACCTACCATAACAATAAAAAGTTAAAATAAAATGGTCCATGCTAAATAGATTTTTTTTTAAATACATGTTTATAAAATTAACACCACTCTCTCGCTCTTTTGGCAAGATGGTTCATAAAAAATGGCCTGACACTTCGTGAACATCTAAAATCAATCCCAAGTTTTAGCGTAAAACACTTTGTTTGCAGCTCCGTTAAGTGCATTGTATCAATATGCTATTAAAGTTTTGACTAAATTAAACAAGTATAACTAAACGAAAAAATTCGAATATTCGAAAAATTTTGAAATATTCGAAAAAAATTGAATTATTCGAAGTTTCTCGAATTATTCGAAATTTTTCGAACTATTCGGGAACTTTTCAGTATTTTGAATTTACGTAATATTCGATTCGATACGAATTATTCGTAAGCTCGAATGATTCGCACATACCTAGTCGTTAAGTGTTTATAATAACGGCCACCATTATTAATTTTATTTACCTAAAGTTTTTTATGAAACACTGGTAAAAGTAACTAGTTAGATAAAATTATTTAAAAATCATGATATGTATGTACAGGGTGTTTCTCTTAAAAATAAATTCTACATGTATACAGGGTGGCCATTTAAAAACGAATTAGAGCTAATTGTGAGCACTCTAGGTCATATAAGAAAAAACGCTGGAACTCGTCAATTTTTTATTTAAGGGGAAAACATTTTTTCTCACTTTTACCCCCTGAACTGCAACCATCCACCAGGGGTGAGACACATCCCCAAAATTTTAAATGGAAGAGGAGGTCAAGTGATACCTTATTTTAGAGTTGTTTTGACCGTAATTACAACAGCGGAGTTTAAGGTCCATGCTATTAGTTTTGATGATATGACAGCTTGTCAAAATTTTGATTTTTATTATTTTAATGTATAATATTAAATTACTTGTAAGAGCAAGATACTTTAAAAGGGGGTAATATGATAAGGGTTAAACAATCCTTAAAGTAAGATATTAATCGAGGGTGTGACCCTAAAATGTAAGGGTGAATCACACCCTCGCCGGAAAGATGTTTTTATCTAATTTTGAAGATTGTTTAACCCTTATGAGTTTAAAGTAGCTTGCTCTTACAGGTAATTAAATATAACACATTAGAGAAATAAAAATTATAATGTTGACAAGTTCTCATATAAACAAAAATAATAGCAGATACCTTAAACTTGGCAGTTCCAAAGAGAATAAAGAGACCTTTAAAATAGGGTATCACTTGGCCACTCTTTCCATTTAAAATTTTGGGGTTATTCTTACCCCTGCTAGACGGTTGCAGTTCAGGGGTAAAAATGGCATAAAAATGTTTCCCTAAATGATCAGGAGTGCCTAAAATTAGCTTTGTTTCGTTTTCAAATGGCCACTTTCTATGTCGATAACATATCATAAGTTTGGTGTTTAAATGCGTGTAAAACTGTATTTAAAAAGAAAAACAATTTTATTCTATTCTCCACATAGTATATATTTTTATTATCTTATTAAAGCACCAACATATTTTTAATTATACTTAAGAATCTGTCCATTTTCTCAAAGAGACTCAACATAGATTTAGCTACAATTTAAGGATCAAAGTCAGAGACTCAAATTTGTCAAATATATATTAAAATTTAGGTGACATGTTTCGCCGTCTCCGGCATCATCAGACCTAACTATTTAAAAACAACAGTTACATTGACATACAATAAAATAAATAATCAATACAATCAGCTAAAATCGAAGAAGAAGGCTTCTTCTTCGATTTTAGCTGATTGTATTGATTATTTATTTTATTGTATGTCAATGTAACTGTTGTTTTTAAATAGTTAGGTCTGATGATGCCGGAGACGGCGAAACATGTCACCAAAATTTTAATATATATTTGACAAATTTGAGTCTCTGACTTTGATCCTTAAATTGTAGCTAAATATTTTAATTACTTTATACCAACCCTGTGAAATACATTTAAATAAGCAGTAAAAATTCAATTTTGTAAAAAGCTACGATAAAAAACAGTTTTACCATATTTTGAACTTTATTACGCAATAATTTTAACAACAGTTTATTTTAACTTGCAATATTTCGTGGCACACTCTTTAAATCAAGTAGATATTTATTAATTCTGAAGGATACTGATGGGCTTTTACATAAACACTGTAAATTGAAAAAAAATCACAATAAACTTTTGTTTAAAGTTTTTTTTTACTAAATTTTTGTATAAAAAGTTGGTATAAATTTAGACTTGTAATATACCCTTTAGACCGTGCTGTATGGTACTCAAAAATTATCAACTATACGAGAGAAAAAGTAATTTGAATATTTAAAATATTTAATTTTTATTATGAGTCTAGTCAACAAGTTTAAAAATGTAAAAAATAAAAATAAGTCGTCTAAAGATATTTGCGATATTCCATTCGATTCGGCATGACGTCTAGAAAAATATTTTTAAGGGCTTATTAGCACATAAAAATTACGATTGTTATTAACAAAATAAAAAAACAGTTGTCTTGTTTTTTGGTAATAACTTTAAAAATAGTGATACTTTTTATTATTTACTGAATATTAATTTAAAAAAATCAAAAATAGGAGAAAGTTTCCAACAAAAATCTCTATTATTTTTTTTAACGCCGAAAATGGTGCTCCGCGAGGTCGTTTTGTTATAGGTACGCCGTCTAAAAAGCCGGTATATCATTTAAAATAATTTTTTTTTATTGTATTAAATAATAATTTTAAATTAAGAAAAATATGTAGTATAATCTAGACACTTAAAACCTCGGATAAAATATGTCAATTTTTTAGAAAGTGTCCCCTTTCTTAGTTAAATACTTTTTAAAATTTTGTCGTTATAAATTACGGCACAAAAGTTTAAATAATTAATCTACCAATTACTTGTTTCGTAAAGCTCTTTTTTAGGTACTTAAGTTATGTATTTTTTTAAAATTTTATTTTATTGTTAAATTAGATTTTTAGTTAACAAATTTTTTTTAATAAAATAAAATTTACAAAAAAATCCATTTACCTTTATTTTTTTACATACCTTTATTAAGTGCCTAAATAAGAAAAGCTTCACAAAACGGAAACTTCGTAGATCAATTATTTAAACTTTTATGCCGTAATTTATAACAACAGCAATTGGAAAAAATATTTAAATGACAAAGGGGTAACTTTTTATAAAATCGTTATATAATCTATGAACCTGTTTATTGTGAGGTCGTTCGGACCTTTTCAAACTCCGTTTTTTCTAAAACTTTAAAAGATAGGGTATGGGTATATCATAGGTTTTATATCACGAATAGCTTAAAGAACCTAAATCTTAAAAAATATATAGGGTGTTCCATTAAAATTTACAGGGTTATTATTCTTGGAAGTTCAAATTTTACAGCGCTTCCAGCTAAACCGAAAGTAGTAATATAATGGTCTCTAAAGGTAGAGTCTTTAAAGGAACTATTGTAAGCATTTTAAATTTTTGTTATGTTCATTTGTTTTCCCATAAAACTGCATAATGTGCTGTCGTTTGGACATTTTCAAACGCCATTTTCTCCAAAACCAAAAGAGTTAGGTTATGAATATATTAAAGATTTTATATCATGAATGACCTGTAGAATTCAAATCCTAAAAATATACAGGGTGTTCCTTTTAAAATATCAAAGTTTATATCACTTTCGGTTAAACCGGAAGTAATACACAGATGCTATTATATCTAAAATTGGCATCTAGTGATACAATATAACGTCCTTTAAATTTGAAAACTATACGATTGCACTGATGAAAATAAATTGCTGGATAGTAATTTCGTTGTCACCCGGTAAATATATATGTATAAATTTATATACACCACACAATTCGATGTTGTTTTTCATGAATCTTAATTTTGCTTGGTATTGCAAGATGGGCGACCACGGGTTACAATTCTTCGCGGAAAAGAAGAAATTTGACATTTTAGTTTAAACGACATGTCACATGCACTGCAGGTGTTATGACATAGGGAGCCTTATATGCGTTTGTATTAGGTCCCAGAGTTGGGTCGTATTCGGATACCCAGTATTCTGAATAATATTCAGAATACATTTTGCCGGTATTCGAATACATTTTTTTAAATTATGGCTTTCGTGCTTTTTTCTTCAATAACCGTAAAAATACAATTCTCGGTCTTACCAGAGTACCTTTCCACTGACGCATATAGAGCGCGCCCGAGTAGCTCAGGAGCATTTCGTTCTACTTTTTTATTTCCCCTTGCCCCTCATGCACCAACCCCTTTTTTGGTTTTTGTGCTCCAAACGTGTGTTTTATGGTTAAGGATGGATTTTTAAAATTATTTGTTTCAAATGGAATTAGATATTAAAAAGAGATTAGTATTATAAGCCAAGAAAGGTTATAAAAATTAAAATTTTTAAATTTCTTTAAGGTATCTCTCTTTCCTTGTCTAGAGATGCGTTCCAGTGTCTAACTTTTTATAGCAGATCAAGAGCTTCAAGCCCTGAAGCCTGACCCACAAAAATTTTCGTCACAAACTTTCGGCAGTCAAGAACTTTAATATTACACATAGAAATGACTATCTATGTTATGTTGAAACCAAAGCAATATTACGTTCAATGTTTTGAGTTTAAAAAAAATGTTTTGAGTGGAATTGAATATTATGTTTCTTGTTTTGTTCCCACCCCAACAAACAAACTGAATACAAAAAGCATGAAAGGACTGAAATGGTTAGTGGTAATTGTATTGTTTTATATTTATTTTCTTTACAAAAAGTAATGATATCCCATCAAAAATATAATTGTCAAAAAGGTGAGCCAAAAAATGAAGATCTACTTAAATAAGTATTCTATACAAAACCCAAATATGTATAAGATCTTAAAGTAGCTTAGATTTGCCTTGACCAGTTTTTATCACAATTAAAAAATGTATTTAAATAAGTTGCTTATGCTTAGGAGGGGGAGGGTCAAACCCCCTCCCTTTATATACGCCCATGGTTGAGTGAAAAATGCTTGGTTAGTTATTTTTTATAGATACGATTTTTAGATTTTCTTTTAAATAGATGCCTATTTTGACAGGTTTTATACTTTATTAATGGATACCTGTTTTAACAGATGTTATCTGTTGTTTATTATGTATACATGTATTTAAGTATCCTGTTTTGACAGGTAAGTATTTTTATAAAATGTCATTTTTCACATGTTTTTATGATTTTGTTTTTGATCGAAATTATATTTCAGTGACGATCAAATAAAACCTGTAATTAAAAAGTGGGTGCATAGTTGTACAGGGTGGTGCGATGTCGACTGTTTTAATAGAAAACTCGTATTTCCTGACCAGATAGAAAAAAATTGATATAGGTGTCTTAGGCTCAATTTTCAAAATTAGATGAATGGTGAAAACCGCATATCGAAATCTCTATCGGTATCCGAGATATAGGGCATTTTTCATTTTTGGCCATTTAAAAAAATTGTCCCTCATTTTTGAAAACTTCCCAAAACGGTGTAAACATTCTTAAGGCACTTTTTTAAGTGGATTCCATTGGAATACTCAGATTTTTGAAATTCTTTCTAGTTTCGTTTAAAATATATGAACTTAGATTTTTTAAATATAAATCATAATTGGCCATGATCTCAAAAATTGCTTATTTTTTGCTCTTTCCAATGATATATTATTATTCATACTTATCTTTAAAATTGGGCGAGATATTTTAATTTTAAGTTTTTGCTATAGTAGGCCATGGAAAAAAATCGGCACTTGTCAAAGTCAGGTAAATAGCATACCAGTTGTCATTTTTGCTAAAGTAGGCCATGCAAACATGTCATTTATCAAACACAGACTAAAAAATAATGCAATTAAATTACAAACTTTATATTTATGAACATATTATAATAAAAAAATTGGCCTAAAAGTTAAATGAGTTTAAATGGAAACCAGAGTCTATGAAAAACTTAATTTAAAGTAGATGTTCAAAGTTGGCTCCTTCTTCCCTAATACATAATAAACACCTTTTTTCTACTGCATTACAAGCGTTTATTAGTTCAACAGGTCTTATCGCACCAAAAGCTTGCCTAATCGCTACTTGCAACTCTTCCCGTGTTTTGAAAGTTCTTCCTTTAAAAACTATATCCTTTAATCTTTCCCAAAAAAAAAAATCTAATGGTGGTAAGTCGCAGAACCTAGCAGGCCATAGTATAGATTTTCTAGTACCAATCCGTTTATCTTGAAATTCTTGATTCAAAAAATCAGTTGTAATTCGTGCGTTATGCGGAGGGCGACCATCTTGCTGATTATGGATATTTCGAGCCTGCGCTAATGGAAAATCTTTCAAAAAACATATATATATATATATATATATATATATATATATATATTCACATAATCTTGTAAGGTTAAACTTTCATTAAAAAATGAGGACCCAAAAATCGACCACCAAAAATCCCAACCCATATTGAAACCTTGCCGTCCTTGTCTGTTTACAAGCACTATAACATGTGGGTTTTCTGTAGCCCAATAATATAAATTATACCTGTTATATATCCCTTAAGTATCTATTCGGCATTCATGTGTCCAGATAACGTTCATATGAGTTATTGTTCCATCTGCACAGATTCACATACCACTCACAAAACGTAACCCTTCTTTGGAAATCCCCATTCTGAAGATGATGAACTTTTCTTACGCTGTACGGTTTAAATTTATACTTTTTAAGGGTTTTTAAAACTTTACTTTTCTCAACACCTGTTACCTTAGATACCGATCGATGAGACGTGTTAGGATGGTCTCAAACCTAACCTAACATATTTAGTTCCTGAATTTGACTTTCATCGTCAACTGCATACGTTCTTGGCCTCGGCTTCTTGAAACTTTCGTAATTTGTTAAATTTGATTTTCAGAACTTTAAAGAGTCTAATATCTGGATGACGACGTTCAGAAAATCTATTCAAATATAGTTCACTTGCGGCCTCGGAATTTTCACCAAACAGGAAATAGCACTTTAACCTGTCAACTTTCTCGTAATTTTCATACATTTTTGTAATCCTCCTTAAAAAAACAGAGTTCCAATCAGTTACTGGTAGAAATCATATATTATTTACCTGACTTTAACAAGTGCCGATTTTTTCCATGGCCTACTACAGCAAAAACTAAAACCCAAAATATCTCGCTCAATTTTAAAGATAGGTATGAATAATAATATATCATTGGAAAAAGCAAAAAATAAGCAATTTTTTGAGATCATGGCCAACTCTGATTTATATTTTAAAAAAACTTTATATATTTTCAACGAAACTAGAAATAGTTGTAAAAATCTGAGTAGTCCAATGGATACCACTCAAAAAGGTGCCTTAAGAATGTTTACACCGTTTTAGGAAGTTTCAAAAATAACGGACTTACGAATTGTTTTCAAAATTGTCAAAAAATGAAAAACGCCCTATATCTCGGATACCGATAGAGATTTCGGGATGCGGTTTTCACCATTCATCTAATTTCGAAAATCGAGCCCAAGACACCTATGTCAATTTTTTTTATCTGGTCAAGAAATATGAGTTTCCTGTTAAAATAGTCAAAATTGCATCACCCTGTACAATCAAAAGGCCTATTTTAATAACACGATCAGCCACAAACAGACAATACGGAGTTATTTCATTTTAAAGTTAAAAAAAATCAGCTCTTATCAAAATTAAACTTGAATAACTTTTTATGAGTTAATAAGCTCCAAGGATAATTCTTAAAACTTTTATATTGTCGCCTATAATAATAATAAATTAATAAAGTTGACAATTAAACATATTTTTGTGTTTGTGTTGCTTAACGTGTTATTACAATAAGCCATTCAAATTTATTTTTTAGGGCATGCTAAAGTTAGGCTGTGTTTATGTTGGAGTCTTGCTGGGCAAGGAGTATCCACTGATCTGGATGGATTGCCAATAGTTATTACCAGCGAAAAACAAAACATCCTAAAGATTCGCAAGACGCTTCTAGTCACTTCAAATTTAAATGTGTGTTGGGAGTACCGTGTGACGCCACAAAAGCACTTTTATGTTATGTTACAGTAAGAGAAGGTCAAGTCGCGCTGCTAACCTCGCTCATAACCGCTTCAATATAAACACATTCTTTAGGGTGTGTTTAGGTTGGAGCGACGAGGAACGAGGTAGCAAGCGCGGCTCGACAAAATCACCTTTATGGACAGTACATAAGCATGCTTCCGTCAAGCGGCGCTGCTAACCTCGCTCAAAACAGCTCCAACATAAATACAGCCTTACACGTCATACTTACTACCCTTTAATTTAATATGTTTATTAAGATATTTTTACCACGCGTGTGCTAAAATGACGACATGCGTAGGGTCTGCATAATAAAACATTCTATTACTTGTTAATCGCTTTTCGAATAAACAACATGTGGCGTTAGACCCATATAGCTTTCCCGTAAGGGCCACTTGAAGTGTGGAACAAAATCCTGTTAATTGTTGCAAAACCAACCAAAATTATATTTTAAAAACCTCGTAAGGAAAAAGGGATTCTGACAGACATTTGTTATACCTTCATTACGCGCATTTCACTAACTTTACTTAATCAATAGGTAAGAGACGGACAATATAGCAGTCTAGTCCAAAGGTCCAGAGCCAAAAATAAATAACCAACCAACCAACAGTCTATTTCTTAGGTACCTAAGTACCTGAGCGTGGAGAGCAAAGAGTGTAAAAGAGGGAAGAAAATCAATCGATTTTCCGAAAAATTGCATAATTTATACCACGCGTTTTGGGATTTTATGTCATGCGCACTAAGAAATATGGCAAACTTCGTGCAATGCGCATGATACACATTCCCTCAAAATGTGTTGTGTGCAGTTGAAAGTCGGACTAGTTAATGATCGTATATTAACAAATTAATATTAGATTACACATAAAATGTCTACTTTGAAAATGCCTATATATTTTCATACCCATAAACATATAAACCCATAATTCCCAGCAAACTCATATTCCTAAACAAAAATGAAATCAAAATTTAACAGGCCTGTTCGGTGGTTTAACAATATGTGCTATTTTCAATGGCGTAGGACAACTGTTTCTATCCCCATTTCTAAGGGATGATTCATTTAGAGGTACTTTTTCTAGTAGGTATTTTTGGATAGATAGGAGGGTCCAAATTTCAAATTGTCATGGTACTTATGTTGTTTAACAATTTATGCTGGAAAGACTTAGCCCCCGGCACAACGTCTAAATTTTGTTCAACTGTATTAGATAAATCATCATTCTCCGAGAAATGTGTTTCGTGCGCTTTGGGCTACTTATGGTCCACGCATAATTGGCGTACTGAGCCGACTATTCGCTGTACCATCACAAAAATTTAAACTCCAATTTTTATTATTGGATAATTCTTGACCAAATGAACCACATCCAGCACGTAGTGCAAAAAATATAGCGGCAGTAGCGAGTGTTCGTAATAATTCTGACGAATTGATTTAGGGCTCGGATATTGGAGCTTAAGAACAGACCATGTTAGGCGCAGTTGGGGCCAATATTTAAAAGCCATAATCTTTAAAAAATAAATGTAAGATATAGTTCTTTTGTATAATAATAAATATTACTTAATAAAGTTATGTTTTTTTACCTTCAAATGAATCACCCCTTATTTCGTGACAGGGACTGCCGTGTTCGTACCTTTAAGAAAATCTTTAAGTATGTACGAATAAAACGGATCATAACCCTAAAAACAAGCGTCGTTTTTAGATTACAATATACAATTAAATGTTTATTTTGTGCTTTAGTTTATTCTACTGTAACTTTATCATATATTGTGCGCCCACTAATTAGTATGGTCTTAAGACTAAAATAAATTGTTATTTATTTCTTGCCAATATATATGTAGCTATTGACCTGTTCGTGCTCTCAATGTATTTGTTAAAATTTATGTTAATTTAATTTTATTTAGGAACCATTTAATAAATCGTGGGTTTAAATGTAAAACTTATTAAGTGACATTTTATGGTTCAGGGAATTACGACGATTTTATACAAAATTTGTGAAGAAAAAGCAAAGGCAAACCATTTTTTTATGTATAATATTTTAATACAACCTTAAATTTTTAACCTTAATGGCATAAAAAAATAAAAAAGTTTTTTTTTAATATGAACAAGTTTCCATATTTAAATGTTATTTTTAATTCCTTACTCTTTTTCCTTATAAAAGTTTTTGATATTATGAAAAATAAAGGTACTTTCCTCCAGAGCAAAATTCATATTTTTTGACATACCTTGTACACCACTACAAAAAATTGATGTCTGGTAATTGAATTTTAGGTTTTGAACTATGCAAAACTTTATAAAAATAACTTTTTTTCCTAAAATTATCAATAAAAAGTTTTCCCTATGGTGCAAACTTAACTACACACGCTGTTTTTATTTTTGTTAAAAAAATGGGATTTAAAACAATAAAAAAGTAGCGTTAAGACTTCTTCGTAACCAGAGGATCATTGAACAAAAACGGTGCAGTAAAAGTCTCTTACGAAGTGTCTTTGCGTTTTAAATATATAGGTATCGGCACCGTTGCCAGATTTCCCAGTTTTGTGCTTTACGTATCTTTCGCGTTTTTTATTGAAATGCTTCATTATTTATTACGATAAATTGTGCAGGTCAAATTTAATAGGTCAATAAATTCTTAAAAACCCATTTTTACTTAATAAGATATAACAATTCCACATTTTAGGTAAAAAGTACAGATGCGTTTAAAAATCTTTAAAACCGCATAAGGTGCATTTACAATATTCGGTATTAAAATATTTGTGGGCAAGTAAAATTGAACAGTGATATCGGCATTGTTGCCATATTTTACGGTTTTGCGCGACACGTGTTTTCTGTATTTTAAATGAAATGCCCAGTTTTTTTTTATTGCAATATATTTTTAAGTTTAAAATTCAATTTATCAGTTGCCAAAATATGACAACACCGCATTTTGATAAAAATTTGGCAACAGTGCTGATACTACCGATCAATTAGGCATGCCAAAAACCCAAATACCAAAGTCTGTAAACACAGTTCTAAAGGTGCGGTTACACGGGTCTTCGATGGTCTGCGATGGTCTTAGATGGTCTACGGTAGTGTAAAAACGATGCGCGGTTTACCAGAGATATAAATATTTTAAAAGCCCACAGGTTTACTCAGTCTTCCGTTGCAGCATGGAGAAGAGAGAACAACAATTATTGTTGCTGCTTATTTGTGCATAATAAATAGTGCTTTGCTTTTGCAAAATAAAAATCAAAAAGCGAGGAAAAAAATAAAAATTAGTTTTTAATTAAATAATTAATTTCTTAAGCTAAAACAAAAAAGATAAAATTAATTTGTTGGCACATTTTCTGTTTTAATTTACGATACAAACTTAGGAGTGGAACTAAGTCATTAATTCGTTTTGGATATACAGAGTGTTTATTACATTTTGTCAATTTGGTCAGACACTTATAACTTTCTTGTCATTAGAGATAGAAATAAGATGTAAGTGGCAAAGTTTCAGGGATTTTTACGTAGAATTCAGTGGCGCTCCTGTACTTTTTCCATTGACTGTTTTTAAAGTAATAACACAAACTTGTTTCTTTTTTAAATAAAAACCTTGGATATTTAATCACCACTAAAAGGTAATTTTAAAGAGTTTTAGGAAAACACCACTTTTGATATGTGTTTCTTTAATATCTTAAAAAATATAAACATACCATACCAAATTTGTAACGGTAGTTTTTGCGGTTTCGAAATACCACAGTTATTTTTTGCGCGTTTGTATTAATTATTTTTGGGGATAAAAATAAGCAAAATGGAATAGATCTGCGGTCAATAAAATTACAAAATCCTTTATTTAGATTTTTAGGTTGGCGCATGCGCAAAACGGATTTTTAATAATAACTGTGTATGGGAGAAATATAGACCTAAATTTATTTGTTTTATAGTTTCAATTCAAAAATTTTACTATACCGGCCAAAATAAACGGTACCCAAAGTTCTTACCCATAAATTTGGTGAGAGCGACCCTAAATTATTAAAAAAGACGTTTTTCGTCAATTTTTAGTTCACGCATGCGCAGTACGTTTTCTACGCAGAGTTTTTTTAAGCTCTCCCTATTCAGAATAACTAGATTTGAGGTCAAATTTAAAATTTTAATCGTATTTCCCAGATATACGGATGTCGTGGTTACAATTGTCAAACTTGTAATTTACGACCTTAAATTAGTCAAAAAAGCGGTATAACTTAAATTTTTATTTCGTGCTTGCGGAACGCATGGTTTTAAAAAAGTCCCTGCTTGGGCGCCAAATTAGTAACGATAATTTTTAGATTTGGATGGCTATATTTTCGGCACCATTAGATATGTATATTTTATTCGAATAAATAATTATCTTCCCAAAAAAATAAAACTTGAGTTTTTTTACCATAATAATCACCATTTGTCCTTAACAAAGAAAAATCCAAATTTCTGCGTGCCTCTGAAGTAATAATCACCCTGTATACGTGTAAATATTCTACATGTTTTTATGATTTTTTTTTCATATTTTCCAATGTAAAATCTTCCTTTAAATATTTTTAATAACATCCTGTAATACCCTGTACTACTCCTTCAGAAAATAAAAATATTATGGCCAGTGCTAAAACTCTCCAGACAAGCCTTTGATCTCAAATTGTTTACCGAAACGTGGTGGAAGACTGAAGACTACCGAGGACCAATCCAGAGACCGTTGGAGACCATTGGAGACCGGTATGTGACACGGTCGGTGTTTTTAGAAAACCTTTGATTGCCTACCGCCGACAAAGAGCCGAACGGTAGAGACTATCGTAGACCATCGAAGACCCGTGTAACCGTACCTTTACGGTTTAAAAATATTTAGGCACTAACGTACTTTTGCTAAAATTGTAATGGGTCGTATCTAAGCAATAAATATATGGGACATTTTATTTAAAAAAAAAAAAACGTTTAGCACAAAACTGGAAAATCTGCAAAAGTGTAGACATTACTGTTTAAATGCACATACCCAGAATATCTTGGATACTACATGTAGCTTTAGCGGTTTAAGAGGTACCTATTTAGGAATTGCGGTACTTGTTACTAACCTACAACACTACAGCCTAGGCTTATGTGATTAATAAATGTAAAAATATATTTTTGTTCTGATATACCGAGTCTCAACGAATATATTAGACAAGCCATAACTGCTACTCCTTGAGTAATAGACATATTGAAATATGACCTAGTTTTCTGGTCACATACGATTTAACCGAAAGTAACTATAGTTTTGATTTTTAAATGAAACACCCTATATATTTATAGACTTCTGAGATAATCTTTTCTGAGAATATAACATTTTAAAAAGGTTTTACGCCTGCTTGGTATTTTTAAAGCGATTTTAAATATTGTATTAAGGTGGCTATGACCGGACACAAATTAAGCTTAGTACGTCGGACGATGTCACAAAAAGATTTTTAATACAAAACAATTGCAAAATATTATACATCATAGCCGTTCATGGCAGACATGGCAAAAGTAAATAAAATGTTAATTGTAAAGTAATTTACCTTCAAAAATTCCCATTAACTTTATGGTCTTATTTCTAGTCCGATCGCTAATAAATTGGTATCGTTAGATTTGTCAAAAAATCGATATTTGAAAATGAGAATCATTTCTGGTTAAACCGGAAATGATCAAAAAATATGCGAAAAATTTCCTTTTTCCTTACTATTTACCTGTACCAAATCACATTTTGTGTATCTAATATTGTGACGTATATTTTGAAAACATATAAGGCCACTTTATGTCACTTGGACCAATGTACCATATGGAACTATCTTCTTGGAACCAAGCGACCGGAGGACAATAAGACTATCTTTTTCTTTCACTATAAGACTACAGGAACTATTTGACTAGTTAAATTTAGTACGGGCATCCCCCACTCGGGGTAGCCCGTACGGGAGCTTAACTAAAACTGCAACTTTATACTTGACTTCACTTTTACTACCTTCTTCTTATCTCATATTTTTCTTATCTTTTCCTCCCCATTATTGGGACAATTTCTGTATATATACCAAGTTGAACTTAGTATTTTGGTGACTTAGCACGTTTTTGACCCTGAATAAAATAATATGACCTAGACTCTATTATTGTTTAGTGACAAAAAACCTTGCACTATATTTTCGATTATTTGTTTTAATTCTTTGGATGTGATTTCTTTAATGCCGAAGTAATTAAATAAATATTAAAATTATTAAAACCCATATACCCCTTATACAGGATGTTCACAATATTCTAGAATAGGGGCCAACTTGTTTAGACCCAAGATCGACTTTTCACTGACGATACCTAGTGCGATGTACCAATTACATACTTTGGCGATTAAAAAATGATACAGGATCATGTGTGCAGCAGTTGGTAATACCGTGGTGCACTGTGTTCTACGTAATTATATTTTTGCCTTGTCACGATCGACTGGACTAATAGTCGCGATAGACCGGTTGGCCACCCGTGTGCTAGAAGGTATGGTTTGTCTAATTAATTCTTTAATACCTGGTTGATCATAGTATTAAATAAATGATTACAAGTAAAATCCCAAAAAATCATAAAATGTAAAAAAGAAATTAATAAAAACAAAAGTCTAATATATTTCGCTTTAAAATAAAATAATGGTTAACTCTTTCCTTTTTATAAGCGACCCATAGATTAATAAATACCTAGACTAATTTTTCCTAACGTGTTATTTTTTTTTTGGAAACAAAGCAAACTATTGTTTAATTTATTTTTAAACGTCGAAACAAAATTATTAAAAAAAAAGAGAAAAAAGGAAATATGTTTAACCAATAAAAACTCATTAATATCACGTAAGTTAGTAAATCGACTTTGTCCAATCTACTGGTTTTGTCGTTTCCCTTTAGATTCATTTTTTCGTTAAACGAATTATATTGGTCTTTAAACGAATTATTTGCTTCTTTTTATTTGATCTGGAATTAATTGATCGGATCTTTATTTTGTATTAAATCAAATGTAAGAAATACGTAGGTAATTTTCGTTATCTGTCTGCATATAAAAATGTTTATAACTTATATACTAAGCAGAGAAATTGGCTTCGGAAGCAAATAAATTATATATAACGTATGTCTATTAAACAAGTACATATGTAAATAGGGTAAAACATTAAAAAAAAGTTTTAAATAAACTCTACATAATACACAACAAGAGTTTATTATATTTTATAAGTGAAATATTAAAATAATACTGGATGTCCAGTAGGTCCAACGATAAACTTTCTACAATGAAAAATATAAAAAAAAACTTTATATAAACATATGTCCTAAACGTCTTAGTTTTTAAACTACGGGGTCGAGATCAAGGAGTAAATCTTGACAGTTTTTTAGTATTTATTTTTTGGAATTTTTATTAACCATTTAGGTAATAATTGAAGGCGTCAGGTGTCAATAAGTTGTATTTGCCCATTTTAACTCAAAAGATGTCAATTTATTTTTTTGTAAATGAAAATATAAATATATGTATTGCTTTGCTTGTGATTGTAAAATCCGTGAAAAATAAACAAAAAGGGTACGTCCATACTTGTTAAAATCTAAAATACTTTAAACAAGTTAAACTGACATAACACCTTTATCCATTGACGTCTTCAATTATCAAAAATCTTGTGGCGTGTACTTTTGGGTTTTTCATTTTTTTTTGGTTTTAAGTCGAGAGACCCTTTGCACCGCGAGGCCCAAACCGCCCACGCCTTACGTCGCCCCTAACTCCAAGTATGGAAAAGGGTGGAAAGCGGGAATATTAAACTGTGGGGATAAGTGCTTAACCCTAGTTATTGTCCCGTATCTATTATGTTTTGTGGAATAATGGAGAAGAAAAAATACATTTCCATTTGACGCTTACAAATTGCAAAACTTTGTATAAATATTATAAAGGTGTGTTTTAGGTATTAGAAGTGGGAATTTATTCAGGAGCTCCAACTTGATACTAGAGATAATGCCTTTTTTAAATCCTTTATATTTAAAGTTAAAAAAAAGAAGAAAAATAAATCACTTTAGTATTTTTGTAATATTTTTTATGACCCAAATAACATAACTTGTTCTTTATGGTAGTATGTAGGTATCATTATTATTTATTTTCTACTTTTTTAATAAAAAATTAATACAATTTAAACAAATTAACTTTTACATCTATTTGCAAATCTTCCTAAACAAATCGTTTCTCTCTGCTGGGCTTACCTGCGGTGACTATTTTAAAGCTTGGGTTTGGGCAATAGAACTAGAAAAATTAAAAATTGGTTAAGCTAACCAGAACTAACTATAATTGTTTATAACATTCAAAACCCTCATGATCCAAAAGTACTCGTTACTCGTTACTTATAAAAACTTAACATTAATCGTTAGTTATTAAAATTATTTAGAGCGTTTTTATTATTATGTACCGATTTTTACAAATTTACTCTTTTTTAAAATTTTTTTATCCTACAAAATAAACAAAAATCTTAGTATATTGGGTTAATTCTGTAGTTTTAATATCACTTATCAGCTTTGTATTATCACTTAAAATATATTTCCTTATTAAAAGACCCTATACAGAGTCATCTAAATTAAGTGTCCGTCATTGGTAACTTCATTATCACTCGAAATACAAAAGAGTTTACATTAGCAAACTAGTAGCATTTTTACCGCTCTAAGACTAAGGATTAGGAAAAAACAATTGACATTCGGGTTTTTGACTTATACGACAAAATACTCTTTTTAAATGGAACACCTTGTATATTATATCACCAGTAGGAAGATCTTTTAAAATCCTTTAAAAACAGTTTAAATCTAATAAACTCAATTTTTTATAGTTTCAAAAATATGGCTATCCTAAGGAGTTTAATAGTAAACTGAAACTTTATATAAAACACCCTGTATATGGTATCATCATTAAAAAGTCATTTTAAAAAGGTTTAAAAAATAACACATTTAATGTGCCTATCTTTTATAGTATTGGAAATATAGCCATCCAAATCTAAAAATACTATATATTTTCCCCAAATGTGTATCTATTACTAAACTTAGTGCGTAAAGCTAAGAGCTGTACTAAGTATAAAAGTGTTATGGAAATTTATTGTAATTTTTAAATTTGGCTGCCATGGCCATATTTTTAAAACTATAGGAGATAGACATATCAAATATGGTATTTACTTAAAGCTTTTTAAAATATCTTTGCAACAGTAATGCAATATACAGAATGTTTTATCTAAAAAATTGGATGTATTACATGAAGACTTTTTTTGGTTCTTAAAAGATCTTTCTAATGGTAATAAAATATACAAAGTGTTCCATTTAAAAATAGGTTATTTTGATGTATAACTTAAAAACCCGATTGTCAATTGTTTTTCTAATCTTTAGTCTTAAAGAGCGTAAAAATGCTACTAGTTTGCTAATTTAATCTATTTCGTATTTCCAATAATAACGAAGTTACCAATGACGGACACTTAATTTGGATGACCCTGTATATTATGCCACCATTAAAAGGTCGTCTAAATATCTTCGCAAAAATACCACATTTTCTCTGGGTAAACTTGCTTGCTAGGTTTAGTCACTGACGACTATGCCGCCCAGGAACGAGGAGGTGGTGGTTAAAAAAGGTTTTGTTACATAGAAGTAATTATTTATAAACCTCAAAAATCTCTTAGGGTTTACCATTTAGACATAGAAATCAACTTTATTTATAACCCTCTAAAATAATATCTCTCCTCAAATATCAAAATTTTGTAGTACTATCCTATGTATTAAATTTTTATTAACTTTCCATTTCTGCAATAAAAAATAAAGATTTCCATATAAAAGAGTAATTTTGACCTTGCAATATTCTTTAATTTATCTTTTAGGCCGAAAGCAAAATGACCACAAGATGCCATATTTGACCTTAAACAACTGTTTTATTTATTTTTTATGTCCCCTAGTTTTTAAAATATTTAGCCGTTTCTGTACTTGTGTGTGTCTGTATAATGTTTATTAACAAAGTTTTTAATTTAAATAATTTTTTTGGCAGGACATGTTACCCAACTCAAATATTAATCGCTTATTTTTTTAAAATTATTCCTAATATTTTAATTGAAAAACAGAATATAAATGTAACCTGCTGTAGATTTTCTCTAATATACTCTCTTATACAAGGTGTCCTGAAAATCCGGGTACAACGTTTGATGACAGACTCCGGACGTTAAAATAAGTCGACTTCGGAACACCCTGTTGGGTATACTAAATTTAAAACTTAATACTTAGTATTCCCATTAAAACATTTTATTTTCGGCAATTTTTTGATTGTTTTTTGAATTTCCAACAGACGAGAAATAACAGAGTAAATATTAAAAAAAAACTTTATTTTAATGTGAACATTTACATATTTTGTAAATGCAATGATATATTATTAATAGCTATTTTGTTTGGTAAAAAGTCAAGAGAGTCAAACCGTTTTTTTAAAGAATTATTATTTACTGGAGTTGGCATTTCTGACTGACGTGAATATAATTGTGAGTTTCGGGTTCTGAACAGTTTCCTAGGTTTTCCAGATGATTGCCTGGAAGTTTAACCTGTGGGGTTGGTAAAGATTATTTTTCTTTCTAAGGAATATGATTGTGCGACTTTTGGGTTGTGAACAGTTTCCTAGGTTTTCTAGATGGTTAGAAAGTTTAGTTCATTAGTGGCCTATACTGGGTGTTCGGATAGGTAAGGTTAAAAATGATAGGGGTTATAGAGTAAGCAAAAATAATTTTGGTACCTCATATAAAAAAGTTCTATCGCGCTTCGTTAGGGATATATTGGGTGGTATGAATAAAAATGAAGTACCTGCTAATACTAGAAGTATTAGCATTTTCTACGAAGTATGTACTTCAAATCTGAGAAGAAACTACATTTTAAAGTAGATACTTCTATTTTTTCGGAACTTGCTACATCGAGTAGTATTTACCAAAAGTGTTTACTACCATTTGTAGTACTTACTAGATGCTACGATTTTCAAGAGAAATGTAGTATGTACTTAAGTTTTGCAAAGTTGCTATAAGTGCATCTTCACTAAGAATACTACGCTTAGTTCTGTTTAAAAATGGATGGACTACGCAGCAGAAAAATATATAACGTAAGACGCAACTACGATAATGATATTTTATACCATAAAATATTTCGGTAATTTACCAATAATTTATTATTGCTTTTAATTATTGTTTAAATTCTTTATTCTTTTAGGTTTAGTAGGGAAAACGTAGCTTACCTAGCTAACATATTTCTGACTGAAGTAAATGAGACTCGAGGAGGTGCTCTTACACACATTCAACAAATGGAAGTTTTTGTTGCCACTGATTTAATTTAATTCTCTTGTTTCCTGTTTGTTTCATGTCGGTTATTTTTTTAATTTTGCTTTTCATATTGTTAACTTTTTTTAATACCTGTTTTACATCTAAATTTTGTTTTGTGTTACTGTTATAAGTATGTGTTAGGTCTTTAAGGGCTCTATCTTTGGCAGCCTTAATTTGGGGTGTCATTTTTTTGTCCAAAATAATTTTGTAGTCTTCCAGCATTGTGACAAAGGCTAATTGCAAATCCTCATTTTGCGACTCCTCTTGATCAGCCATTTCTTCGTCCGAAGACATTTTATATGCGTATTATACCGTACAATACCACAAATGTAAATAAAACAACAAAATATCTTGTCAAAACTTGCAAGTTTGCCTAGTTATCGAAATGAGGTGATGCTACTCAATTGAGAGCATTTACTTCGAAATAAAAGTAGATACTACAAGAACAGTAGTAGATACTTCGACGTTAAGCAAATACTACCGGAAATGATTAGATACTTCATAGCGTAGTATATACTTCGAAGTAGATGCTTAAAATTGTAGCATAAGCATTTACTTCGTTTTTATTCATACCACTCATTGACTGATTGTTGGTATAAAAAATATTTTAATTATAACTTTTAAACAAACCCTTACCAATGATAGGTATTTGGCCTACTAAATAACCTTAAAGTAATGCTTCTTTTTATAGGTAAACTTTTGTTCAGTAAGTCGGAATTATACAGGGTGCAACGATTTTTCTCTCTTTAATATATGCATTTTAAACACAGGTGACAAATTCAACATTTTGCTTTGACCATTTAATTCCACCTGAACGAAATTATTGTGTAACCAGAAAAAACTTTTAGCTATTGTTAAATTTTTAAAGCATTTTTATAAATACGTGTATATATACCAGAAATGTTACCTGAGAACGGACCATGCATTACTTAAATGGTTGCTTCAGTGTGGGAATCCTGAAGGTCATATGGGACGAAGGTTACAGTGCATTTAAGAATACGATTTTACCAGGCCACCATGTGGCTTTAAAGTCTCCAAGACATAAAGGGTACTGGGCTATATGGGACTCTTTGGTTATGAAAGTTGGCCTATTATTAAGAGTCTAGAAAAGTTCAGACGGCAAAATTTATAAACATTAGATAATCCTACCAAGCAAAAAAATTTCCGAAGTATTGCAAGCCTTGCATAATGGTGTAAGAGGTAGCCATGGACATAGTGGGAGCATTTCCAGTTAGTAAATCTGGTAATCGCTATATTTTGGTAGCGATGGATTACTTTAGCAAATGGCCGTCTACCCAATTCCAAATCAAGAAGCAATTACTATTGCCGATGTACATTTTTAATAATGGATTTGTCGCTATGGAGTACCAAGAAAAATACATTCTGACCAAGGCAGAAACTTTGAGTCCGATCTTCTCAAGAACCTTTGTAATCTCCTGGGAATTCATAAAACAAAAACAAAACCTTTTATCTCCAGTCAGATGGCATAGTCGAAAGAGTTACTAGAACTCTTAAAAACTACTTTAAAATCAAAATAAATGACCAACAAAGTGACTGGGATAACTGTATACAGCCGTTTTTATTCGCATAGAGCTCCGCAATTCACGAAACAATTGGCCAAATAGCTGCTTAAGTCATTTTTGGAGCGGAATTATGCCTTCCAGTTGACTTGCTTACAGGACAGAAGACCATGTAAGTCAACTTATCAAATAACTACAAAAGATACATGAAGAGGTGCGTACCAGGTTACAAAAAGGAAGTGACCGTATGATAATATCCCACTATGACTTGAAGGCCAACCATACAATGCCAGTAGGGATTTGTTGTCGGTGAAAAAGTTTGGTTATACAATCCGAGAAGAACCACGGGGCGTTCACCAAAACTGCAAAAGTTATAAGTAGGATCATATAAAGTGTTAATACGGCTTAATGATCTGGTGTACCGTATACAGAAGAGTCCCCATGCAAAGATGGGAGTAGTACATCTAGAAAGGCTAAGCCGCTACCAAGACCGTCAAGATACTTGATCGAGACGATCAAAACTTGGAAGTGGGCAATGTTACAAACTTTTTAAAAATGTGTTTAGTTTAAAGAATTGTCGAGAGTTAGAACTATTTAATTAAGTTTGTTAAATTATTTGAATAATTTACCTTAGTTTTTCCAAGTTCTTTTATCACTTTTGAAGATTTTCGAAAACGCTTGAATAATTCATTAAAAATTTTGTTCCATCTTGTACTATAGAATTAACGCGATATTTTTACAACATTCTAGACGTTTCCACATTAATATAATACGGCGATAGGAAATCTCTGGGAGTTAGTATAGTTTCGACTTTCGTAGTGTTCATTTCGAGACATTGATAACTTAAGACTTGACGTTGTTGTAACCATAGATACGTTTAATAGTTAATAAAGGTATAAAAACGATGATGTGTTTTAATACGAGGTGTTTGAACAATAAGGTAAATGAAAAAATTCGTCGCGCCCTGTATAATTTTGACTTACTGAACAGAAGTTTACCTGTGAAAAGAAGCATTACTATGAGGTTATTTGGTAGCCCAAATATTATTGGTTCAATATTTTTAATACCAACTTTAAGGGTTAATATCTTCCTAACGAAACGCGATAGAACCTTTTTTTATATAAAGTATTTTGGCTCACTCCATCACCCCTATCATTTTGGATCTCACCATTTCGGACACCCTGTGCCTGCCCAGATACTAGGGTAAAGGTAATAAAAAGATGTATTTAGAAAAAAAATAAAGTCATGGTTATAAATAATTTATATAATGAATAAAAAATAAATTTCATTCTTGGTTGATAACCTAATAATTTATTGTATGTGGGGTATGAAGTAAAAATTTAAAAGCGTGCTTTAATATCTGAACGTCCTGTGAATAGTATAAGTTTTTGAATAACATACCCATTCTAGAAATACCTATGTTTATGTAGTTTAAATATTTATCATACGTTATCCAGATGCCTATTGTGTTTCATCGGAGCCTGATTGAAGATACGTTTTGTAATTTAATTTTGCTTAGATAAATTTGTCTTGTAAAACATATATTATGTGGGTATGTTTGTATAAAATTAATAAATATTTACTTAAAAGGATTATGATGAAGGCAGTTGTCAAGTTGCTGCAACCAATATTATTTAATATACCAGTGTTAATAATAATATACACTATATAATATGTAATTTATTGAGCACACACGATTAAATAATTAAACGAATTTTACCATTGTGTAAAAGTTTTCTTTATTGGTAGAAACAAACTGCTTCTTTTTTTGCAATATTAAAATCGGTTAAAAACAATTATACCGCGTGTCTAAAACCATAAAAAAATATTTTTGTGTGTATGATCTTTTTTTTGCAACTTTAAGAAAATGTCACAAAGTCGCTATTCGGCGCGGCGAATTGTTGCAAGTCTGGATGCAGCATAAGGTTAAAATATCTCGATCTTACCAAACTCTCCCATAGTTTAGTAAAATGAAGTTAGTCTTGTCACTAAGTTTTTGGTTTGTTAGTAATAATTTAAGTTAAATTTCTGTTTTCAATGGTTTTTATTTTTAGCTGCTAAACAAGTAGAGAGGCAAAAAGTGACTAATAAGTTAAAAATAGTATTTCTAAAACAGAAGCTTTTGGTCAAATTATAATTACAAAATAAAAAACCATCTTCTGTGTGTTGTGATCTGTACTTATTTTGTAAGTCTTATAGTTCAGCCTACACATCAGTGATATTTGTAACTAACATTTTATAAATGCAGTTGTCCTGATCCTTGTCTTTCTTTAGGACGGCGATTCTTTAATTTTGAATACTACTGTCGCCAGTTAAGGGTTAGTAACGTCAGAGGTACTTTTAAAAAAGACCTTTCTTGATTAAGAAATTTATTGAATATACAATATAAATTAAAACTGACCTACCTAGGTACAACTAGTCCATTTCTTTGTATATTGCTTTAGTTTTTTCTCGATGTTGCTATAGTCATGCTTACTAAAATATTGCAAAGTTCCTATTCTAAACTAGGTTGCGCGGCCTGCTGACATGAGTGGCTTTCCAGTGACGCAAATAGAGCGCTTCCGAGTAGCTCAGGAACATTTCGTTCTACTTTATGGCGTTCTAGTGACAAAAAGTGTTACGAACCTGAACTACTCCGTTTTTCTTTCCCCTTGCCCCTCATGCACCAGCCCCTCTTTTGATTTTTGTGCTTCAAACGTGTTTTTTTATGGTTAAGGATGTATTTTTTAAAATTATTTGTTTAAAATAGAATTAAATATTAAAAAGAGATTATTATTATAAAGCCAAGAAAGTTTAAAAAACGAAAATTTTAAAATTTCTTAAAGTATCTCTCTGTCCTTGTCTAAGGATGCGTTTCAGTGACTAACTTTTTATAGCAGATCAAGAGCTTCAAGCCTTGGAGCGTGACGCACAAAATTTTTCGTCACTGGAAAGCTACCATGGTTGCACTGTTGAAATTGGGAATATGCTGTGTCGGTGCTCCGCCGATGTATTAAAAATGCTGGGGTTAAGGAACCGGAATTTCTCCATTCCCTGAAGACGTTTTGTAAGGGACGAACAAGACTAGCCTTTCTTTCCCGAAAATGCCGGGTCTTTTTTTACGGTTTTGAGTTGCTGTGGTCTGCAATGCCACATTTGGTTAATACCTAGCATAAATGATATTGGGATTATAATGTAAATTGGTGAGGTCTCGCCTGAAGTGTGTGTGATGGTTGATCCATTTCTCTTGGTGTATTAGTTTCAAGTGTTTCTTTTCTTTGGTAAGCTTGTGAAGTTTGTCTAGAGGAAATTTGTTGAGTTTTAGTGGCTTCAGATGGATTTGTCCAGTGTGTTCTCGAGTTGTGACTTTTGGTTTCTTGATAACTGTCCTTAAATTTATAAAGACTTCATTATTGGTTTTAAATGTACATCCAGGTGGTAGCTTGACAAGAAAAGTTCCTTTAAGGACCAATATTTTTTACGTAAAACAGTAGGTGGAAAATTTGGTGGCGTGGAGAAAAATGGATATGTAGTGGACTTCGGTCATTTCCTAAATCAGTGTTGTATTGATGAAGATAATAGAAGTGTTGTTGCGATTTGGGATTGAGTATGGGTGAAAGTATTGGAAACAACTTGAATACAGGAGTGGAAAATGTAGGATGAAAATTGTGGTGTGCTTTAAATATAACAAAAAAATCTCCGTTTATGGACAGTTAAATGAAGACACCCCATTGATAAGTCCTGTAAGGCAGGCGAAACCGAATAAAAACATTTAAAAAAAGTTGCTGGTGCCCCCTTGACACTAGGCCACGTCACAAAAAATATTTTTATGCCAAAAAGTAGTTAAGTATTACCCTTCGTATCCTATTTAAAAGTTATGGGCAAGAGAACTTATAAAAACCGCACTGTATGTACAAATTGGAGATAAACTCTAAACGCTTGTAACTATAGAAGAAATTCACCGATTTTTAAAAATAAACGGTGATGACTAGAGAATCAAAAGACCTTTAAACAATGTGCTACATGATCCCCCTTTCCATAAAAAAAGTTGATGGTGCCCACTTCGTACTAGACCAGAAGATCAAAATTATTTTTATGCCAAAAAGAAGTTTAAGTGACACATTTTTACCAAAATTATACCCGATCTCGATATCTTGTCCCATTCAAAAGATAAAGGAGGGGTAGGACTTTTAATATCCACACTATATATAGAATATAGAAAATTAGGTCCCCCACAACAGTGAGCATTCCTGATTCCATTCAAAAAATAGCTATTCGCCTTATTAACAAGATCTATTCGATTTAATAACGATCCTTTGCTTCCTTCTCTTGACAATAGTCGGGCTGTAGGGGATCTATCGCTTTTGTATAGGTACCTCCACGGCTTCTGCTCCGAGGAATTGTCCAGTATAATTCCCCATTCGTATTTCCCAACAGAGAAACTCGTGGTGCCGCACGTATGCACCGTCCAACTGAAGATTTCCCAAACTTTCTTTATTCGTTCGTTCTTTTATCCCGCGAGTTGCGGAGGTCTTCGCTGTCCCTCCAAATCTTCAAGTATTTAAGTTCCATGTTAACATGCTTCCTCTTACCTTGCTGAAGACACCCACGATACGTTAGTATTTAGGCTTTTAACCTTTGTAGATTGTTCAAAGATAAAAAAAAACATTCCGTACATTTTTGTGGTAGTAAGAAATAATTTTTAATTTAAAATAAAACTTGTAACTAATTAAACGTAGAACTTTGCAAAACTTTAACTAAGAAATTACCCAGGTGTAAGAATTTACGGTTTTCCATTTTAAACCAGTTTACCTCCTTTAATTTATGAGATTTATGATCAAATTTGTTGAAAGCATTTAGTAATTTTTTTTAAGGAGAAAGCATGCGCCTACTTTACTTTCCTATAAATTTTATTTGCTATTTTTTTTAAGAAAATATGATAATTATTAGGAGAAGGATATTAACAGGAGGATCACGACTAGAATAGGCAGTGGTGTATGCTCGGGTGGATTGGGGACTCCACTTTTAATACGAAATTAAAGACTATTGAGAATTAATCAATTTTTTATTAATAATTTATAAGATTTTTAAAATTAAAAGTTTGACCTCCTTACTTCTTGTAATAAAAGTCATTATGTGGCAGCAAACTGTAACAAATTTAAATGTAAAATTGTTACATTAACTTTGTTTTTAGTTGAGAGTAAAAAATTAAACTCCTTGTAATTAAAACAAAAGGTACTTTATTTTTCATACAATTCTAAAACAATTTAATTGTATTGTTTGCCTACTTCAAAACGTTTTAAGATTTTAGTGTCGTGTTATAATAACATGGTAAAAGTTTGGAAATATTGGCAAAAATAAAATATTAAAAACATCTGGATTATCTCCATTAATGTCAGAGACAAGAATTATTGATTCTCATTGTTCGTAACAGGCACATTTGCAGATTAAATCATTTGGTATTTTTCAAACCACGACATTAATTTTTTCGTTTCTTTACTTACTTTTATTTTACTTTTTAATAAAAACAAACCACTAAAAAATTACTCTGAATTAAAAGAATATTTTTAAACCTCTAAACATTATATTAACAGATTAATGGAAATAGTGTTTAAGTTTTACTGATGTAAAGAATTACAAACAAATTGATTTATTTTAATTTTCCGGATGTTTTCCTTGCTATTCGTAACATATTTTAAGCAATTTAAAATGAAAATATTATTTATAGTTCTAGAGCAATTTATTTTTACAATAAGTTGTGTTTTTTATTTTTATAGGAGAAGAAAACAGTACACATTCATCTTTATTCAACCCCGACACATAATACTGTAAGCTTATAACTTTTGCATTGTGCTTTTAAAAAATTTGTAATACACGACGTCGAATAATCCGATTAACCAATTAACCCGTTCAGCAACAGAAGGCATATAGCGTTTATTTTATTGTAAATGAACCTATCAATATAAAATTTAAAGAAATATATATTTATACTTTTTAAATTAAAAAACAAAACACAACAAAAGCGTTAGTTAAAATAACATGGTATAGCATCGACAGAAAAAACCCTACAATATTTACTTTACTGGAGGTTGGCAACATCGGTTTGTCATTAGATTTTACCAAACTTTATTGTAGCCATTTAGTGAAAAACAAATTGGCAGAAAATACAAACATAAAGCCACTTGTACGCATGACCATCAAAAAGTTTTGGGAATAAATTTAGTTAAATTTATTGAATAAATCTTCTTTTACCTAAAATTATATCCTCGTTTGCGTTGGACCCACAATACAAAGATTCTTTTATAAAAAAACACAAATTTACTTTTTATAGGTACTTAAAATAAAAAAAAACATGTACCGGTTCAGTTATAAATAACATACCACATAGGCAATGTAAGGAAAAGAGACAATCTAACTAAATACCGCCATGTAAACGTGACTAATAGCGCTTGTTTTGTTTTTCCATTACGGGGGATATATCAAAACTCATTGCTCATGCATATGGTGTTATACGGCTTATAAAAAGTCTAACAACTAAGGGTACAAATAAATAAAGTTAAGCAAATGCTATTAGATACTATAGAATCTTGTTTTATTTTTTTTTCATGCAGATTTGTACGGCGCTTGTCTAAACTTAGGACCCTCCCTTTTAACCTTTAGATTGTTCAGTATTTTTTCATACAAATTTGAGGACTTCACTAAGTCTACATAAACCAAATTTTATTTTAAAAAATGACAAATCTAAATGTCAAACTGAGAGTTGGGCGCCATTAAAAAAACAAATTAAATGGAAAGAGGGGTCTTGTGGCACATTATTTTAAAGCTACTGACGAGTTATTTATTACCTTAAAATATAAAGTCAATAAATTTACCTACTACAAAATGGCGGTACTTTAAAAATTACCTAAATAACTGTTTTATATGGTCATATTTCCAGAACTAATAAAGTTATAATATGGTATTTTGTTAAAGGTCTTTTAACTATTTTTTTTAATGGTGATATAATATTCAGGGTGCGTCACTAAAAAAATATATACTTTTTGCCCTACTTTGTATATTATTACCAATATTAAAAAAATACAAAAGAGCTTTAAGAAAATACCACATTTAGTATATCTATTAGTTTTGGAAATATGGCCATCCAAATCACGTATTCAGGTAATTATTAAAAGTATCGCCATTTTGTACTAGGTAGAGATATTGACTTTATATTTTAGGTTTACCCCCTTTCCATTTATTTTTTTTTAATGACGCACAACTCTGAGTTTGATATTAATGTGTCATTTCTTGCCCAAAATTTGGTTTATGTTGTCTTACTAAAGTCTTCAAATTTGCAGGAAAAAATACTTAACAATTCAAAAATTAAAAAAGAACATAAAATTATAAGTAGGAAAATGTATCTTTTCCTTTTTTTATCGTTGATTGCTTTAATTGAAATGTAGTTTTGGTAATAGTTAGGTACTGCAGTAAGTCTACGGATGGACTTTAAAATAGAAGAAATAGACAATAAATTTTAATGTTTAAAAGAGTCTTGTATGACAACTGCTTTTGCTTCTTAAAAAACAGGATTCACGTTAGGAAATTTGTTTTGTTTCGTACAAGAGCATTAAAAAGTAAAAAATATGAAAATGGGCTAAGGCAAAACTGCCTTTATTTTTAATAATTTAGCTAAATATCAAATAGGAAAAGTTTTTAGAATTAAATGAGGATCCTATATCTCAAATTTCCCATAAAAAAAGAGTATCATATTTTTTTATTCGTGTCTTACGCTTTTTTACTTAATTTACCTGGTATAATCAGTATTAAAATTTTTGCAAATATATTTAAATATAAAATATAAAATTTACGTAAAAAAGTTGTTAAACATGAATAAAAAAATATTCCTAATACAGATTATTTTTTGTTTATATTCCATGTGAAATTTCAAATATGGGATCCTTATTCTACCGTGCAAAGGCAAAAGAGTCTTATTGCAAAAATTCAGGTTGGAGAAATTTGACATTTTATGTTTTATCCATTTTGATAATATACTGTTTTGAAAACGTACTAACTAACCTCCCCTAAAACACTGTTTAAATATTAAAATAAAAAGTCTGGTTGCACATTAAAATTATATAAAAACATGAGTTGACCAATTTTGCGATTAGACTTTTTTGCCTTTGCACGGTAGCATTTCATTCTAAACACCTTTCCTACATGACATTTGGCAAAATTATTAGCAATAAAGGAAGTTTTGTCTTGGTCCATTTACATATTTTTGTAGTTTTGGGAGCCCCTGTACAAAACAAAACAAATTCCTCAACGTGAATTTTGTTTTTTAAGAAGCAAAAGCAGTTGCAATACAGGGCTTTTTGCAGCATGAAGGCTTATTGTACTTTGACCCCTATTTTTTCCTATTCACACACCATTTATTCCATAACTTGGATGGTTGCTGCTCGCTCCGTTCCCTCACCCCCGAGCAGAACACCGCGTGTCCGATCACCCATCCAAGTTATGGCCGTGCTCTTCAGTGCTTAACTCCAGTGATCGACGCTGCCGATACAACTGGAGCAGCCACAAGCGCGGCTTTTTAAATCCATAGTACTGTTTTTACGGGGTCATTTTTAAGTTGATATATTCCTCTTAACACAGTGTAGAACGTAAGAATTTTTTTTTCAAAAATTATGTTTGAAAATGCATTGTTTCCGAAATGTTTGTTTTAAGAAAAAAAAGCCTTTTTTTATAACTTTCCTACTACTCCAGATATGTACACCAAATTTAGTACACTTCTTTAAACCATTACATTACATTTTTTGCTGTATAAGTTTTTTCAACAGTTATCCAGTGGTGTTCGAACAAGATTTGTAATGCATTTTTTCAAGGAAAAAAGTACGCCACTGCTTTTTCGTTAAATCAATATTATTTTTAAAATATTCATTTACTTTGGAATTAATTTGGTCCCTTGATATTTTTTGGTACGACGAACGGCTTTCGTTTAAAAAATAAAAGCCATTTTGATTCACGGCAAAATCGCTAGAATCTAATGTGGTTTTTTGTACTTAAAATTTGTTTTTGTCTTATTTGTATTAAAAACAGGTCGAAAACTTACACTTCTACAATTTAAACCTAATAAAAAAATAATCAATAGTCGCAAGTTTTAATAAAAAGTCAAAAACAAATTTTACATACAATACACCATATCAGATTTTAGCGATTTTGCCATGCATAAATATGACTTTTATTTTTTAAACAAAAATGGTTCTCCAGAATAAATAAATATTTTAAAAATAATATTGAGTCGACAAAAAGTAGTGACGCACTATTTTTTTCTTGAAAAAAATCAATACACGTCTTGTTTGAACGCCACTGGGATTTTTTTCTTTTACATTAAAAAATGTAAAGTAATGGTTAAAAGAAATATATTAAATTTTGTGGACATATCTGGAGTGGCAGGAAAGTTAGAATAATAATTTTTCATTAAAAAAATATTGTCATTTCATAGTAAAAAGCGTGGGGTGCATTTTACTATTTTTTCATAACTTTTCCATCATAGATATTTGCAAATATAATAATTATAACATTTAATATATTTATCACCCCACGCTTTTTACTATGAAATGACAATATTTTTTTTAATAAAAAATTATTTTCTAATTTTTAGTTCGGTTGCATATAAAAGCGTGTTTTTTTAGTTTTTTTAAACTATTAATTATTTTTCATTTTTTAGTTTCTGCTACTCTTGACAAAATGGCGAAAAAATTTTTTAATGAACAAGAGTGGCAAATTTTAAAATTTTTCCAACAGATTGCAACTCACTAAAAAATTTCTTCTTCATTAAGTAGCAAAGTTTGAAATTTTGCCAACAGATGGCAATCCAGGCAATGTTTGGACCGTTGCCAATATATTGCAACCCACTAAAAATTTCTTCTTCATTTAATAGCAAAGTTTGAAATGTTGCCAACAGATGGCAACCTAGGTGTTGTTTTTATATTTTTATAATATAATGGAATTTTTTCCTGGCGATCCAAAAAGAATGTTAATTACAATAAAAGTGACTCATAACAAATTATATTTTTGTTTTACTTTATTACTTCAGTTGGTAGTTCCTGCCGTTACTTCATTTGCGCTAACGTCATATATCGTAGGTTATTACTGGGTTTTTGTCACGTTGGTGTTTTCGGTGTATTGGTTAGTTCTGAATAAGTGTTTAAAAAAAATAAAAAACTTGAGTGTGATAGGTCAAATAAATAAAAATCTTCCAATCTCGACAGTTAAAAGATCTCCTGCTTTCAAGTCATTCATCGGGATCCTCCCCAGTGACGCGTTTCGCCTACCTCATAGGTCTTATCAAACGGCTGTACCAAGTCCCCGGTATATAATGCGAAAAAGCAAGGGTATCTTTTATCGTGGGTTTAAAGGTAAAACTTACTAAGTGATATCTTATGGTTCAGGGAATAACAACTATTTTATACAAAATTTGTGATTGGAAAAGAAAGATAAACCTTTTTTTTTAATGTATAATATTTTAAGGAAGATTTATGGATGTCATAAATGTAACTTATAAATTATTTCTACAAAAAATTTTACTATAAGTAACTTAAAAATGTTCAAACAATTTTTTTTACAAAATGTACCTATTGACTTTTACCTTTAAACCGACGATATAAACAAATACGTTGTTTAACGGTAAGACGTATTCTCACCGCTGATACCGTACTGAAAAGCATCATTTAATGAATCGGCATTCGGTTTTACCTGAAGTCAGCAAGTATAATTAAGAAAATAAATGGAAATAATTTCCTACTCTTATAATTATATACGTTTCTGGACTGTTAAAAGAAGAAATCCTGCTTTTCATGTCATTCAACGGGACACTTTCCAGTGACACGGTCAAAATTTTAACTGTCGAAAAAGGAAGATTTCTTTTTAGTATATAATTATGACAGCATGGAATTATTTCCATTTATTTTCTTAGTGATACCTTATGTTACACCATGCTTTTTACAATGAAGGAGTATTTTGAATAAACCCCATAGATTAAGACCGACTTTTAGCAAAAATCGCAAATGTGACCTTGGTGCTATTAAAAAAAACAATAGTAAGCTATTAGTAAATATTTATAGGTTTGGGCAGGGCTTCCCAAACTTATTTGTAGTGTGACGCCCTTGGACACTTGCACTTAATGTATGACGCCCTTACGTCCAACTCCCAACAATCAGAAAATTTCTTATTGAAACAAAAAAATTTATAAGCTCTTTTTCTGTCATGAGAGGGGCCTCGCATAACTGTATAATGTGTGAAATAGCATGAAAAAGACAGACAGGATTGTGTTCAAGGGGGTGAGAACCTTTTTTTTTGTCTTTTTTCCCGAGGACAAAGGGGCTTTGCGAATAACTTCGCCTACGCCTTAAGGGCCTCGCAGGAGAGGTGAGAACCTTTTTTCTCTTCTCAATTTTTTTGTCCCACGTTCATTGTCGACAAGCGAAGCCTCGCGGATACGACTTCGCCTACGCATGATTTTGGTCACGTAACGCCACTGAAGCGGAGAACACAAAGAAGTCTCTGGCGTAAGTTCTTCTATGTCTTTATCTATTTTACTTGAAGACAACTTTCCAAATCGCAACATTTCAAATATTAAAAATTTAAAACACGCTTTTGAAATTGACTTTGTTTAACATATAAATACATTTTTCTTAACAACAAAATTTTTTATGAAAAATGAAGTTGGCTTACTGACCGAAATCTTTGTTATAAGTCATTAGTGACAGTGACAAAATGTAGGTACAGGGTTAGTAGAAAATCTTTAATGGTTCATGAAATTTCCTTACGAATATAACTCAAAAAATAACAGTAGTGGCATGACAGTAAAAAAAAATATTTGTACAAATGTCAAATAAAAATATGTTTCTTTCATTCATTTTTTTTAAATAAGTAGAATATCTACAGAAACCTTTTATGTCAAATTAAAAAAGAAGAAAATTTTATTTTCATGGTAAAATGTGTCATATTATTAAAAAATAAATTATTAATGTAAACATTTTTAGTCAAGTATTGTTTAAACCTTTTTTTTACTTTTATCTAAAAGAACAATTATTGACTAATGGGATTTCTGCATAGAACGCCTTAATTATAAAGTTTTTAGGCACAAAAATAAAGAAAAGTGATATCTAAAGATACCTGAATATATTTTAATTTAAAGTAAATAAGTACCACAGAATAAAAAATTGGGTAGTTCTGGTTAGGTTACTGCAGTATGCACAGTGTGTATAATATCATAAAGTAACATACCTACGGATAAGAGAAACCATGGCATGCTAAAATTTTCGTACCACTTTTGCGGCAGGCTTGTCATTTTTCCAGTTTACACTTTAAATGCGTCGGTCGAAGCCTCGCCTCGTGTAACATCAACTGTGGGGAGACACGTAAGCTTACTAAAATGACTAACTGGCGGTATTTCAACGAGAAACGAATAAAATTATATTGGGAGTTTTCGCATGACCTGTCCTTAAATCGGCTATTCCATGATAACTCTTATAATTTCCTTACTCTATGATAATATCCACTTTTTCTGTTAAAGTTAGAAACTACGATTTTTGGTAAATAAGATTAGTTAAAGACATAATTACATTTGAACTTTAATCCTGTATCAGTTTCAAACGCCATCATTAAAATTAATTAACTAAACCTAATCAAACTTTAATTAATTGTATAGAATACTTCAAAGAGTTAAGTCAATATTTTATCACTAAAGTTGCCTATCATTTTATTCAGAAGTGTTCTATGATTTAAACAATTTATTGCGATGTATGGTTAAATAGAACGTATATTTTTGACGTTAAGCTCTTATCTAATAGATATGCAGGGTGTCCGAGAATTTGTGGACAATCTTTTGAACACAGAGAAAAAATGAAAATATTATGACAAGCTCCTATAACCTTTTCTCTAAAGCATCTGTTCACTGAGATATGTGCTCTTAAAAATGCCGCCTAAAATCAGGTTTTTTTTATTAACTTTTGTAATACTTGGTATAATAAGACATTTTTAATATGAAAGGTATTACAAAGGACTTTTTAAAATTCCTTTTAGAACATTTGCATCTATTAGGGCGCCAGGGGCAGACTAAGTTTTACACAGGAGTGTTAATTATTTTTACACCCTGTATGATAAGGGAATAAAAGTAGTATTTTTAAAAAGCTTAAACTTTTAGCTATACTCTATTTTTTTGCAATAGATAGTAATAAAAATGTCTCGGGACGGTTAGAAGGTTGTAAACCATAGGCGCACCAGTCTCTGTGCAAAGAACAGGTAGAAATACACCGAATTGCGTAAAATAAGGATTATAAATTTTATATATATTTTAGTATCTTTCCGTATGTGCAACTGAGTGGTTATAAATTGTTAGAGTAGGTATTGTTCAAAGTATTACAGTATTGTAAAAATGGCTTCTCCGCAGAAACGCGCATGTCTCGGCCATTTAACTGAAAAGCAGATTGTTAAAAACGTATTCGATTATACAGGGTGCGGCAGAATGGACTCCCACATTTGGGTAGCAAATAAAAAGTCTACTATAAAATATGAAGCTAAACTTTTATTATTTTCAAAAGAGCACACTTTAAGGTTTTTTTAAACTATGTTTTCAAAATTATATCGTGTAAGTGACGGCCGTTAGCAGCGACACACATGCGAAGGCGTTCCTAGAAGTTCCGCATCACTTTTATCACCATGTCTTGAGGAATAGCAGCAGTTTCATCTCGGATCGCTGTCTTGATTTAGGAAAGTCAAGAACCAGTTGCCCTTAAGTTAGCAACCCATTTAAAAATTGTTTTCCGGTCTGGAACAGAGGCATTCGGAGGCAGAAAGCGCGTACAAAATACTCTTTTCGACGCGGTGACACATTCGTAATTTTTGAATAATAGCTCAATAACAAATCCACGTTGGTCACCAGACCAAGACATAGCGCCTAGTAACAAACCTTATCAATCGCCCATTACCGATGTTCTAGCCTGATGAAATGTGGGAGTCCATTCTGCCGCACCCTGTATTAGAAATGATCAAAACTCTAATTTAAGTGTGGACGATTGTGTTCAAAAATGTGCGTTGATGACTGGGGTGGAAAAAGCGACAATTTACAGAATTTTTAAACAAGAAAAAGAGGGAGGTATAATTCTACCAAAAAAGCGATGGGCACAAGTGAAAGGTGAAGTAGCCAGAAATAATACTACGTTTAAACTAGTAGATATAAAAACAACTATTTCAAATTGCCATATCTAATGCTTCCCCAGAAAACTGGAAAAAATGTGTCGAACATGTATTAGAAAGAGAAAATAAAATGTGGTCTTTGGATATAATAGTAGATACAACTGTTGAACCTCTAATTATTATACAAGTAGACTCATATATGACTCAAGTAGTGATAGTATGTCACACACAAAAAAAAGATAACTTAACTTAAAACAATTTGTTTTGACTCAAGACACGTTGTGAGTTGTATATAACGAAAAGAATATGTTCTTCTTATTAGTAAATGATATTCTTAAAAAAATATTTTAGTACAAACATAAAGATAGATTCAGTTAAGTAAACATAATTTTTTAAGTTAAGAATATTAATGCTTTCTTTGTAGATATTTTTTGTCGACGCGATTATCTAGCGAAGAAAAGCAGTAATTTTATTGAAGAAAATATATTCTTGTCGAGTGATCAATTTAAAACATATGTTTTCTTCGGCAAAAACAAATTAAAACTTAAGTTAAGAATACATTTCTTTGGCCAAGAATATACTACTTTAGGGTTGTCTTGGTTAAAGAATATCATAATTAAATACTTTCTTTAAATAAAACTGCTTAGTTTTCATTTAAAACTGAAGATTGTTATCAAAATTTTATTTATCACAATTATTATTGTTAGAGTACAAAACAAAGCTTTTAATAGTATAATATTTTTATGATGTTATGTTAGATCTTCTGGACGTCTCTTAGAGCCAACCTTGCTGAGGCGTCTAGGATCCTATTAATGGAAATCTCCCTGGTACAGCAGATGTTATTAAAAACAAGAGTTTTTGGTGCTCTGCGTTCGTCATTTCCAGTATATTCTTCAGTACTTTCTTCGTGAAGATTTCAGTTCTCGATAGTCCCGACACGATAGTAGCTTTAATGTGGATATTTTTAACACGGTGATCCAACTACCCCATAAAACTACAATGTGTGTCCACGGATGAACTTGACTATACCTGAAAAAAATATTTTTATAGTTCAAAAAAAAAAAAATATTCTTCATAAAAATTTTTACTTTATCTAAAATACCAAAAGCTATAACAAAATTGTTTCTAGGATTTACATGGTGGTTCATAACTGCAAAATCAAGACTATAAATATAGAATTTTTGAGACTACTTAATTAAATAGCAAAAAGTACTTAAAAGTGTATAACATAAAAATTTTCTATTGATTATGATTTTCAGTAAAAGTTGAGGTTAACTAACTTAAAATAATTCCAAAAAAAAAAAAAAAATGTTTTACAGTTTATTAAAATATATATTTTTTAGAACATATGCTTTCCAACAATCGTCTGACTTACTATTTAAATCCAAATCTGGTAGTATAACGCGCCTGAGGGGCCACGCGTTCTTCATTATATTCTCCATTTCTACAAGCAGGATCGCACTAATCTAACTTCGTTGGTTTCTTCGGAGCCCACACCTCCTTTCTGTCAAGTTTATTACCATTTATGTGGTATTCGTTATTTTCCAGCACTTAGACCATGGTGGTGCCGACGTTTTCCTCAAAATCCTCCTCGGCCTGCAGTCATCTTACTTTATGGCTATCTAGTCAACCTTTCTTAATCTCCTTAGTATTTTTTTTAACTTCTTATAATCTTGCAGTGTGGAAGGAAGCGTTTCTTGTTTCCCGGTTCGTCGATACGTATCTTCCTGGGCAACGTTTTTTGCAAAAATGAATAAGGAAAATACCTTTGATACGTAATTATGGTAACCAAGAATATAATGTTTTGGTTTAATAATACAAAACCTATATTTTCTTAAGTGAAAGAATTACATATAAATTGTTTTGACTGTAAAATAAATATATTTTTTAGTTAAAAAAGCCAGTCTTTAACAAAAATAATATTAAATCAACAAGAATTTTATTCCAAAGTAAAATTATGTTTTAAGTAGAGAATAAAAATATTACTTTGTCTTGGCTACTCCTGTAAGAATAGATTTTCTTCAATATCTCTTATCATATTATTCTTAATTTTAGACAAATTGTGTCTTATTTTAAAAATATATACTTGTTTGAAGAATATATAGTAAGAATAATATTATTTAATATGAAAATAATGTAATTTCTTGGAGCAAGAATATTGTATTCCCTCAAGAAAATTTGTTTTAAGATAAAAATAAATTTTCAAGAAAATCCATATTCTAATTGCAAGAATTTTATTTTTTGTGTGCAGATATGGAAGAATGTGAATAACTAGATATAGATTATGTAGCATATTTAATTAGGTATAGATTATATTTTAAATAATTATTTTTTGACTATGGATTTTTAATGTGTATTATTAAAATGGTTATTATTAACTATAATTATACCAACTGTACAATATTGATATACTATAAATTTTAAAATAATTTTTTTACACATATAAAAGAAACAAGATTTTCATTTTACCTAAACTGTTTAAAAAGGGTAAGTTCCCAAAAATAAACTCAAGCGCACCGCCACTGTCAAGGTTTTTATCACATTATTCCCACGTAAATACAGGTAAACATCTTTTATTCCTTTGTATTTAACCCAAGAGGTTGACGAATATTAGAACGGGGTCTGCCGGCCTAAAATTATAATGCCTTATCAGTACATTACAGGTAGAATTGAAGAAAAATATTTATACTCGGACTAACACAGAAAGCGAATTGCCATAAAATTAAATGATTTATTACTCTCTCTTGCAAAAAATAGAGTATAGCGAGAAATAGTGTTTTCGACATAAACACGTTTTTGTATAGTGTGAACATCTAAAAACATTAGGTTATTTTGTTGAAATTTGGGGCAATCGTGGTGCAGCGGTAACGTATAGTTACGACCATATTTATTTCATTCTGAAAGCGATGCCGCCAAGTACACAAAAAATGATAAAGTGAACAAACCTTTTTAAAAGTATATAGCCTCTGAGAGAGCCTGATTACATATTTTTAAATAAATAAAAAAACACATTGCAAAAACAAATAACACGTACTTAAAAACACCCTCTAATTTCGTCTCTAGCCTGCAATAAAACTGTGGCACGTGGCGTAGTCGTCGGGTTGAATATTTTTTGCTGCAATAAATCATTTTTCACAAAAGGGTTTATTTGCATTATCATTTTTCGTGTACTTGGCGGCATCGCTTTCAGAATGAAATAAATATGGTCTTAACTATACCAGCTTCTTACCGCAGCGATCGGGGTTCAAATCTCGGAACCGTACATTGGCATTTTTAATCGCTCGTCATCTCACAGATGGCTTAGCAAACCACTGTGTAGTATTCTGCGTCCGTGGTGGCACTATCGCGTTGTCTAAAAGGTGCTGTAAAATGATAAAAAGAACTACATGTTTCAGTGCTTGGTTAACGTTGACGAAACAGCGTAAAAAAGGGGTTAAACATCTAATAACCAGAAACCAACGGTACTCTGGTACTTAGGCACAAAGCCTTCGTGGACTGTCAAACAGATAAAAAAATTAAAAAATTAAAAAAAACAAAAAAACTTCGTAAAAAGATTTTTTTTAAATTTTCACATCAATTAAAAATAATGTTGGAACATTGTGCAGGATTTTATAATCTTTAATAATAGGAGCTAGAGAATGTATAAGTTTAAAGGCAGTCCATGTTGAAGTGACTTACAAAATTATTCAATGCAACAGTATTTAAGCAAACAATTGTTTTTCTCATAAAAGCATTAATTTATCAATATTAAAAAGAAGTACCTTTCCTTACCTAAGGATTTAAGCTTTTAAAAATAGCACCTTTACCTAAATTATTTTATTATACCATCTACTTTAAAATTTATTTAAGAAAAACTATTTTTAGCGGCGTCCTTTAGGGCACATATCTCAGTAAAAAGTTTATAGAAGCTTGTCATATTGTTTTCTTAGGTGTTCTATATGAATCCGAGAGATTTTCCACACAATTCTGGACAACCTGTGTAAGATAAGAAAAATTTAACGTACCGGTCTAGCCAATTTCTTAACAAATAACGTGTTTTTTTAATGTTAATTGATACTCATATTAGATGAAAAAAGAGCAATATAGGATAGAACTTAAAAAAAATGATAAAACTTTTTAAAAACATTATTTTTCTTAATTAAAATAGTGCTAATTTACAAAATAATAAACTTTTAAACAATTTTTTTGGTATTGCCTTATCAAGTACCTAACTGAGAAGATCTTCACAGAGCAAAAAAATTATAATTTAGTATAATAGTATATAATTTTAGTTACGGATTCCTAAAACATTTTTACCATTCAATAATAAAAGGTAATTTTTGATGAGTAGCTTCATCTTGTCGAGACGCGCAACTTTTCTTTTTGCAACAATTAGGGTTGGTGGTAGCATAAAGGGGTAGCAGGGATTAAATATGTTGTTTTTATAAATATCTCGAAAAATCAGATATTTTTGGGAAATTTAAAATTTGTCGATGTCGATTTGTTGTTTAAATTCACGAACAAAATACAAATAAAGGGTTCCAATTTAAAACTTTTTTATAAGGGGCAGGGGTGCAAGCAAAAAATTAACTTTTTTTCAAAAATATTAAAATTAAAAATTTCTTGACCAAAGTATTCCTTTTAGCATAAATAGAATTTGATAAAATATTGGTGTGGGTCTCATGTCTCAGTTTTTGGATAAACTAAATTAAAAAACCCAGCGATGCCCATGGACTCCCTGCTAGAGGGTTGCAGTTCAGGGGGCAAATGTGATAAAGAAAATGTTTCTTCCAAAAATTAACCCGTATATCGTTAGCCTAATTCACAAACCTCGTAACTCCAGAATAGTTTAAAATCGAGCATTTTACACCATTAACTAATCTGACAATAAACGATACCCGAAACATTTTGTACAAGGTTACATTTCTTTTTAATAAAGATAAAAAATATTCTTTAAAATTTGTAAGGACTTCTTTTAATAAAGGCCCTGGTAAAAAATAATAAATGCTTTGGATCTAGAGCGTTTTTTTTAAGATAGAATTTTTGTATTGCTTTGTAAAGCAGATCATTTTCGAAAAGTTTATTAAGTTTGCCTATCCAAAGTTATACTTAGAAAAATATATTTTAGTCAGAGACCTTTTTTAAATGTAATAACCAAAAATGCCTAATATTTTTTACTTTATTGTTTTCTAAACCGAAGTAGCAACAATCTGTTTTTCAAGTTGTAATAATTTTAATTTTATTTTATAATGTAATTTTTGAAGTATTTACAACAGGAAAATTAAATTTTAACTGCAAATTTATTTATAATTAAACCTGTTTGAATTGGCATTATTATTTCATAAGCTAATATCAGGAAAATGAATATTTTCCAACGTCGGATAATTTAAATTTTTTGTTGTGCCTTTTGATTATCAGGTATACGAGTATGAAATGCGGATTTCAAACAATAGAAGGGGCATAGGCTATTAAATATAAATGATTTGACATTGCACAATTTTGTGGTGCACTACAAATCACAATGCGCACTAGTGACTAAAACTAACCTAAAAGTTTGTGCGCTGTGCTGTATTGTTGGGTCAATATATCAAAATTTATATTGAACAAAGGGGATTCGCCGAGAGCATCAATTGTTTGCTCGCTCGGTACTTAAGAACGTTGTTTTTGCATCGTATAGTAACAGGAGATAAAATATACATTTATTTTAAAAATATCAGAGCAGAGAAATCGTGTATAGACCCAGGAGCACTACCCACATCAACCGCAAGACTAAATCACTTTGGCAAAAGACGATGTACTGTGTTTGGTGGGATCAGGGGGACGGGGTCAGTTATGAACTGTTAAAACCTGGGGATATTACTAGACGTTACAAATAACGGGTAATACATTTAAACCGTACACAAAGTAATTTTTCTTTATGACAATGATTCATTTCTGACGGCATAATCTGTTCTTGACACATTGAAAGAACTCAGTTGGTTCTAAATCATGCGGCTTACTCACCAGACTCTCCTCCGATTACTATTTGTTTGCATCGATGTGTCGCAGACTTGATTAACATTGCTTTGGTTTATAAAAAGATCTAAAAAATGGCTTGATCAATGATTGGCGGCAAAGGGAGAATATTGATTTGGGCATGGTCCGTACAAATATCCCAAAAGATAGAAAAAAAAATAAAAAGCAATAAACAGCAGATGTTATCCTTCTACTGGATTTACCGTGTATTTTTGTTTTCTCCCAAAATTCACATTTAATGCTTATATGCAATATACACCTCTGTAAAACGTAATCTTTGTAAATCTGAAACGAGATTTCAACCAAAATTGCAGTTTTGTAAGTTTTTCCTAAAGCGTTTAAGAAATATATCAGCTGGAAAATGTTAACTTTGATTAAGGCGTCTTAAATTTCACATACATAAACATTTTTATTCCACTGTGTTATTCAGATGTTTGTACCTTATATAGGCTTCTTTATAGCATGACATTTTTCCAAAGTAAAATTTTATTACTGTAATTTTTCTTTTTGGAAATTTTTATGCTTTTATTGTATAACATACAATTTATAGCTACTGGCAATGAGGCTTACAACTTAGTAGAATAACAAATATATTAATTTGTTTTTTTTTTTGCAAATTATAATATTATTAAATAATATTTAATTCCTGAAGTTGGTGGGTACTGCTTACTATTTTTCTTAAATTCATATAATTTTATTGTCTATAAAAACTATATTTTTTAAATTGCATCATTAGGTCTGTTTGTAGAGAAATCACAAACTAGTCAGCGCCAATTAGATTTTACAACATTTTGGCAACCGGTCACCTGACTAAATAATAATACCCTATTGGCGCTGACTAGTTTGTGATTTTTCTAAGAAGAGGGCTATTATCAACATTCTACATAATCGGGTGTCAAGTTATGAATTTACACCCAGTTTAACTTTTTATTTATTATCGTATCGTTAATAATTAAAAATATCCGTTTGTTGGGTTAATTATGTAGTTTTTAAATCAGCAATCAGATCTGTACTATCTCTTAGAATATACAGGGTATAACAAAATAGAAAAGCTACTGGAATTCGTCCAAGCATCGGTGACCAACTAGACTAGGATTTCTAAGCAAAAACCTACTTGAATACAGATTCAAATCATTATTGTTGTGGGTTTTGTTTTTTGCCAAAAAGGTTTTGAAACCCTTCTTTAATACACCCTAATTTTTATTTATAAAAACTACTCATTACATATTGATACTATTTATTTGAGAAAATTAATGTTTTTTGGCACATTGTTAACCATGTTCAATATTAAAGATTATATTGTGAAGTCGTTTTTGGTAGACTGGCCCTCTCATTTTGAAGGACAACCCAGCTTGAAATTTTCCTTCCGAAATACTTCCGACTTTTTGATGCGGGATAGATGCATTTAAATTTTTGTGATCTTCTATCAACTGCTTTAGTACATACAAACAATGTAATTTGTGACGGAGTTTGCAAAGTTTTTAGTACAGTGGCGAATTTCTGCAAAATTAAAAGTATATGTTATTACAGATCTAACTGTGGTAGTGTAGTGTGGAGTGTTTTATTACAAACATATTCCCTATTATTTCAAGAAGTTTTCACACAAATATTTTCGTGTTATATATGTTGGACCATGAATAATTTTTTATGGCACAGTTATAGAAAAGAAAACCACCGTCCGGTGGTGTTATCGATTTATGTATGAAAACTACCCAAAAGTTAGTTTCAAGCATAGCGACAATACAGGGTCTTCCAACTCTATTTATACACACAATAACTTCGCCGCTGTACAAGATACAAAAATAAATTTAATTTAAAAAATGTTTATTTGGATACACTTTTTTATTGACAGTACCAGTTAATATACAAGGTCTCTCAATTTTTTTCGTTTGGGACTTAAAAAATGACCCCTTAGGGGCCATAAAATCGTGTTACAGGCGAAGCAGTTACAACAGTGATTCTTTTATGTACATTTGAATTTTGAAACTTACACTATGCATAAAAAGTTCTTGGCCTGTTAAAATGCCCAATTGGGGACCGGAAAAATGACCCTCTAGGGGTCGGAAAATCGTGTTTCACTGTAGCTTATATTGTGCTTAACAGGTTTATGCCTAAGTAATATTTCCTGTTTGGGACAGGAAAAATTACCCCTTAGGGGCCGGAAAATCGTGTTTTAGACGTAACATATCACAGCGATAATATTTTCATGTACTTTTACATTCTGAACCTTTGACCGGTTAAAATTCTCGGTTGGAAAATAACCTCTTAGGGGACTTGGCCATAAACTTGTCAAGCACAATCTAAGCTACATAATTTAAAAGTACGTATTTTATAATCCCACTGTTGTGATTGCTAAGTCTAAAACACGATATTCAGGCCCCTAAGGGGTCATTTTCCTAAATTTCAGTTAGCTGTAGACCTGTCAAGCACAAATCCGGCAGATAAAAATTAAAGTTAATACCTACTAAAATCTATCGTTTGTATTGTTTTTTTTATTTAATGTAATTTTATATGTATGTGTGTTTTTGATAGCAGACATACCCTATTTAAAAAAAATTAAAATGGTTTGTTTAAACAAAAAAAAAAAAACAAAAAATAAGATACAAGAACCAAAAGATAGAGGTTACTTGTTTTTCTTTTTATTCAGCAAACATGATTACTGTGAGATACATAACATCTAACCTGAAAATAGGTTTTTAATATAAAAGAAATACCTATAATAAATATTTATTAACCGAAAAACGAGGCATAATGCGGTGTTTCTTATTTGGAGGTAAATATTAATTAAAGGGTTAAGAAGCAAAAGGGTTTAAGTGACAATTTTCGTCAAAATGAGTTATGTGCAAATTTAGATAATTAAGCTAAAAATTATTTAACATCAAACAGATAAAAGACAAGATAATTTTAATTCATTACCTTTTAATGTAAAAATAAATCCAAAAACATTATACAAATTTTGTTGAAGGCAACTGACTGAAAACAATAGCAAGATAACCTTAAATTTACGAAACACATGTGGATACACATGGGCGTTTATCAATTTATCACAACTTAAAATTTATTTTTAACTTAACTTAACTTTAATCTTTTATTTCACTGAAAAAATAAATGTTTAAATAAAAAATAAACAAAAACTGTCGCCATTTTAGACTTTTATTTTTATGTGAAACTAATAGGTTTGATATTTATTTTTACAAATTTAAAATTTGTTATTTTTTATTATTGTTTTTAATTTTATTAATTCTATTATAAAAGTGATATTTTTATTTATGCATGCAGGCACCTACCTGTTAATATTTTAGAACTATTTATTTAAAAAGGGGCGTGTCGACAGTTTATCAAAAATCGTTTTATGGTAATTTTGAAATCTCTTCATCATTTTCAATACTTTATATCTTAAAATATTTAAAAGTATTTAAAATAAAAGCATAAAAATCATTTAAAACAACCCATGTCTACACTGCACACTTTTATATTAATTGAAATGAGAAAAGTCCAATTATAATTTCTTATAATATATTACTAGTTTATATTAAAAGCAAGGATGTCTATTTGTGAAATGCTTTTTATTTGTTTTAATCTCAACATCTAAATAATTATTATAAACATTTAACAAAATCTAACTAAATGGCACTCAACTCTTGAGGTAGGGGTATTTGATCAACGCTTAGGTACCTGTTTAATACTTGGAATTCAAACAAAAGTAAACTTCAGTTTCAATATTATTGGGCAATAAAGTAAGCCACTGCATTCTCTTATAGTATTTATATGCATTTTTGATTTAGCGACTAAAGTTTTTGGTGTCTTGATTTCTTTTTACCTAAATTTGGCATCTTCTGACAAAACAAAATATATTAACAATATAAAATAAAAACAATTCTTTTTTAATTAACCTTTACTGCCGCAGTTTCAGCAAGACATTAATACAGACGAATAATTTTATTTATGTCCCTTCTAATTACCGAGCTTACAATGTAAAAAATAAAAACTCATTTTATAATCCACTGTACAACCGAAGTTATATTTCGTTGCATACAGGCCATTAAGTGTAGAATGTTTTATTATGCAGCTCATTCTAATTAAAACGAACAATCCCCTTATTTGTATACACATAAAAAATCTTCAAAGCACGTTAGTTTTAATTTAAAGAAGAAAACATTTTTGTTTAGAAATTTAGTCGTTCGGTGTTATTCTTTTCTTTGTAGTTATCCCCTATCCCAAATAACACAAAAGTCAAAAAGTTTAAATGGGAAAGCGGGTAAAAAATACTCATTTTAAGGGCATTCGATTTTCTCTTTGTTAGTCTTTCGTTTTTTTTTCAATCTGTTTAGTAGTTTTTAAAATATCTTGTATACAGTTCTTGTCTAAATTCAGTATCCCCTCTCCTAACTTCCAAATTGTTTGGTTATTTTGTCAGGACATTACTAAATTCTTTCTTTAATAGTTTTTATTTTTTGAATCCAAAATAAAACGTTTATATGGACACCTTCTTATTTTATTGTAGCTACGTTTATATAAATGAACAGAATGAGGTACCTCAAGGAATATTTCTGACAAATGAATGTACACCACTGGCTTTTGTAAAAGTTTTACATTTTATTTAAATAAAGCAAGAAAAAATTCCTGTGTTAAGCACATTTTTTTCTTTATTTATATCCCAGGCAAACCCAAAAATACGAGGAAAATTTCAAGAACACTTAATTTGGAAAAAATCGTTACGGTTAATGGTAATTAATTTAGTGGTTGTGGTCAATGTTATTTATTTATTAATAAAATAATTTTAAAAATAATTCTTGAAAGAAACTCTTTCCTATGCTTCTTATGTAGTCCCGGAGTATTATACAATCAAGATTTTTTTGTTTAATAAAATCTAAACAAGACAGGAAAACCAATTGTCTAATCTCTACCTGCTAAAGTTTTACACGCGTAAGATCATCTTTTTTCACGTATTGTCTATGAACTTTTTAATTTCGCTAAAACGTATACACATATATTATAGCGTTAATTTTATAGTAACTAAATTAAAAATCTGTGCAGAACTCCTGAGATTTATGTATATGCCCTTTATTATAGTATACAATTTAAGGCTCTTTTAATGAAACAGCTTTGGTCTGTTATTAAAAATTATAATAATGTACCGAAAGGTGTGAGTCTATGAGAAGCAGATCGATATTTAGGAGTCATCGCACATTCTTTTGTCGTGCCTAAAAAGCGTGTGCATAACTTATATAAAAAAATATATTACACACGCTAGTAATTTAAAAAATAAAAGTTGTGTTCGTGATAACTTAAAATAACTTTTTATTTAAGTAACGTGATTTGCAGAAAGAAAAAAGGACAGTGCAGTGACGCCCTAAATAGTCGGCCATGTTTCGTGTAAAAGCGTTTTTCCATTTTTCGCACTGAGACGTGACCTAGTATTACGGCGAATTTATATTGTCTTTTGTCTGTGTATTTTTTCATCAGCTATATTGTTCCAACTTTGTCACATGCAATGCTAACACCATAATATACCCATTTTGATGAAGGTCAGAACATTAAGTAGGCACGGCATATAGGTTTTAAACAAAAGTTTACTAAAAGTAAGTTGGCCTTTTATTTAGGTCTAAAATACCTGATTTGGATACTGTAAAATTTTAAAATTAAAATGTCCTCTCGAACATTTTACCTTAACATTTTATAAACTTTTTAGGTTTAGAAAAAATCTATATATAGTGCTTGTCTAAATTCTGGACCCCCATCCTAACTTTTGAATTATTCGATATTTTTTTATAAAATTTTAAGAACTTTAGTGAAACAACATAAACCAAATTTTAGACAGAAAATGACAAATATAAATGTCAAAATGAGAGTTGGGCGCAAATTTTAGACAGAAAATGACAAATATAAATGTCAAAATGAGAGTTGGGCGCCATTTTGAAAAAAATTAAATGGAGAGAGGGTTCTTGTAACATATTATTTTAAAGCTCCTGACTAGCACTTTATAACTCCACCAAAATGGAGGTAATTTGAAAATAACCTAAATACCTCATTTAAATGGCCGTATTTCCGAATCATATAAAGTTAGACACTCCTAATGTGAAATCTTCTTAAAGCTTTTTAGAAATTTATTTAATATTAATATTGGTGATACTATACAGGGTAGGACAAAAGTATGTATTTTTTAATGACGCACCCTGTATATTATATCACCATTAAAATGATATTTAAAAAACATTAAGGAAAATATCCCATTAGGTATATCTATCTATCTTTTTTAGTTTTGGAGATAAGGGCATCCAAATCAGGTATTCAGGTAATTTTTAAAGTACCGCCTTTTTTTGGGGGTAAAGGTATTCACTTTATATTTTGGGGTTATAAAGAACTTGTCAGGAGCTTGAAAATGATGTGCCACAAGACCCCCTTCCCCTTCAATTTAATTTTTTTTAATGGGGCCCAGTTGTCAGTTTGACATTTATATCTGACATTTCTTGTCTAAAATTTGGTTTATGTTGTTTTACTGAAGTGCTCTAATTTCTATAAAAAATTACCAAACAATTTAAAAGTTTGGAGGGGTCCTGAGTTTAGAAAAGCACTGTATGTATTATTAGCGCTGTAAAATGGAAAAACGCTGTGAGATTATAATAAATAGTTACAACGTTTTTAATGCCGGCATAACTTAACATGATTTATCCATAGTTTAAGCCATGGAGTATATTACAGAAAAAAATTGGAACAACGTTGTAACTGCTATGTAACTAATAAAAAACGTGGTAAAATATGATTGTATTTTTATGTTATTATCCTATGATTAACTCCATTTTACACTATTTGCGAATTTGAACGTTGTTCGAGCCGACTGTTTAATTACATATGTATCATACTAAAAGAATTAAGGTCTGGCCACACGTCCCCGCAACGAGCCCGCAGCCGTGCGTCTCGCTGGTGAAATGTAGTGGGATGCGGTTAAAAAAGTTTTGTATTTAATAAAATTGCAGAAATATGAGTTTGTTATACTACGCTTTAAATTACACCTGATCGTAAAATCAACCTTTGCTAATAAGGTAGCACAGTTTTACCTTTACTACACTTGTTTATTAAGGAACAGAGATAAGTAGAAAAATATGTTTTATTTAAACAAGGTGACATACAGGGTGATTTTTAACCTATAAGCATAAACTTGGGAAATTATTGCTAAAGACATGTAATGACTAATAATGAAAAAAGTTGGTAAAATATTTTTACTTAGAAAAATAATCAATTATTTTGAATAAAACAAAGAACCTTATTTCTGAGAGTAAATAATAATAAGTAATAAAAAAGATCGTAAACTACTTTTTGTTACGGAACAATCAGCTGAATGTTTTGTTCTTTGTAAAATCTAAACCAACAAACAAATTATGGTAATTTTTTGTATGCCAGCTAGTACTCTTCTATTAGGCGCAATTGTTTTAAGTGTATTTTTACGTGGTTGGAAGTTAAAATTATGGCCTAAACTTGGTATACTTAATTATTTCTGACACAAAAAATAGGTTAACTACCCCTATTTTCCATTATGAGTCAATATTTGTCTTCAGAAAAAGAGTTCTTGTTTTATTTAAAATAATTAATTTATCTTCCTAAGAAAAAATGTTTTACTAACTTTTTTTTTAATTTTAAGTCATTATTTACCCTTAGCAATAATTTCCCATGTTTATGTGTATAGGTTAAAAATCACCCTCTACATACATAAAACAATAGATTCAGCTAGACAAAAATGCCTATTATACATATGTATTTTTGAGGGCGTAAAAGTGCTTTTGATTTTTCCGAATTAATCCGCCCCACTTTCCTCTATTATTGTGAATCCGGGTCCGTCCTTGATGCGGGTATGTGTGGCCTGACTTTTAAACAGTAAGGACCGTCTCCCCTTTTTAATGAACCGTTTGGTATATTTTGATAAAATATGGAAGAATGGTATACAGGGTGTTAGCAAAATAATGTTCGTAACTTTAAGGGGTGATTCCGTGCATTATTCTAAGCAAACAAAGGTCCCTTTAACATATGTTCGAAAATCAGCCGTTTCGAAGAAAAAAAATGCGAAAATAAATTAAAATTAAATAACTACTACTTCTGGCAAGTACTTTAAAACCCTAGAATATACGTTAAATCTTAAAAGAGCTCTACAGAAACAACACATTAATTATGTACATTCAGCTTAATTAGGTTTGGAAGTATGGCCATTCAAATAAGGTATTTGGGTAATTATTAAAGTACCGCCATTTTGTAGTAGGTAAAAGTATTTACTTTATATTCTAGGGTTAATAAATACTCGTCAAGAGCATTAAAATAATGTACCACAAGACTCCCCTTTTTATTTATTTTTGTTTCCAATATGTCGCCCAGTTGTCACATTGATATTTATAATTTTTATTGATAAATCAAAACTGAACTGGCCGAACATAGGGAATTAAAAGCATAGGAAATATTCAAGGTGGTATACGTGTTGTTTGCGTCGCCGTCCGACGAAAGACGAAAGCGATGTAAGCCAGGAGCCCCTGATTTCATTCTGCTCAAATCGGCGCGCTCGTTGCAGCGGCATATTTTAGGAAAGTACATAGTAGATTTGTAAAAGGGATTTAATGCATGATTTGCCCATGGTCGACAGTTTGGTTTCCATACCGGTATACTAACGTCCCAAAGTTTTTGTAATACCTGTATCCATCGGTTCGGATTTTGAAAGGAAGGAACGCCTTCAGGTCCTCACCGTATACTTTAGAAAAATAAATCTTTTCAAATTTATTAGCAAATTTTTAAATTTTTATTTTTAATTTTATGTCATTACCCCATTTTATCCGTGTTTTAAAACAAAAATCTTTACTGGTTATTTGTGTTAATAAAGGAATTACACAGCCAGTAGCTAGAAACTTTTAATACAGAAAAAAGACACAAAATACACAATGTACAGGGTGTGTTATTTTGGTGGCCTGTTACGAAAAACCTGAATCATAAAAGATAATAAAAATCTGATACCCTTTCTCGCCTTTTTTTAGTAAGTAATAATTTCTTAAACGGATTTAGGTTATAAAAAAGTTTTTAGGGCAAAATACATTTAATTGTAACTTATGTTACAACTGCATAAAGCGATACCTTTTTTAAGAATAGGAGGTTTGACAGCACGAGCCGTCAGGCAAGGACAAAAGTCATATGAGTAAAAAAGAAAGTTTACATGTGTTGCAGTATTACTATTTTTTCTGCGATTGTAACAATTTTAAAATTTTAATTTTGATGTTATTATTGCTATTATTACGTTTTAACATAATTTTTTTAACTGCCTTAGAAAAAGAAATTTTTAAGTCACAGGATTAACCTAAAATTTATATTTTTAAATACTTAACATAAAATCTAACTTAAGATATACTGAGACATATTATTTTAAAAAAGATACGGGGTGTATTTTTACAAAACGAGTCTATATTTATAAAACTGGTTTTTCGTTTTTGGGTTAACAAAGCTTTAGGGTAATCAGATTGGATTATATTTTTTTATAAATTTAAAATGGTAAAACATATTTTAATTATATTTTATAGGTTCTTAGAAGGAAAAACAAAAATAAAAAAGGAAACTTGGAAAATTTATTATTAAAACCCCAAAAATATGTTTCGCTTTACAAAAAATGGAATATTTTTAGGTGAAATGCGTTATTTATTACTGTACCAAGGGTATGACAGGAATATTTCCGCTCCACCTTTTACGTTAAAAGGAAACTGCCTCCCCTTAAAACATAGTATACATTAAAAAATAAAGGTCCCCGAAAAAATACAAAATCTTCAATTTATTTTGTTTTAAGGAAATCATATTTATTTAACAGGGTGTAATTTAATTGATGGCTAAAAGTAAAGCATATTATTTCTTACTCTTTTTAAAAGAAAAGTTTATATTAACGTATATCCTAAATCTCTTTCCTAAAGTACTTACTTAAAGTTTTAAGGAAAAAAGTTTTCCTATCATAACTTTAAAAGTGTTTAAGATATGTTTTTAACATTTGGCATTCATCTACTAAACACCAATAGGAATTTTCTGGCAACTATGTTAATACACGTAATATCTTCGCCACTACTTTTCAAGACTTAAAAAAACTTAAAATAAAAGAATGTTTTTTGCCTTGGATATTTTAACTTATATAAACTCTTTATTTAAGTTTAAATAAAAAATATATAAAACTTATTATGTTTTCTGATCTACCGGCTGCCCACGAGATTATTTGTCAAAAAATCAAGTCGCCTATTTTCTTGAGAAGTGTTACACAATTTTAATATTTTGGTCGGATGTATGGTTGGATAGGATGCAGATTTATAATGTTTTAGATTTTATGTGGCACATCCGGTTAGACCGGAAGTGCTCTCAACTTTGCGTTTTTAAATGGAACACCCTATGTACAATGTGTCCCAGGATGAGTGCTACAAGGGAAAAAATGGACCAAACATTTTGGAATTTTTGAACATCTTTTTAGAAAAACTGGTCGCATGGTCTAAAACTGATAAATACAAAATTTTACTCCGATTGGTAATATACGGGGCGAGTTATAACTAAAAATATATAAAATGACCAGGAGTAAAATACCTTTGTTTTTAAAAATAGGACAAAATTTGATAAGTAAATGTTGTAGACAATAAAATTTTATGTTAAAATTGAAAGTTAGAGAAGTAAAGTAAAAAAAAATATTTGTCAATTTTTTACGTTATCCAATAACAGTTTTTAAAATACTTGGCTTAAAGTATCAAATTTTTAATAAATACGACTATATAAAATTATTATTTTTTTTTTTTAAATTTTGCTCCCTCTTGTCCATTGTTTAAGTTGTAATGCGTAATGTAAAAAATTGGCAATTATTTTTTTACTCCCATGCTTTAACCTCGAATTTTAATATAAAATTAAATTTTCTACAACATTTACTTAAACAATTTTGTTCTATTTTTAAAAATATAAGTAGTTAGTTCATGTTTTTCATATTTTTAGTTAAAACTCGGCCTGTATAATACCAACTAAAGTAAAATTTTGTATTTATTAGTTTTGAACCTTGTGACCAGGTTTCCAAAAGTTCGTTTTAAAAATACAAAAACTTTTGCTTAATTTTTTTCTTGTAATATCTTACCTGGGACACACTGTATTTTTCTATAAATTAATTCTACAGGCAATTTTAAGAAAATACATGTATTCCATGTTATACCCATCTTAATTAGTTTTTGAGAAAATGGCGTTTTAGAATGTCATTTTAACCGCCATTTTAATCGATTTGTTAAAAACCAATAATGACAAAAAGGACTAATGCGATTTTTACACATATTTAATGAAACTTATACCCTATTACTGAAAAATTCAATTTTTAATTTTACCGAAAGTGCCACAGAAATTGACTTTTGGCCCTAAATTTAAATGTAACAGTCATTGTCTTCTTTGTTAATTATACCCCATCTCTAAACCTAAAAGTTTTTAAGATATTAATGGTTAAACGCTAGGCTGATTTCAAAATAGAGAAGAAAATATATATTTTTTACGTTTAATTATTAAAAACCCAAAAGTATTAGGTTTAGAGATAGGGTATAATTAACAAGAAAGATCGAAAGTCAATTTTTGTGGCCCTTCTTGTAAAATCAGAAGTTGTATTTTACGGTGATAAAAAATGTGTTAAAAATCGCATTACCCCTTTTTGTCATCTTTTTTTTAACAAATCGATTAAAATGGCGGTTAACATGACATTTTCGAACGCCATTTTTTTCAAAAACTCATTAAGATAGGTTAACATATAGTAGATACATTTTATTAAAATTGCCTGTATAATTGATTTTTAGAAAAATATATAGGGTGTTCCGTTCAAAAAAGCAAAGTTGACTACTTTTCAAGAAAATAACAGGCTTAATAGTAATCCCGCGGGAACTTGGTATACGTGTTTTTACAATATAAGGTAATTAATTACATTTTATTATATATTTTGTCACTCTGACAGTAAAAAATAAGAATATTTTAAGATTTTCTTACTTCACTTGTTAGTCTTAACTAATATATCAAAATAAGGTTTTTTAGATTAAAATTCAGCAATATTTGACGTATAGTATTTTATATAGGTATTTTTGATGTATAGTTGATTTAGTCAAAAGTTGGTTAAATATTTAAAAAATCTTACTTGGCAAAGAAAGCCTTGTTTTTAAGGCACCTTGTATACTCATCGATACTGGCAATTTTCTGCTTTCAAACAAACATTTTTTATTTTAGGTTTCTATTTGTATTTTACGTGTACATACACGAGCGGAGATATCTTGGTTATAAATAAAGTTGTATAATGGTTAAGCAAATAGGTATTGGGATATCGGCCAGTAAAGCTACAAAAAAGGATGTATGTAACTAATCCAATCAGAAATGTTTACATGGAGGTATTCACGTTAGATGGTCTCTTTTTCTCACATTGCCTATGTGTTATATTATTTAGCTGATTCAAAAAAATTAAAATTTATTATATTAAACTAAAGTTTTTAAAGTGGAACACCTTGCTTATAAGTGAATTTTTGGATTTTAGAATTAAAAATATACGATACGATCTCGGAATCCCGCCTCTTTAACAGTTAAATTCCTTAATTTCCGGGATTTTCGAGATCAATAAATAAATGTAATTAATGTTTTCAAAATAATTGCATAAAACGAAATACAATTAGTTTTTCTGTCAATTAATTGAGTTGTTAATCCCAATAATAATTAAAGTCAGCCATTTTTATTTCCCAGCTGATTTTAGTCAGTTTTACGTGGTCTTACTTGAAGAAATACGTCATGGAAAAGCAACACTCCCCATCACGCAAGTTATTAGTGTGTTGTGTGCATTACAAAAAACATTGACTTTTTATACCAATGTGAGAGTTTTGCATAACCGTCTGTATTCCGGTTAATGGGACTAAGTTTTATCCGCGACCTCTATACCTTCCTTATCGTTGACTCTTAATATTATGCTATATTGCTAAATTACCTACAGTGCCATAAACTATATTTTAATTTTCTTACTAAAAATTGTACACACTGTTTAAAAATAATTATGGAACTGTCCCACGATTAGGTGCAAAGGTGTATTGTTTTCTGTTTTCCTTTAATAAAACTAACGGAGTGCATGTTTGTGTCTTTGTATTCATAAATCTCATTCCCATAAAAAAAAACTTTTATATTTTTAAAGACATTATTTAACGTTAAATATTTTAATACTTACCTTCCTCATCTGGTATCAATTAAATATAATAATTTAAATATATTTCTTTCATACGTTTATATGCAATTTGTCAATTTTCAGCTCAGTAAGTTTTGTAGGATGTTCAATAGATTAATCGAGGACCCATACTGCTAAATCTGACAGTTAATAGAGAAGTTTAATCGAATTTCTTACTTGCAAAACGTGTGTTGCACGCTAAATTAAAACGCATTAAGAGATCTGAATATACGCCAAAATAATATTGGGACTTATTGGTTAAATCACACATACATACGTGTTTTAGTTTAAACAACATTATTACACGGAAAGCCCACACTGGCTTTTCTAGCTACTCAAATTTTCCTTAATATTTATTATGCTCTTCGGTTATTTGGGCGTATAGAGTAAATAATTTTGTCTTTAAAAAGTAAGTTAAAAAGTTGTTTAAAATTAAATATTAAGACGGTGACTAAGGGTACATCGTAAAAATCGAATCCGATTAAACGGATCGCATTGCCCTTCGTCCTAGCATTTATCGGATGCAGATAATACGGGTCTAAATTATTTTAAATTTAACAAAGAAAAGTATATACAATGACAAAGAAAAAAAAACAAATAAAAATAAACTTCTAACCTTACTTTTTAGTAATGTTTTTAATTAATTTTATTTAATCTCAAAAAATAAGACAAAATAATAACGCACTTATCAGCTGTTTTACTTAACACTAATTTTTTAAATTTTTCTAATACCGTGAATATCGTACAAATAAAACCCCTTCGTTTAATACAATTCCTTACTTAATCTAAAACGTGTATATCGCCTTTTTTTTGTCGGATTAAGTTTTGTCCGATCGGTTGAATCGGATTCAGGATAACGATGTTCCCACAGTCGGTGAACAAAACTCCAAAAAAATCCTTTATTAAAATAAAAATCATATTTCAAATTTTATACCAATTAGATTTTCAGCACAACTAGGCTTTAAAACATATGAAGTTGGTTTACACACCTAGACTACTGCCGAGTTTTTTAATTTATTTGTTTTAATGTTAAAAGCAAAACAAAAAATATATGTAATTAAATAAATTATTTACTCTATAGTAAGTTAATTTATTTTAGAACAAATAAAAAAATAAATTTGTAAATCGACCGAAAACATTTAAAAAAATAAAATATCCTTTTTTGAACATGCCAATCAACCTTACTTTATGTTTTTTTATTTTCCCATTATTTCTATTAATTAGATGACTGGATAAGCAGAGGTACTTGCAATAATTTCTTTTTAATTTTTTCTCTATATGTGTCCAATTTTTTGGTGGTCACAGTATGGTTATTCTAAAAAGAACTCTTGGTTATTATTATTTTTTTAATATTTAGGTGGATAGAGAAAAAATGCTTCGACATGAAAGCCAAAATGACTTGAAATAGTTATGCAGGTATTATGTGGATCGGGCCTTCAACTATTTAGGCATTAAAATACTAAAAATCTTTTATTTATTTAGTGCTTTATTATCTTTGTTGTCGCCAAAAAATCTGCCGAATATTCTTTACTGTAGGTTCGGCAACAAAAAAACATATTTTACTTTATGGCATGTACCATTAAAACTATTAAAAAAATGTCAAAAACACATAACATCCCTAGCCACGTAAATTCCAAAAAGATTTCATTTATTTGTTAATCCTATTATACTACATAACTTTTTTCATGTTAAAAAAATAGGTAGCTAATTTTATTTAAAATGACAATTGTAAACACTTCGATTTTTATAACATTTTTATACAAAAACCTCTTTATGGCCTGTAGATACGTAGTAACGCGACGAGTTTCTCTTCGCGTTACTATGTCCACATGCATTTGAATATACGCGATGTCGCGCTGTTTGTTTGTCGCCATCCTCGTCGCTCCACTATATTTTTAGCCTTAGGACATTAATTTTCTTAAAATAAAACTGTTTTATAACAATTCAAACAAGAGTTCTGAAAAGGCTTTTTGAAGATGGTAAAGAATATTATGGTTTTAATAATTACATTACAATTACAATCTTTCATTGCCTATATTTGTTGATTTATACACGACTTTTTTAGGTAACAAGTAAAGTTTTAGTTTTGGTTAAAAACGACGTGTATCAATTAACAAATATAGGCAATGAAATGCAAGCCTATAATACTCCTCTTGAAAGTTTAATAATTGAATAAAGGATGTTACGTTAAAATATCAATATTTTTTTATCTGCAACTTTGTTACTCCGTATCTTAGAATAGTTTTTCTAAAATCCCGATTTTCACCTAGTGATTTTACCTTCAAGTTTTCACTCCGGTTGAGATTTACATTTGCGAGTGGTCAGTGAGGGTTAAGACCGCGCTTTTATCCACCAAATTAATACGAGTTCCAATTTCTCCCAACTTGTGACGACTATTTGCAAAATTGTCTACATGAATGTAACCACTAACATACTAAGACATTATTTTTATTTATATGATGTGTGTGGATATGGTTTTACCTGTGTCCTTGTAATAAAATTAGGGAATCAGCTGATGGGTAATGACTTAAGGTCGGGCCTCACATAACCGCAACGAGCCCGTGGCTGTGCGTTTTCCTGGTAAAATGTAGGGGGATACGGTGCAAAATTTTTGTATTTAATCAAACTGCAGTAATATTAGTCAATTATACCACGCTTTAAATTACACCTGATCATAATAGGGAACATAGTTTTAAGGTTTGGTCACATATAAGTCCTTTCTATAGCACGGCCTTGTCTTTATTTTGAACTGTACCGTTGTAATCAATTGCCGTAGACCTAATATCACTGCTCCGCCCGACCAAATACCCGGTACCGCATTTTAACAAGTAAACAAACAATACTTTTTTGATTTTTGAAATAATTAAAAAAAAACCTATAAAACAAAAAATAACAATGTATTCCCAAGTTTTACCCACATATCTATTATTCACAAGATGTAACAATAAAATTAATTTTACACTTTTTAATATCTATAATATCACTTTCTTTTGTATTGTTTTTTTACAACAACTAACCTTTAACCACAAACTTTGAATTTTTACACGTAATGAACTGAAATAAAAGGTGACGCCCGTAAACTCAATGCTTGATTCGGGGAACATCGGCGCTATCCGATCCACGTATGATTTCATTTGCTGGGCATGTATCAGAGCGTGCGAGACACGGTGGTGCTACGGTGCGCGTCTTGTGGGACATCGGTGCGGTTATGTCTGGCTAGACTTTAACCTATACTATACCTATATGCATAAAAGAAAACTGTACAGAGATAAGTAGGAAAATCTGTTTTATTTAACTAGAGAGATATACATACATAAAACAATATTTTTGCGGGCATGAAAAGTGCTTTTGAATTTTTCCGAATTAGTTTGCCCCGTGGCTGAAAACAGCCACCAACCAACGCACGTAAGTGGGAATCGGTGATAGGTATGTTACGACTAATTCCTTTCTTCTTCCTTCCTTCTTATTGCGTTTTTTTTTGTATCAGTCTAATATTTCTTCTTGGTATAAACAAAACACAATAAAAATATACGAGAAATTAATTACTCTAAAAGAATCGCAAATAAAAGTAATTTTGGAAAAAAGTCATTCATATTTAATGGGTATCTTTATTTATATTGGTGCCAGAAAAAAATTATTGGAAACAAAAAGCATTTAAAAAAATTACTAATTATTTAATTACCTATTTTTATAAAAAAATGCATAAATAAATATATATTTTAAATTAATAATATTAATCTAATTTTATTATTATTTTTTTAAATTTCACATTTGATTTTCATCAATTTTATAATCCATTTTAATATTAGTTACAATAAATTTATTGTATTTTGATTACTAAATCCCTAAAATACACTTTTTATAAGTTAGTTGAAATTACTAAATAAATAAAAAAGAAAAATAATATATTTTTGTTATTCTTTAAACTGACGTCGTTTCTCACCCAGTTTCGAAAAAATTAAAGTATACCTACTGCAAAATAAAAGACTACTTTAATAATTCGACAAAACTTTTAGCATCCTCTTTTTTTGTACAGCAATATCGGGTGAGATATAATATCAACAAACAATTTGATTTATTTCACAGATTTTAGCTCGTTTGATAAATGTTCTTTGAAACTGAAAACCTAGAGAGAATTTCCCTAGAGGTGTTCCATTAATTTTGCGTTTGCAAATCAGAATTTCAAGATAAAAAAATGCTCAACTATGTTTGGATGTTTATCTAATAAGTAATATTTATTTAATTTATTTTATAATAATTAAAGTAAATGGTAAATATCCTTTAAAAAGCGTGAAAGTCCTGCAATTTTTTTATTTTGTCTGGTAGGTTCCATTTTTATTTTTAAATAAGAAAAAAAGCAAACATAAATTAAAGCACCCCACTTGTTTTTTTACATTAAAAGAAATTATCTATTTGAAATTATATTAATTAAACACACTTCAATACGTCGTAAAAAATTGGTAAAGCCTTCCACATGACATATGCGCCTTTTCCCTTCACGCAAAAATGATTAAATAAGCAAGATTTCAGGGTTAAGCGACGCCGGACAACATATATTCAGTAACAGCAGACGCGCTAAACTTCCAGCGGATCTTCGGCTTTTTCCGGAATTTGCCGCGGCTGAGGTTTCGATACAAGACACAGCGGACGTACTATAAACCGAGTTTTACTTTTTGTCTTAGCTAAATTATAAAAAAATATTTGTGTTTGTTATTAGGTTATTATAATAAAAATAAATTTAATAATAAGAATATCATCAGATGTATTTAAAATCAAAAGCTCCAGTAAAAGTAAGTTTAGAGATTAATATGATTAGTTTATGAAAAAATAGGTAAAAACTTATAGTTATCAAATATTTAGTGCATAATGTTAATAAAGGTAAAATAATTGCGTTTTGTTTTTAAATAATTGCTTTAAAATTTAGGTTTATGTAGTAGCTGCGCTTGTATTTTTTGTGTCGGGGTTGTTGTCAGGGCCACTATCGTGAAATACTTATGCCACAAGGTTTCCGGGTTTTCTTGTAAGTTATGTTATGTAATTGTGATATTCTTCTATGCCATTTATTGGGTTTTTTGAAAATGCTGTTGTATATCCTTTATTTAATTTAGATTTTAGGTAATTTTGAAATAATTTAGCTTGTTGTTTTTTGTATTAATTTTTGAAGTATTATTGGTGGTGATTTCTTACTTTTATTTTTTATGGTATTTTGTAGGCTAGTACTATTTGTTGTTGGTCTTGGGTGTCATGGTGGACCTCTTGTTCTTCCATTTTGGGTGGCGTTATTTTCACCATTTATGTCGTTTACTTCGTGTTCTTCGTCTTCTTCATTGTTCTGTAGGGGTCAAAATTTATTTTTTATTGGTATAGTTGGATACTCTCTAGTTCAAGTATGTTTTTTAATTGAAAATTTGGTTTTTACTTTGATTACTATCTGGGCTAGTGTTTTGTCTTTTGTCTTTTATTTTTGGGGTCTGCATTCGTTGCTTTATTTTCCATTTGTTTTTTGTCGTTATTGGTATTCAGTAGTAGAGGCTGGGGGCTCTTTTGTAGGTGTTCCGTAAAAGGAAGTGTTAGCCTCGCTAAGTTGCGGCAAATTTATTTAGGGGCCTATTATAGATGATAGTGTATGCGGCGCCTCGCTAAAGTCAAAGATCGCTTGGAGTAGTTTTGGTTTATCTACATTTGTGGTTTTTGTCATTTCTTTTTTATGTAAAAGTGTTATTTTAATGTTATGTGCTGTGTCTAGATGTTGTTTTGCATTTTTAAATTTTGTTGAGGTCTCAACGTGGCTTGCGAGATGTCTACTTTCTCGACATAGTGTTTCATATGATCTAATATGATTAATTAAAGTTTTTGCCTTTCAAAAATCTTAATGAACTATTTACCGTCTTTTTGTGGCTCTATCTATCTGACTAGATAAACTTTGATTGTCTTCATCCGTAGAGTTTTATGTCGATGATTGGTTTTCGTCTGGGGTGGACATTTGTGGTGACTTTTTATTTGGCGCTGCTGTATATGTTAATTAGCTACTGTTATGCAGTTTTGGCGAGAAAACGTTTTAGCGCCAAAAAAGTAAAAGTACGTATAACTGTACTTAACCAAGTTGAAAAACGGGCTTGACGGGTTTGGGAATGTTATTGTATGTAGAGAATGTTATCTCTATTAGTTCGAGAATCTTAAGGAATTTTAAAAATGCAATTTTTTTCCGTGCAGGCTTAGTTCGGAGGCTGTTTTTGTTCACAACTACAAACAAACACAGAACAAACAAGACTGACAGGGTGTTGACTGTAGTTATTTCTCTAACATCCGGGCTAGCACCAAAAGGTATCCTAAAGGTGCCGTAAAATGCATTATCAACATGGTTTCGTACTTGTAATTACCGTTGACAAAACTGGGGGATAAAATGGATTAAACATCCAAACCCCAGCACCCACGGTAGAATTTTAGGTTATTACATAGATAATAATATAGGTGCCAGTAATCTAATTTAGGTATTAAAATGGTCAAAATTATTATTATTAAAGTATTAGTAAAGTATTTTATTTATTAATAATAAGTTATTCATCATTTTATCAATAACATAGAGAGTCTTACAAATTAGAGGGGCATCATAAGAATTTTGGAAACAGTAAGAGATACAGGGTAGTTAAATTAAGACAAATTTGCACATTTTTATTCTAACAATATTCCGTTTAAAAAATGTTAAAATTTTCTGTTCCGGAATTATCTCGAAAAAAACGAAATTTTTCGAAAGATTTTTTATTTTTTTCTACGGCTACAATTTTTTTTTATTTTTTAAAAGAAATCCTATTAAGCATCAAAAGCGCAATTTTTCCCAAATTTAACCAACCCTAAATTTCTTACCGTTCCCGAGATCCTAACATGTTTTTTTATTAGATTAAAAATGAAAAAAATACACATAATTAATATAAACATTTTAAAATCAGCAAAATAAATGTTATTTGGCCATTTAAAAATATGTTTTTTGAATCTTTTATAATATGATATTAAAAGTAAAATTTATTTTTATTTAGTTTTACTTCTTCAACATATGTAGCTTACAGAGTTTCATAAAATAGGCAATTAAAATGAATGCCCTATTGCCATATTGAATCCTATCATTGATCCTGTAACGAATAAATAAGTTTAATTTTAGGGCTATCTGCTGCTGACAGTTACTTAAACATGTTATACCAGGTGGTGCATGGCCGGGCGGAACATAGGAAATCCCATGTAAATTTTAAGGGGGTTAATTATTGGCTCCACTGTACCATTTTGAAAAAATGTAAGATAACTTTTCGAAGAGACAAATCTGACAAACCATCGTGCCAAGTTTCAAAAAAATTTAACAAGCGAATCTTGAATTATCTAATTAAACGTAATTGCAACATGACCAAATTTTCGGTTTAGGTAAAACCTAACAGGCACCTGTAAAATAAATGTTGTCACTGGCAAGGGAGAAGTATCAATAAATCAGTCACTGTCAGTATTTAAAAGAAAATTATGTTTGTTTGCTGGTGGCTGTCTGTTTGGTTTTATCTAAACCAAAAATTTGGTAACTTTGCAATTTTATTTAATTAATGGAATAATTCAAGATTCGTTTATTAAACTTTTTGAAACTTGGCACGAAGGTTTGTCATACTGGTCTAAAAGAAATAATTCAGTTATTCGAATGTCGTCAATAAATCGTTCCTTAATACTACAACTAGATAACTTGACTTTTTGTGATTTTGAGTTATCTAGTTTAGAAATTAAGTTTTTAATCTTCTTTTAATGTCAGAGCTAGCTAAGTTGTATTCCTAACATTCAATAGTTCTGGTCAGTTCGGATAAATGTTTTGACAATGGCAAACCCTTTTTATAAAAGTGTGGTACTTACTCATTAAAAAGGAATTGTGATATGTTATTAGAAAGAGATTTTGGTGTAAAATTTAAAAATAAAATAAAATTGGGGTGTTTCTATTTAAAATGTTTGTCAAATGTTCAATGTTCTCTCATTAATTATATTAAGAACTGAAATAACGAAATCTAAGTAATTTAATAAAAAAAATAAAATATGTCACTACCTGTAAAAGTAAAATAGGTTATTTTTTTTGAAAGCCTACTAAGCAAAAACAATGTATTTTAAGCAAAAATAATGGCGGTACTTAATTTTTTTTAAATTTTTTTCTGGCCGCCATTTTAAAAAGAAACACCACCCTGTATAATACATTACTGAAAGGATAATTTTATACAGAATATAAGTAGAGAAAAAGTAGGTACTTATTTTTAAAATAGGAAAGTTTATGGTACTTCCTGTTAAACCAGAAGTGATTTTGAGGTCATGACAATGACAATAAATATTAATATAAGCCATAATAATACTGTAAAAGTTTTATTAGTATCTCTAAAAAGTACACAACAAATTGTGGCGGGGGGTTATTACATTCTGGGTCACCTGGTATTTGCATTGCCCCGTATTTGCTTTCCAAGTTAAGGCTTATAGTTGGGTTAGGATACTGCAGTAAATATACTGGGTGTCCCAACTCTATTTATACACGAAAAATGTTTGCCCCTGTGCCAGATACAGTAATAAACTAAAATTAAAAATGTTTTGAACACACTCGTTTTATAGTCAGTGTTGGTTAGTATACCAGGTGACTCAGAAACATAATTTTTATTGTAAAGTAGATTTTATTAAATGGAATACCCTGTATATTTCAAAAAAAATTACTCGGTATTAAATTTTACATCAAAAATGTATAACAAACTATACGTCAAATATTGTTGGTTTTGAGATATCAGCAATATGCTGATATACTTATTAAAAATTAAAGTAAAAAAAAAATAAGATTTTGTTCCAATTATTTTTAAATAAATCTGTTATAGAGTTACCAATATTATAATAACGTGTTATTAATAACTTTCCATTATTAAAACTACTGATAGGTAAGTCAGCAATTTGGTTTATTTTGGATACACATTTACTAACCTATCCTAAAAACCAGCCATAATTGACGTATTGCTGTGTTTTAGTGCAATTAAGTAAATAGGTATGTGTCTAAAATGAACTAAATTGCTGACATACCTATTAGTAGTAATTACAATTAAAGGTAATTAAATACATGTTATTATATTATAGGTCACTCTGACAGTGACAGAATTATTTAAAAATATTTAAAACCCAAATTATGTCCTTTTTTCTTTACTTTTAATCGTTATTAGGTATATAAGCATACTGTTGATATCCTAAAAACCGACAATAATAATTGACGTATACTGTGTTATACATTTTTGATGTAGAATTTAATACAGAGTTAAAAGGTGTAAAAATATACAGGGTGTTCCTTATAAAAAACCCACTTGACAATGAAAACTCAGTTTTTGAGAGACCTAGTATATTAACTAGTACTGTTAATAAAAAGAGTGACCTCAAATAAACGTTCTTTATTTTAAGTTTATATTTGTATCTTTCACAGGGGCGAAGTTATTTCGCGTATAAATAGAGTTGGGACACCCTGTATATAAATAAATAAATTGCTATTGAACTATTAAATTTTTAGAATTTATACTTTTTGGAAGTAAATAAAAGGTAAATGAGCTATTTAAAAATCTAAAATTTTTTTTTTTTTAATATAAAATCGATTGTATTAAGTTTAAAAAAGCCTAATTAAAAGTATCAAAACCAAATAATTATATCGTAAACAAACTTTTTATACACATTTATTCATAATAATATTTCATAAGAGATAGTTTAAATAAAATACTCCTAAATCAATCAATAAAACATTTTAAACATTAATGGCCAACAAAAAGGTCATGGCACAATATATTTCCTTTCGTAAAGAGCAAACGTAAAAATGCCTGCGGCAAAAAAGTCTTTTCCTATATAAATGTATTGAACATACTTTTTTAATAGACACTAACTTATGTTCTAAATTTTATTATATTTTTAAATTCATTTAAAGACAGCTTAAAAGGTTTTAAAATTAAAAAGAATAAAACTTCTATCAGTTTTCAGTCCTTTAAAATTTTATCCCGACTTGTTTTATTCCTTGTGTTATTTATGTATGTTCGTGCAGTAAAAACATCCTTCTGATATTTTCTTTTTCTTTCTTTGGTTATCTTCTACAATAATGGTGTGGTTTTAAAATGACCAATATATAGCTGTAGTCATTTATAAACCTTAAATGTAGGGATATATAAAGTTGATGGCTAACAAAAGATCATTTTTATGATATGTTTGAAAATAACAAAAATTAAGGACGCCTTGAGACTTATCTTTCTAAAAGTAAATATACAGAACCAATAGGTTTTAAACATATTTGTTTATTATTAATTTTTTTGACAGTTCTTTAAAATTCTATCCCGACTTGTTTTATTCTCTCTGTATTATTTATTTATGTTTGTGCAATAAAAAGAGCTTTTTGAGAAAAACATTCTTCTGATATTTCCTTATTTTATTTTTTTTTTTTGATGTAAAATTGATTGTATTAGGTTTAAAAAGCCTAACTAAGAGTATCAAAATTAAATTGTATTATAAAAACTTCATATACGCATTTATTCATAATAAAAATCCATGCAAATAGCAGGTAAGAGAGCCCTTAAATAAAACACATTTATCTCTAACAGAATCAATAAACCGAAATCATAATGGCATTTGTTTGAATAAAGTGCTTTATGAAAATTGCCGCAAGCTACGTATTTTAAACAGCTAACTTAAGATCAAAGGCAAATTCCGTCTTATTTATTTTACCCGTTAAATGATTTTAATTGAGGTGTTTAATTTAAAATAAAATCTTTTAATACTAAAATATTATTCAACATTTTAATGGATACAGATTGTCCACAGATGGGGTTAACAAGAGGACAAATGAACCAAAAATTTTATTAAAAAAAAGCCATTCTTCATAAAAAAAAATTTGTAAAAAAATAGGATTTACGAAGAGAAAATGTTGATTTTGGATGCAGGGTTCGCAAAAATTAAAAAAAACATGATTTTTCTTCAAGAGTAAACTACCTTTATTTTTAATTTTCAAGCAAAATATTATTTAGAATATCATTTTAAATTATTTTAATAATTTTACAGGGGTACCAAAAAAATCATAAACCTGATTTTGGGGTTAATAAAAATTAATTATTTTAGATTTTTACAATAAAATGACCTAAAAAACTTTTATAATTTGCTTTTCAAACAGCTGCTTTTCCAAATTCTTACACACCACAATTTTTCAGCAGTAAACGAATGTGATCAAGGCGTTTTTACTAAATTATGGCGTTTAAGAAAATTTTCTATTATTGTGTTATTGACTACAAACATTATTCTAAATAAATTTTTCTAATAATATTTTGCTTAGAAATAAAAAATTAAGGTAGTTTAATCTTAAAAAAATCGTATTTTTCAAGTTTTGGCAAACCCTGTATACAAAATCAACATTTTTCCCTTCGTAAATCCCATTTTTTTACAAGCAAAAATTTTTATGAAGAATGTCTTGACTTTTTGAAAAATGATTTTTTTGTCCATTTTCGTCTAGTTGACCCAAGCCGTGGACAGTCCATAGAGTAAAATAATAGATTTACGTATTTTAGGAGCTCGTTGAATATTAAGTACGTAGGGTGTTCGGAAAGTTTTGAGATATACGTACATTTATTTGATTGTTTTAAAATGATTTCCACCACATTGAATAAACTTTTCCATTTTAACAAACCGGTCACTGAAAATAGCTTTCCACTTTTCATTTGAAATTTCAGCGCATATTTTATCCCAGGCCTCCAGTAGCGCGTCTTCAGTTTTAAACTTTTGTCCTTTCAGTTGGCTCTTGACAAAAGGAAACAACCCAAAGTCATACGGCGCCAAGTCGGGGCTATAAGGCGAATGTTCCAAAAGTCTCAAGCCTGCATCTGTCAAAAATTGACTGGTAAGTTCAGCTCGATAAGGTGGGGCATTGTCATGATGAAGGTACCATCTAGCGAGTTGCGAGTTTGGGCGAATCACTCTTAACTTTTCTATAAGTTTTAAAAGGCATACTGTAGTGTACCAGAGAGCATTTACGGTCTTCTGCTCGGAGCACAACACGTTCAGTTAGTCCTCTTGAACCAAAGAAAACAACTATCATTATTTTTTTACAGATCTTGATTTGCGAACTTCGGTCGGAGTATCTTCACCTTCGAGAACCCATATCTTATTCTGTTGTTTATTTGGGACGTCGTAATAATAAAGATAAGTTTCCTCTCCCATGATGATGGACACTATGTTATTAGATTTACACTCCTGGAATTTGGACATCATTTTCTTACACCAATTTCCTCTTTGTGTCTGCTGCTCGGGAGTTAACTTGTGTGGAACCCAAAGAGTACAAATTTTTCTAAAACCCAAGTGCTCATGTATGATCGTGTGTAATGTTGCTAAACTAATGTTCAAAGTCTCCTCTAACTGTCGATAGGTAATTCGTCGGTTTGTTTCTATAGCTTTTTGGACGGCAGATATGTTTTCTGGGGTAACTACTTCACACGGTCGATCTGAGCGTGAGGCGTCTTCAAGCGAAAACGAGCCCCGCTGAAATTGTTTATACCATCTGTATATGGTCGCACGAGATGGACAGTCATCAGCAAGTATACGCTTCATTTCTTCTAAACACTGTTCTGGAGATAACCCACGTGAAAAGTTGTATTTCGAAATTGCACGGCACTAGATAGTCGTCCACGACGCCATTGCGCTAAAATCGCTGGACACGAACTGGCGCAAAACTGATAGTTTACTAATAACTATGTAGGACTACGACATGTCATGACATGTACAAACAAAAAACATCAATGTTACTTTCCTGCACCATTTAGTTACAAAGTATCTCAAAACTTACTGAACACCCTACGTACATAAAGATGGTTTTTATTCTATGCATTATATTTAACACAATAATCTTATTTTTTTTTTATACAGGATGTCCAGTAACTTTACCTATAAACTTTAAGTGTTGTATAAATCTCCAGTTATTACTAAGAAAAACTTCATTTAAATATACAGACTGTTTTCTAACTACGGTACAGAAACTTACGGGGGTTATTTATTATTTTATGAAAAAAGTTTCCTTAAATATATGTACGGATTTGCTTCATTTCTGAGATACAGGGCGTTAAAGTTTTAAAAAACCGTTGATATTTTTTAACTAGCTTAAAAACCCTTTAACTCTGTGGTAAGATGGCAAAACCCGATATGTCAATTTTGGTAAAATGTTCAGGAAGGTTATTTTTTACTTTAATGCGCCCCTTTATAAGATACAAAAATAAACTTAGAATAATAGGAATAAAAAATGTTTATATGGATATACTCTTTTACTGACAGTACTAGTTAATATACCATCTGTCTCAAAAACCTAATTTTTATTTTCTAGTAGGTTTTTAAATAGAACACCCTATATATTTTAACAAATTTATACTTTGTATTAAATTCTGCTTCAAAAATATATGATACAGTTTACGTCAATTATTGCTGATTTTTGAGATATCAGCGGTATGCTGTTGTACTCATTACCAATTAAAAGTAAAGAACGAATTAATATTTTGATTCTAATTATTTTTAAATGATAATGTCACTGTCAGAATGACAAATAATATAATAACATGTAATTAAATACCTTTCGTTGTCACAACTACTAATAGGTAAGTCAGCCATTTACTTTATTTTAGATACATATTTACTAACCTAACTCTAAAGCCAGCCATAATTGACATATTGTTGTTTTTTAATGTAATTCGGTAAATATGTGTCTAAAATAATCTAATTTGCTGACAAACCTTTTAGTAGTTCCTACAATGGAAGGCAATTAATTACTTGTTATTGTAATAGTTGTCACTTTGACAGTGACTGAATTATTAAAAACAGTTAGAACTAAAATATTATTTTCTTTCTTTACTTTTAATTGTTAATGAGTATATTAACATACTGCTGATATCTCAAAAACCAGCAATAATTGACGTATAGTGTGTTATATATTTTTAAGTGGAATTTAATACAGATTTAAAATTTGTTAAAATATATAGGGTGTTCAATTAAAAACTATGTGCTAATAAAAAATAAAATTTTGGAACACCTTGTATAATAATTAGTGCTATAACTAAAAAAGTGTATCTGAATAAACCTTTTTTTAATTGAAGATTATTTTTGTATCTTGTACAGGGCAGAAATTATTTGGTGTATTAATAGAGTTGGGACACCCTGTATATTTTTTCGTATATAGCTTTGTTTAAAAAAAAATAAATTAAAGCCTCTTTAATTTGTTCTAAAAAGTACCCACAGACAACATGGTTAAACAAACCAAAATTAAAAATAAACAAAATTTTAATTATTTTGTAAGAGCTTAAACATTTGTCAAAAAATTATATAAAGTTTGAGAAAAAAGTCTTTCGCACCTATAGTTTAAAATGTATCTTATTTCTACAACCTCATATAGTTTTTAAAACGTATATCTTACATTTAGAACTCATATTTCTATATATATATATATATATATAAATATATATATATATATATACATTTAGGAACTCATATTTCTATATATATATATATATATATATATATATATATATATATATATATATATATATATTTTTTTCTTATGTTTTAATAATCTATAATCTTTCAGAACAATGAAAATATATGCTGGGCCTTTTTTGTATTTTTGCAACAAAGGTTTTGTAAAACGTACATATTTTTCTTTAAATTTTACAAAATATTTTATTTAAAATTAACAAATTAATTATATAGAATCTATACAATAAATATGTTTATGCTGTAAAGTAACTTTTCATGTCGGTAATTAGTTTAATAATTCATTAGAACGTTAAAATAGTTTTACAAGGATTATAAAAAGTATTTTGTACAAAAAGAAATTATTTGAAAAAAACTCTTTTTAGTTAATTTTCATTGGCATGGTATGTTGTAAATTGACATGCTATATAATTTTTGGGTTTATAAATTTTTAAGTAATTTATTGTCGCCTAGTTTACACCGCGAGGACCAATTAGATCCGTGGACCAAACCCAGGACTTATTTTTGTTAGTTCACTAGTGTTTATACCTACTTAGTTTATGGATCAATTTAATTCACGTTTAATCCTAGTACCAAAATGACAGCTGAGCATATGACCAGAACCTAACCTCGTTTTTTATCTTTTAAAACTGTATCGCTTTTAAATTCCATTTGAAAAAATTAGAAAAACAATTTTGGTTAAATATCAACAAAATTTAAAAAAAATATAAACAAACAACAAAATTATTAGGGGAAGACCGAAATTTAACGTCTTTTTCGTCGAAATGCGCACTGTCAAAGATCAAGGCTGTCATTTTGGTCCACTAAAAAAGTCCGACGTGTTTACACCAAAGAAAATCATATTTGGTCACCCCGATTTGAGACGGACTGAATTGGAGTAGCAAATTTTAATACTCAAGTGTTTACACCGTGAATAAAGTACGCGTGACGTCACTTAGACCTCGAACTAAAAATTTGGTCCTCCCGGTGTAAACATTATGTATATTGTATTAAATATATTTTATACCCGTTAACTACTTATAATTGTTTTGTGTTTAAGGAAATTGATTTATAACTTTTAAGAAAAATTTATATTTATTACAATAACCAACATCCTATTCGTTGATTTACATATGTAAATGTAACTTACTAAGCCAGTAACAGTTGCAGATTTAATATTTATGTAAAATATACAGATTTAACTTTACACCTTTCAATCTTTAAAAATAGGTAAGTTAACAGAATAAAATCGATAAATTTTACAGTCTTTTCTGTAAATTTTACACAACTGTTTTTTTCCTGTAGCAGATAACATGGACTTTAAAGAAGTATAGCTGCCAAAATTGACAAAATATTAGGCGGTAATATTCTGTATTATAATTAAAATAATTTAACTCTTAAAGGCATTACCTTAAAATGTGATTTTGTACCTAAAAATTAAATTATTTTTCAAAATAAATTTAAAACTTGTTTAAAATAACGATTAGAGACAGAAAGCTTGGTTTGAATTAATTCTGTAATAAAGCTGGGCTTCTAAAAATTTACTTTGCGAAACGTTTTTTATTTTTATTTTTTAATTTTAGTTCTGCAAATAAACGGATAAGCAGCCAATCTCGCTTTGATGCTTGCCGGATGCAAAGTGAAATTTAACTCTTTAATTCCAAAGTGTATCTATCTATCTGTCTCTTTGTTTTATGACTCTGATACTAAGTCAATTCGCCAGTTCTCCCATTCCGGTCATATAAGCTTTCCCAGCTTTGTCCGTGGAAAATCTGGATAATCGAGCTCGAAACTCCCAGACTTTCCTAGCATATGAATAAGAAACACTTGTAAAAATCAACAACAGCGATGAACTTCTGAACATGCATAAATTGTGACTGTCAAGCCAGCGGCTGCTACTGGTATCGCGCATAACCGTCACTTTCACTACTGACGTTTTTCCGCAAGGCGTGCGCACCTCCTCGACCATACGAAGACACCATGTGTTCAACACCAAAACGTAAAAACTTCAGGCTTTAGGAATCTTCACTCACAGCGCTTAGCCCCAGAAGAAAGAAGCCCCAATTTAGCGTGAATCTTTTCTCGATCCCCAAGGGTACAGCTACGCTCGTACGACGCCTTCAATCGCCTACCCGGGAAGTCTATGTAGACTTCTACGTAAACGTGAACCGCACTACTCGATGACCGCGGAAATAGTGATTCCAAAGTGTATTTCAACAATTGCAAAAACATATTTTTTGGTTAAATGGCGGCAAATAGTTTCGGTCCTTGGCCTTAAAATATCAGGCAAAACTTCTGTAATAGTTTATTTTTACAAAATTATTTTCGTTTCTAAAGTAAAAGCCAAACAATATGGCTTTGTTTTTTCTTTCAATATTAATTTATACATTTTTGATAAAATGCGCAGAAGAATACTTATCAGACCAAGTGTTTTTCTTAGCCGTGCTCGTTGCTGCACTGGTGGGATCGGCAGCGTCAATCACCGGAGTTAAGCACGTGGAGGGCGGCCATAACTTGGATGGGTGGTGGGGTCAAGGCACAAGAAGCCTTCAGAGCTGCAGCGCACCACCTAGGGGGCGCTGGTCGGACCTAGGTGAAAAACCTGAAAGGGCGAAAAAAAAGTGTTTTCTTACTTCTTTAATAAATAACTGGTATTAACAAGGTAGCATACAAAATTGTCATTAAATTTCAACTACAAAAGCTAAAATTTAAATATATTTTTATGATAACCTTTTTTATACTAGCTATTAAATTTTAAATACACTTCCCAACAAAATTATCTCACATGCTCGATTTTCTCCATAAGCTCTAATACAAAAATACTTTTATTTAAATGGCCATATCTGTTTTAATAATAAAGTTAATAAGACAATTAAAAATAGAATATGTTACAAAAAGTAAAGCTATAACTGTTGACAATGCATTCTACAGAGTGAATACAAATTAAAACAAAAAAGAATAATTTTTAAATTGCCTGTATGATGTACAATTAAAACAATTAAAAGGGGAAATTCACTGAACTCGATGGACTGCCAATGTTATTACCTGCGCAAAACAAAAGTTACATTTCATGAACGAAAAAAGGGGTTTGTGCGCAAGCAAATCGAGGGTGAACGCGCCTGGCGCCAAACAGACTATCCGCATTATTTGAAAGACCGCGGACGGGACGGAGGGCACGGGTGCCGGTGTTTGTATTTTGCCACGGCTTTTAGGTGCGCATGTTCGTCCACCCTCAATTTGTTTACTACGCTAGGTCGTAAAAATCCGATAAATACTTCTTGCCACTGCGGATCTAAATGTAGGTTATCTATGGGGTAATCTTATTTGTAAATAAAATATACCCTTATTTATTTTTAATAAATTACAATTACATATTTGATTACTCCCTTTTAACACCACATCATACAAAGCGATTAAAAACCTATTCATTGTTTTCAAAAAGAATTATTTACCCTGTAGGATGTATTGTTAACAATAATTAACAACGGTTACGCTAAAGTTAAAGCTTGACCTTTCCCTAAGATTTTCTGATTTTTCTTTGTCCTAATAACTTACTTATTAAAAGAAATATGGCCATTTAAAATAAAGCATTTTTGTATTGACGCTTGTGGAAAATATCGAGCATGTGCGATAAATTTGTTGGAAAGTGTATTTTGGTGCTCTGCTCGGGGGTCAGCTGACGGACCGAGCAGCAACCATCCAAGTTATGTAATACATTGTGTGTGAATGAGAAGGAGTAGGGTCAAGGCACAATAAGCCTCTAGGGCTGCACCTAGGGGGCGCTGGTCGGACGAGGGCGAAAAAAAGTGTTTTCATACTTCTTTTAATAACTAGTATTAACAAACTAGCGTACAAAGATTTATCGTTAAATATTTATCTAAAGCCGCATCCATCTTAGCTTAAAAGCCAAAGAAAATTTAATATTGTTAAGAGTGTTGATCACACAGTTAATAAATAAATATGCAAGCATCACTGGATTAAGCAAAACAATATTTTACATTTTTGGATGAACAATTCTCTTTTGGGCAAAACATCAATAAAATTTGGTAAAAATGATAACTTGGCGTCAAACACAGTAACCTGAAAATAGCGGCCTTGTTATTAAATAAAAAATGTCTAAAGCACTTTGTCGGAAATACCCTAAACGTGGTGTCCAACATAACAGAACTATTTGATATCTATATTAATACATTTAATATTAGGCCTATTCGTAAAGAAATCACAAACTAGTCAGCGCCAATCGAGTATTATTATTTAGTCAGGTGACCGGTTGCCAACTTGGCCCCAGACGTATTTTTAGAATCTGATTGGCGCTTACTAGTTTGTGATTTCTCAACAAACATAGGTCAAGGTAAATACACTTTTAATAAGGAGCGCTCGATCGCATTTAAGCCTATGTTCGCTAAATTTTGTGACGTAATCTTTTCCGTAATTCTTTGTTTATAATCGTACTGGAAGGTTTTTTCTAGGTTTTGTTGTTATTTTTTTGCTTTTTTTAGTCATTGGACTTTTATATATGTTTAGTTTTTACTGTTTATAGTTAAATTAAGTAGTTATTAGTACTGCAGTTACAGAGAATTTTAAAACCTGTAAACAGGGGCACTGACCTTTGGATATTTTTTTAAAGGGAATTTACGTTTTTATCGTTATCAAGATACAATTTTTTATGTTTTTGTAGAGATTTTATCTTATGGTTATTTTATTGGTTTATTTTGCCAGATAAAAAAATAATATGGCAAAAAGTTGACGTCACAAACCTATATTTTCGGACAAATATAGAAAAATCGAGCGCTCCTTATTAAAAAGTTTATCTTCCTTGAACATAGGTACCTATTGACTTTATTCTTTAAAGGCAGATCAGGTCGCCCAAAACAGCGTATGTTTGATTTGGATCCTTTGTTTAATTTGAGGAGGACTCAACTAAGATTTGTTGCGCGCCTAACCAATATACAGTGTTTGTCTTAAGTCAGGACGCCTTCTAACTTTTAAATTGTTTGGCATTTTTCATAAAAATTTAAAGGCGATAGTAAGACAACATAAACCAAATTATAGACAAGAAATGACAGATATAAATAATTGGGAGTTTGGCGACATTTAAAAACTAATAAAGTTAGATATATATGTTTTGTATGTATGTAACTTCTCTTTCAACAATTCGCGGTCTGTTGGAGATTTACTATACGACTTCCAATAGTATTACTTAGAATTGAAATAGAATTGCACT